>CM033360.1:19770563-20214170 GCA_019395295.1 Osmanthus fragrans
CGTGATTAATAGGTAGAAATTTTTTTTTGGATTTTCGTGCAGAATATTTTATTATATCAATGTGATTGAAAATGAGTATATAGAAGAAATAGTTTTTAAATAATGGATGTCAAAGAGGCGCTTAATAGACAATAGACAGTATTTTAAAGAAGAATTAAGTCATTTGTACCCTTTGACTTACCCGACCCCACCTTCCCCCTCACATGAAGGTTGGGTCCTACTTCCAATAAATGCGTGGGACCGACCTCTATGTGAGGGGAAAAGTGGGGCCGAGTAAACCAAAGGGTAAGTCAAAGACTACATGTAGCAAAATCCAACGATTGGAAGGTAAGACCTCCCATTGCACCATTGTATGCGGTGGTCTTCTCATAATATATTTCATTTTTACCTTTCCTACTTTCTTTCCCCAACTAAAATAAGCACAAAAAAAGCATTCGTCTTTGTCTAATTAATTATTTTCTCAAAGCCAACAACTTTTCTTGGAATCATCTACATTACATTAAAATTCATTACATTCTGCAATCCAAAAACTCATAATTTGAAGAAAAACCAGAACCCTTTTGATGATAGAATTCCTATATAAGAGAAGAATTTAGAGAGAGGAGTAATGGGGGTGGATTATTATGAAATATTAAAGGTGGACAAAACTGCAACAGAAGATGATCTTAAAAAAGCTTATAGAAGATTGCGAATGAAATGGCATCCGGACAAAAATCCCACCAAAAAGAATGAAGCTGAGACCAAATTTGAGAAAATTTATGAGGCCTTTTCATAAATATTCTGTTGGATCTTGATTCAAAAGCTTTATCAAGAAAGCTCTGAAAATATTTGTTGATATCGTGGTCGAGGAGGTGAAGACCAGATTTTACATAACAAAAAATAAGAACATGAACTCTGATTTTCTGGTAGAAAACCAGAGGAGAATGAAATGCTTTGGAGGCTACATTTTGATACATTTCCTTAATAATTTCGAGATATACACAGGCTCCATATATATAGCCAACTTACAAGACATTATACAAGATATCTACCAACTAATCTACACCATACCTCAACTTGTGTAGTAGGCCATACTAGACAATACATTTGCTAGTACAATACCATAATTTTCTAACATTTTATATAACAAATGAGTTGGACTTCAACTAAAATCTACAACTAAATTAAAACGGAAATATATTAGTTTGGTCGATAACAAAGTGTCACCAATAACTTCAACACTCCCCCATGACACTTTGGTTGCAAACCATAAAAAAACGTCTTTCAATTTTCAGGTCATTTTCTTCATTTTTCTGGGTTGCTGATTGATTTTTGCATCTTTCAGATTTTGGTGACTACAAGTTTGAAGATCCTTTGTTTTCATTTGATTCAAGCTCTCTTGGTTACAACTCTCTTGGTTGCAACTCTCTTTCATAGTTGATAAACTCTTTTAGTTTTGAATCAACCTCACACAAAAAACTCTTGGACTTGCATCATTTCTCAAATTTGCTGCTGTTCTGATCAAGGGCTGTTGTTGTTTTTTTTGGAAACCTGATGCTGAATTTAAGATCAAGGCTGCTGCTTCATATCAAATTTCCAAAGGGCTGCTGCTGCTAGTCTTTTTTTTTTTTTTTTTTTTTTTTTTTTAAATTTCAGATTTGGCTTTCTTCTAGCCATTTCCCTCACCATCCGAGATCAAATTTTCCCAGGGATAGTTGCTGATTTTTGACTTGGCTGAGCTTACCAGATTTTGCACATTGCTTAACTGGATTCACTCACCTTTTGGCCAATTCACAACACTTATAAAAACAGCTTCTCCATCTTCTTTGCAGCCATTTTCTTCACTTATAAAAACAACATTTCTGCTACTTTTTTTCTGATCTTTTTATAGCTCCTTCATTAGCATTTATGTTTTGCACTTGGTATATGACTTTAGCCTGTCGGGTTTCGAGCTTAATAGCTTCAACCAGATTCACTCATTCTTCGCTAACCGGATTCAGCTTTTTCATTGCACCAATTTTTCTCAGCAGATTTTTCAGAATGAGATAACCAGATTGAAACCATTTTTTTTTATGACTATAAGCTTTGGTTTTCTTGTTTCCATTTGATCAAAGGACTCTTTGGTTGCAACTCTATATCCTAGTTGGCAACTCTTTTAGCCTAGGACCACCACATACAAAGAAAAACTCTCAACTTGCATCATTAATTTCCTCAAAAAATTTCTTCATTTTCTAGTCTTTTGCTGCTGGTTTTCACATACCGAATTTTGAAACATTTTGCAAGCATACCGGTTTTCTTCTTTGCAAACCGGATATTGAGTTTTAGTAAATACCGGATTTTGACAATTTTACCAAGCATACCGGATTTGAGGTTATGTATACCGGATTCTGATTTTGCAAGCATACCGGATTCTGAAACATTTTGCATACCGGTTCAAGGCTTACCGGATTTCAGAGAAGATGAACTTACTGTATTTCATTTGAAAAAATAATACCGGGTACAAGAGGAAGGAACTTACTGGATTTTGAGATTAGAAAAACGAATATTCATTCCTTTACTTACCGTATTTCAGCTTACCGATTTTAGGCTTTGCATATACTTACCGAATTTTAATCTTCTTCTTCAGCATCTTATACCGATTTTTGTCATTGTTTTCTTCAGCCATTTTACAGCTACCACTTCTCTTCATTTTTTTTTGGCCTTTACAGCACTTCAACATCCGTTTTTTATCAATTTTTTCAGCACCTTCAACAGCCTCTTTTATCCATTTTTTGCACCTTCAATAGCCTCTTTTTTTCATTTTTTCAGCACCAGATTTTTCCTTTTCACAGCAACTTTGCAACCATTTCCTTTATACCGATTTTTGTTTCAGTTTTCAGCCATTTTCAACACCATCTAGAATCAAATCTGACTCCCAGGGCTGCTGCTGAAACTTTTGCATCAAACCGGATTTCAACATTTTTTGGCTACCTTTTTTCTTCAACTCTTTTGGTTCCATTTTCAGCTCTTTTTCTGTCCTTCTAAGATCATTTGAGCTCTGATACCATGTTGGATTTTGATTCAAAAGCTTTATCAAGAAAGCTCTAAAAATATTTGTTGATATCGTGGTCGAGGAGGAGGTGAAGACCAGATTTTACATAGCAAAAAATAAGAGCATAAACTCTGATTTTCTGGTAGAAAATCAGAGAAGAAGGAAATGCTTTAGAGGCTACATTTTGATATATTTTCTTAATAATTTCGAGATACACACAGGCTCCATATATAGAGCTAACCTACAAGACATTATACAATATATCTACCAACTAATCTACACCATACCTCAACTTATATAGTAGGCCATACTAGACAATACATTTGCTAGTACAATACCATACTTTTCTAACATTTTATATAGCAAATGAGTTGGACTTCAACTAAAATCTACAAGTAAGTTAAAATCGAAATATATTAGTCTGGTTGACAACAAAGTGTCACCAATAACTTCAACATATTCTTCTTATAAAATTTTGTTTTCTTTTTGTTGTTAACTTATTTGATTGTTTGTGCGGGATGCTTTCGTTTAATGAAATCAGTCTGACTCTGATACAAAAAATAAATAAAAAAATATTGTTTGATTGATGGCGGGAGAAGGGAAAATGGGATTTTCTTGATTTTGAGTATTGCTTAGAAAGTTTCTTAATATTGTCTATTACTATCCGATCCTTGCAAACAAACATGCACTGCGAGCTGATATTCCCGGGGATCATCGTGATTTTTTTGCAGAGAATTAAGGCCAAAAACGGAGACATTGACAATCGATGTAAAGCCAGGGTGAAACAAGGGAACTGATGTGGTAATTATTCATAACCCGATCAGGTTACATGCCGAGGAGTGTAACTTCCTCATTCAGTACTAGGGAGTCCTCGGGTTATTACATCCTCGGTCATGGCATCCACTCGAACTTCCTTCACTCTGGAAAACACCTGAATATCCTCATTCCAATTTCCATACATAAGGAAAGTTAACTCTACTATGGACTCTCCAAACCACTAGAATCCTACCAAAAACTAAACACTATTCCACCACAACTCCGAAAAATATGGTAACAACCCCAAGGATTCGGGTGTTTGAATCCTGCTATAAGAGTACTTCTTCCCCTCTATAAATATAGCCCATCAATCCATTATTTAGGTACCTAATATACATTATTTTTCAATTTATAGTCTTACGCATATATTCTCTTACAAACTTAAGCATTGGAGAGGCAACGAGGACACACCTCAACACCTTTGTTTCAGGTGTTGGAAGATCACGTTCGTACTCGTCATCAGTCGTCAAACTCGAAATTGTCCATGTACGATTTTTGGTAGTATCAGGAACTAAGTTAACTTTTCCCGACAAAGGGAATGAGCAGCTAAACCAGCTCGCTGCAGATCTCGTGAGAAGCCGCATAATTTATGAATTGTAAGGTGACATTAGCAGAAGCATTGCGAGGGACGACTATGAACATCACAATGCTAGATAATCGTGAATTGTCGATCCCGTTGAGCAACATTGTGAGCTGGTGGTTTCCCAAGAAGGTATCCCAATCACCAAGGTGATTTGAAGATCAGGTTTCAACTCAAGTTCCCAACGAGAATGACACCCGAGCAACGATCTGCCCTCAAGCGTGCTTTAGGAGGATGATAATACAATCTTCGTAGACCCAAATGTTGTACTTGTATTTTTATTTTTTTCGCGTCTTTCGACTATATATTTCTTTTGCATATTTGCTTCCATTCATGTGAAAATCCCTTATTAGATATCTGATTCTAATCTAAGTAGCAAAAGACGTGATTTGAGTTATCCATTGAATAAATCGATTATATTCATGTACATGTTTTACCATTTAGAAGACTTTCTAGCCAACTTGTGAAGCGCCCCCCCCCCCCCCCCCCCCCCGCCACCACAGCTGCGACGTCACGTGTGTTTAAGGGAGATTCAAAACTACCCAAAAAATTGTAAAAAATGGAATCCTTGAAATGGTCAAAACGGAAGCAGTAAACTTTAACTGTGTCGAAACTTGTCTGAAACATGACAACTTCAATTTGAGGTACAAAAACACTGCACAAATGACAGATTTTCGCTACAAAGCTAAGTAAATTCTACAACCAAAATCTAAGACAAGGAAAAAAGAAAAATAAAATGCATATATATAATTTACAAGACAGGGAAATCGAGAATCAAAACCCCATTTACACGAAAAATCCTATCTAGTGCCTCTCCACCTAGCCCCGGGGTGACGACCTGGAGGCTGCTCCCATCTAGCCCCTGGTGGCCAAGATGCCAAGCCCGAAGGATTTGCCGCCAGTCTAGGCAATTGCTGAGCCACAAGAGGAATAACATGGTGGTCGGCCAAAGGGCGTTGCACTGGGGACCGATAGCCATGAAGCTGTGGCTGAATGTGGTGTACTGAGGGTGGGGCATTAGGCCGCCACACTTGGGAATATCATCATCATCGTCATCCTTCCATGGTTCGATACCGAGACCTTTATTATCTACCAAATTCCTATTTGTAGAACTAGTTTCAGTTTGTCCATATTTTTGAATAAGCTCTCTCACTTGATCAACATGGTGTAGAGGGGTTTTGATTAAAGCTAGTAGTCGTTTTTACGCCATGATGCAATTTTTGAAATGGAACCTCAGGTACAGAAGGTTTTATATCACCAGAGAAGTTAAACTCGGGCAAATCGTCGTCATCTTTTGCTGCTCGGGCAGCAGCCACAGGACCAAACCCAGTTGGGATATCATCATCCTCTTCCTCCTGGGGCTTGGGATTGGAACGAGTAGGGGTATTATGGGACACGGGTGCCATAGCCGAAGCATTCTTGTTATTATTCGAGTTTTGCCCTTCCTTGTGATGGGCAAATGGCTGCTTCTTCGAGCTACGTTTGTGGTGTGACGAGGTTGTGTTGCTTATATGACGTCTTCTCCATACAACTACACCAATTAATCCATCGTCAATAATACTAAGCGTCTTAGAGTGTTCGGTCAGCATATCAAGCATTTTTTAGGACGGCGGGCATAAATAAAGCTCGACTCCAGGGGTTGGTTCCGCATATCCCAATCTATCCTCAGCAACGTATGAATCCACAGCCTGCACAACGAACAACAATCATATGAACGTGTTCAAAGAAACGGATACAAAAAATTAATAGCAACAACGAAGTGTATTATAACCTCAGAAATGGCATTCCTCTCATTCTCAGATTGATTGTTCTTCGAGATGAAGTGGAGAATCTGCACATCCACAGATAAAGGAAAACATTTTTTAAGTTCAATCAAACGGATAATACGAACTATGAAATGCTGATTTTCCTTTCAACAATGAGCAATTTAAATAGAGATACTGATCAATCCCTCCACATAACCGAACCCCATCCGCAACCCCTTCTTCCAACCACACATTCAACTGCAGGATCAGTTCGACAAATCCTTGTGTACTACAAATAAAGAACCCCGACCCCACCCTCAAATTAGAAATGTTAAACTGTACGCTTCGGTTCAATAGGTTGAACTTTTCAACCTCACAAAGCAGGAATTTAGTCAGAGCTGTACTTGTGTTTCATGCGACTTGAGGCGTGTTTCAAAATTTGGACCCCTAAGTCATAGCAAGCATTCCATTTTTTTTCAATTATAAGAGTTTTTCGATGTTCCTTTGTTCTCTTGTTATAAAATATTTATCTATATCTCGGGTCTAGTTTCGAATTAATGCCTCTACTCTTTCTCCATTCTTCCTTTTTTGAGCTCCGGATGCATATTTAGGAGCCATGGTATTTGACTCAAGTCACTCAACTACTAACACTTACTAATCTGTAAAATTTGAACAAGAATTACATCAATCAATTCTCCTTTTGTTTCACAAAATGTTAATAAATTAGCTTTAAAGAAATGCAAGCAGTAACTTGAGTTTAGAATATTATTTCATAGCAGTCAACAATACATATTAATAAATAAATAAAACTAAAACTCATAAAGTGAAGCAGATAACAATTCTGTTTGCACATTAAATAAATCTTGTTAAATTAATCCAACCAAATTGCAACTTTTATTAATGCAAAACTACCCAAATGAAAAAAAAATTATATATTCGCTTCTCTTAAGTCTTAATTTCAAAGATAATTAGATAAACGTGAAAAAAGAGAACAAATAATGTTACGAAAAGTATATTTCAAGTGAAAATCAACAACAATTGCTCCCATAAACCATAAAATTGATTATTGAAACCCTCAATGCTTGCAATTTTTCAATAAACTGCGCAAACTCGAATTTTCAATTCCAAGCAAAACCCAGAAAGTAAAAGATTACAAATAACAAGAAAAGGGAAAAGATTAACCCTTAAAAAGTCAGAGAAAAAGTTACCTTGTTTCATGGGGAAAAAATAGCTTCAAAACAAGAAATAATTGATTTTTCACTACGCAATTTTTAGTTGTAGAAAGGTAAAGCAAGCTACAAAAATAGATACCCACAAATCTAAAGAGAGAAATGAGAAATACAACTGAAATTTTTGCCCTTTTGAAGCATCACAATCTATTGGGCAGGCCTCTTGGACCTCTCATCAGGTCCGGCTATGAATTTATTGAACCTTTCAACCTCATAAAGCACGAATTCCTTTTACCAGGCGTGAATCCTTTTATTTGTCCGGTATTTTCATTTTAACTCTTATTTTTCGTTTATACCAGCTTATTGCCATTCAACTTAATAAAAGAAACAAACACAAACAAGATTGACAGAACCATTTTGGGAAAGAAGATGCAATTACTAAATACCCAATCTTTCACAACTGTAAAACACTTAACTACATGCTATAATCAACAGATCGTGTCAATCGAGGTCAAAAATTAATTCAATGACGTCACAATCTCCAATAACCGGACAAACATGAATAGCTTAAACCTGCACATAATTTGTACAGCTACTTATTGATTGCTATCGGGTTTCTGATTTTTTCTCGTAGGTAAAAGAAAGCAGCTATTTGTTGATAAGAATTGACTGTTAAAGAGTTTTCATGAAAGATTATGGAAGAAAAATGCGTTTTTTTCTACCACCCAGTCAATTTTTATTCTATTTAATCTAGAATTCTTGTTCGTTCTTCCATTTGATAATAACTGTTGGGATTACAAGAGTTCAATCTCCATTATACATCATTTCCATCACTAATCAATGGCATAAATGCAAGAACATAAACCGAAAATGAAGAAGTAACAAGGGATAATTGCAGCCGCGGTCTCTAACCTTTGCGTTTTTTGCAGACTTTACCTCAACCTTCAATTTGTACCACCCGGGGTCCCAAACCTTTCAAAAACAATCACTCGGGGTGCAAATGGATGGAAACCGTCCATTTGACCGTTAGTTGACCAGAAAAGTCAAAATGTAATCAATTTTGACCAAATTAAAAAGGGCAAATTGGTATATTTACATTTTCCCAAATATTAAATATTAAAACAATTAAACTAAAAATAACAAAAAAGGTCAAAAAGAAAAAAGAAAAAAAAAAAGGAAATCTTTTTCTTCCCAGCTGCCGGCATCACCATACCCAAAAAAGGAAAGCTATCTTCTTTGATCCCGCACTAATTTTTAGCAGTATTCATCCAAACCTATAATTGATTCAATCCAGTAGGAATGAATCACCAATTTATTTATTTCACCAACAACAACATTCAATTTAGCAAAAGATTCCATAATTGCTCTTGTTGGCTTTGGGTGTTCGCACCTATTTAATTCTCGTTCCGCTTTGCTGATCGCAAGGATAAATTAGTGAGTTGCAGGTGAATTAGAACAGTGGATCCTTGATTTTGAGCGGGGTTAATGTTGTAAAGTGGGAATAGGCTATTGCTTTCACCCAAAGAATATGGAAAAAAGCCCCATATCAGAACATGGTTCCCTAATATTGACAGGTTCTGTTGGAGGAAAGGTGCTGACTAGCTGCTTTCCAAATGCACCCTCCCCCCTCCCAGCATATTGTATTTTGTCCTTTGCTTTCAAATGAACAATGAGGAGCATTGAGATGTAGTTAAACCACTTAGGTGGATTTTGAGAAGTTTGATAAAATTTGTTTGTTTTTCCAGGAACTGCTGAGAAGACGAGAAACTGCTACCTGAGCTATTCAGTTTGTTTCTGCATTTCTTGATCTGTAATAGATTTTGACTCTCATCCTTGAAGACACAACATTGGTTATTTTGTGTAGTATGTGAAGATTGAAGGTGCGGGATCGAGCACCTTACCGTTCGCGTCGCCTGTTTCAAGAAAAAAGACCTGTTCCCGGCCAAATCGAAGAAGACCCATATGGTCATTGGATGCGTCTTGGGGAGTAGGTTCTAGGGGAGGTGGTCCGCGATCACCGTTCGTTCCACCGACGTCGGAAAATGCATCTGAAACTCGTGATTTCCCTGTTTCCGTTGGTGCAGCCTGCTGGTGCTGATTCGTTGCATTTTTTGATGATTCAAGACCATAGTTAGGTGCGTCCCATTGAGTAGAGTTGGCCAGCGTGTTTGGCATCCGTTGGGGGTCGCCGGAATGGGTTGTGCTGACCATTTTTGGTTCCGTTAATGGCTGATTTATCCCCAACCAAGCACCAACTCCGCTGGCTACAATTACCTCCTGCAGTCGTCGATTAGCACCTCCACTACAATCCTTACCATCACAATTACCTCCTGTAGTCTTGTTTTTGTGTTTGATTTTGGGTTGGGTTGGGTTGGGTTGGGTTGGGGAGGGGGGGTGGGGAGGGGAGGGGAGGGGAGGGGAGGGAGGCGGTGGGATGTTTGGAGAAGATGAATTTATTTTTAGTTTAATTGTTTTAATATTTAATATTTGGGAAAATGTAAATATACCAATTTGCCCTTTTTAATTTGGTCAAAATTGATTACATTTTGACTTTTCTGGTCAACTAACGGTCAAATGGAAGGTTCCATCCATTTGGACCTTGAGTGATTGTTTTTGAAAGGTTTGGGACTCCGAGTAGTACAAATTGAAGGTTGAGGTAAAGTCTGCAAAAAATGCAAAGGTTAGGGACCGCGGCTGCAATTATCCCAAGTAACAATGGCCGAAATCTGGACAACTTTCTTCCCTTTGTTTTTGGCTGATTTGTAGGCTCAAGAACAGTTTCCATGTCATACAAATCACCTTCCAAGAGAGAGCTAGAAAAACCGGCAAAGAACCCCACCAAAACCAACCCTCAACTCTCAAGAATCACCACCACCACTTAGCCCTATTTCATGCCTAAGCTATCAAGGTATTCTCCAAACCAAGCTTGCCTCTAGCACACCACTTCACTCACAGAGGAAGGTAGAAAACGAGAGAGAGAGAGTTGGAGAAGAGAGAGAGTCTAGTTTGGAAGGTATGGGCCTTTTCTTGCTTCCATATGTGAGTGAGAGAGAGTAGGTATATAATTCAAACTGTGTAGATGAAAGCTTCTCCAACAAGTCTAGTAAAATATCTCACAATTAATCTCAACCATAGATCTCATCCAAGGGCTCACATTAATTCTAAGGGTTAAAAAAATCTTATTCTCACAATAACAAACATCATTACTAAGATAACTGAGTGATAATATAATCCAGACAATTTTGATCTACATATCTGGAATTCTTGTTCTGTTCTCACCTTATGACAATAGCAAACAACAATCTCTCGCCAAAACTACCACCTATTCAATTTTAATCTACTTAATCTAGAATTCATTTTCCGTACTCTTCCTTTTGATATATAATAAACATCATTATCTAAGAAAATTCTACGAACCAAACTCTGGAAGCAAAAAACTCGTCCGGCAATTTATCATTTTCATGAATTTTCTATTACAACTGTTGTACATTCTTACCAGTACTAGTCCACGAGGTAACTTCGTAGATAATGGGAGGCTACATTGTATAGTTTGTGAAGGGAAACCCAAAGAATAGAAAAAAAGAAGGCCTTGATGTACCATGACTGCACGAGTTCGAGACACAGGGAGTTCTCGAAAGAACTTTTCAAATGCGTCAAGTCTAACCCTGCCCTTGATCTCGAGAGAGCTGGGCCACTCTTTCGTCGATGTCTTCTCGCCACTGTAACAAGGATTAACAGATCAGAAAAAAATAATATGGCATATACGCAGAACTCAACAAAATTCTGATTCCCATAATATTCTAGGAAGCATTTAAAAAAAAAAAAAAGGAAATAGAAATACATATGATCAGTAGATAGAAAATAATATAACTGATGCATCTACCAGATATGAACTATCATTTATCAACTTCAGACTGACCGTGGGGGTCTGGGGGATATAAGTTATAAGCCTCCCCAAGCCATCAAGATTCATAAATGGACTGTACATGTGTAAATCACTTTGTAAAATCCAAGATGCTTACCAGATGACTTCATATACTAAAAAATACAAAGAATGGTTGAAATATCTCAAAATTACAATGGATAGTGCACATATGGATAAGAAGATGCATACCTTTGAAATCGACCACCGACAGTGACCAAGGATGAAATATTTAGTTGAAGGACGCCCTCCCACAAACATTCAGCCTCAGATGCATCACCAGAAGGAAGACATTTTTGCACTGCAGAACCACTGTCAGATTGAACTGCCACATCTACTTTACGTTCACCGACAGATCCATCAGCCTTCTTGGAGGGGGTACTTACAGATTTTTCTGCAGCTGAATTCGAAGCCTCAGAATTCTTTATTTCTTCGGGGCTTTCCTTGTGAGAGATGGGGGTTGTTTTATTATCTGCCTCTGCTGGTATATTATTGAAAGGAGGTTCGGAATTAAGGAACTCCATAAACTCATCCAAAGAAACAATTGGAGGTAGAAAATTAGCATCCTTCATTTCATCATCCACCATCATTCCTTGCATTAAATCAGTCCCATCAGTTGGGATAACCAGTCTACCTGGAGAATCCTGGGTTTCTGCAATTTTTTCCTGATCTGCAACATTCTCTCTATCTTTAATATTATCTGCCTTGGAAGGAGAATGAGTTTCAGTCTCCTCCTTTGGCTTAAGTTGTGTCAACACGGTAGTCCCGCCAGAGACCTCAGCAGCCATACTATAGTCACGTTCCACTCCTACTTGATACTCACCCTTGTGTGTTTTCTTAACCAATCGTCTCATATCTGTGTCAGGCAAAACTACCATTTGTGCCATCTCTTCTGCTTTTGCCATTCGCCATTCTGATAACTCCTTGGAAGCAAGTTCTTCAGCAGACATTGAACACAACCTTTCAGGTGATATTTCACCAGACACGACTCTTTCTCTCAGTTCCGGATTATTACGATCTTTCAGGTTGAATAAAAGGGACCTACCCTTCTCTTTGTACTTTTTGTTAACACCACCAAAAACTTTGAACAGTTCTGCTTCAATTTTAAAAGCTAAATTGATTGGAGTTAAAGTAGCTAGCTCACCCCTATCCCCAGCACCCTGAGCATCCTCCTTTAAAGACTTGGCATTCTCAGAATTTTGAGCCTCCTTTCCCTCTCTTACCACCACGTCAAAATCTAAAGCCCAGGAAAGTCCATTCCCCAGTAATAGATCATCTTTAACAAAGAATTATTCACTAAATGAAACATCCTCATTAGGCAAAATGGTACCATAATGAAACTCTCCAAAAGCTTGTACACCATTTCCACTGCTTTCCTGAGAAGGAAACTCGGCAGATAAAACCTGACCATCACTGGGTTTACCAGCTGTGTCCAATTCTTTTGAAGAGGAAATATCCTCGGAACCAGGAACAGGAGTAGCTGTAGTCAAATTGGACTCAGAAGACTGACATTCCTCATTTTCGACCTTACGGCTTCAGATGACTCTGTCTGAACCTTGGATCCAGATTCAATTAGTGAAGTTTGTCTCTTCGAATTCTTCCCCCGCAGCCCACCAGATTTATGAGACATGGATTCATTTCGCACCATTTTCTTGTTTGGCAGAGGTTGATTTTGCAACCCTGGAGAATACAACTTGGACTTCGTCGCTACAGTTTTCTTTTGGGGTGTCAATTGTGTCAATCCAGGTGAATTGATGTTGGCTCCCATGTGCGTTGCATGCTTATTTGGCATCAGCGAATGTTGAGGGTCAAAATCATATTGCCCAGGTCCCCCTTCAGCCTTGCGCTTACTTGGCAAAATTGACTTTGCTCCAGCTTGGATGTTTTGCATGACCCCACCATGATGACCTTGCTCGTTTGGCATCCAGAATGCATTTGATCCATTAATGCCAACATCTAGTTCATTCTATCCTACCCTGTTGTTGGGTACGAAAACATTTTGGAACGCAAGATTACTGCACATTGGTTCTGCCCCTCCCATTTGCTCATTTGATAAAGCAAGATGATGTGATAGGTCATTATTAGGCACTTGGCCAACCATTCTCATATTCATTTCCGATGTTGGCAAGTCCAGTGAGGTGGAAACATGTTCCATCGAAACCACTTCCCTATTTGGTAGGGGGAAGAGTGAAACAAGATTGTTGGACAATAAGCACCAAAACTGCAGCACGAGCAAATATGAACAGTGCAAATCAGCTTTGGAAAACAAATTAGACTATACTCCACGAACTCAACTTCAAAAGCAATTACCAGTAGAATATTCTGCAACTCAACCAAAAAAATTAATAAGAAACTTGCGATTCATCTCTTAACTACAATAGTACTGAGATAAATAAAGCAGCATCAATCTCACCATACGAAATACTAATTAGGCATTAAGCTGAAACACATCAAACAGTTTCTTAACAACCACGCAAAACACAAAAAAGTATAGAACCCCAAAAATGCATTATAAATTAAAATCATGTCATATCAGGTGACTTTAGTCTTTACCTATGAGGTCGAGTCTCGACACTCGTTAACAGAAACTCTGCACAATTTAAATGAGCTCGAACTACAAAATCATGTTATATTTGGTGACTTTTGTCTTTACCTATGAGGTCGAGTCTCAACACCCATTAACAGAAACTTTGCACGATTTAAATGAGCTCAAACTACAAAATCATGTTATATCAGGTGACTTTTGTCTTTACCTATGAGGTCGAGTCTTGAAACTTGTTAACAGAAACTCTGCACGATTTAAATGAGCTCAAACTAGTCACTACCAGTTTCATCTCAATCAAGTTCAAAAAAGGAACAAACTGGCCAAAAATTTCATTTATGTAACTATCTGGTCAGAGAACAATCCATCTGATCAGTATTTTACCTATAAAAACTACCATAACAATGATGTACAACGCAACTCAGTAAAGAAAAGATTACACAAAAGAAAGAAAAAAAAAAAAGATTCAGCAGTCAACTCCTGAGAAAACAGGCACAAAGGAAAGAAAATGAAACTATCTCCCCAAGGAACTACTATATTAACAAAGAGAGAGCATCATCTGCCTCCTTAGACAAAATGGAAACTATTATTAGGTTGGAAATCATTACAACTTTTAAGGAAAGTGCTTTACATAGTTCAAATTTCATAGTAATATTTTTCTCACTTGTTCTTCTTATTTAGTTTCATTTTCACTCAAGTTATATAATGGTCAACATTTTGTTGTCAATGTACAGTGCAGGAATCTCTATACCATTTTTAATTCAGGCATGTTTGAGCCACATTATTTCAAAAAAAAAAAAAAAAATTATTAAATAGTGATTTGACATCATTTCAACCAAGGAAGACACACGGTTTGGAGCGGGAGTCAAGCTTGTGAGAAGTATACGGCCGGAGCCATGGATAGCAAAGGCACCCAAAAACCCGTAGTTTCGAAAAATTTGGGGAAGACTGATATAGCTTTTCATAGGAGGTGAGATATTGAAGGTTGATTTTGGGAAGGCGATTGATCAGGTAAGTAGCGGTGGTGAACGCATACGGCCAGAAATTAGTCGGAATGGAGGCGTGTTGGAGGAGGGCCAAACCAGTTTCGACAACATGGCGATGCCGCCGTTCGGCATAGCCATTGTGTTCCGGGGTATGAGGAGGAGTAGTGAGATGACTAATGCCATTTTCCAAGAGATAGGAGGTGAGGGCAACGTATTCGCCACCATTGTCGGTAAATAATGTGGTGATGGAGGCATTAAAAAATTTTTCAACAAGGGCACGGAAGCGAACGAAGGTGGCATGAACGTCCGATTTTTTCTTTAGGGGGTAGAGCCAAACATACTTAGTGAAATGATCAATAAACACAACGTAGTACTTGTACCCATCGGTAGATATGATCGGGGAAGTCCATAAATCAGAGAAAAAAACTTGTAAAGCAGTAGAACTGGACACAGTAGACGTGGAGAAAGGTAATTTATGACTTTTATTGCAGTCGCAAGAATTACAATTAGATAAGGAATGTTTAAATGGCAATAAAGATAAATGCTTGCTAGATGCTAAATGACGTAGGATCCGGGGGTTGGGATGACCCAAGCGGAGATGCCAAGTGTCAAGGCTGGTCGAGGTAGAGGAGAAGGTGGACACTGGTGCAGGCCGGGCGAAGGAGAGTGCGTACACGCCATCCTTAACTGGACCGCGCAGAAGGGGGGTACCGGTCTGCAGATTTTTGACAACAAAAGAGTCGGGTAAGAATTCAATGCTAGTATTATTTTGGGAGCAAAATTGAGAGACCGAGACTAAGTTGCGAGCAATACGGGGAACACACAGAATATTAGACAGAAGAAATTTAGAGTGACGAGACTGAAAGTGAGTGTTACCAGTGTGCGTTATGTGTAAGCCATTACCGTCACCAATTTGAACGTCATCAAGACCGGAGTAGGTGGAGTGGAGGGAGAGATTGCCAAGATCATTTGTAATGTGATGGGATGCGCCAGAATCAAGGAGCCAATCCTGAGGTGGCGAGGCTAAGGAGTGAGCAGCAAGGTTGGCCTGGTGGTGGCGCGGCTGTGAGGCAGGAGTGGAGCTGGAATTGACTGGGGAATAACGATAGGCGGTGCAGCATTTTGCTGAATAACCTTGTTCCCCACAGAGCTGACATTTGCCAAGGTAAGGGCGAGCTGCAAAGTTTGAGTTGCTGGAGCTGCGAGAGCGGGAATTGGTTGGGAATGGACGATGCTGGGGAGAGGAGGTGAGCCGAGAGTTATGGTGTGGTCGTGTGGCAGTGGGATTGCGAGAAACAAAATTGGCTGTGACGGGCTAGAAAGGAGAGGATGAGGCGGATGAGTGGGGTTGAAGCTGGGATTCCCTGGTAACGAGTTTTTCATGCAATTCATCAAAAGTGATGGATGTATCACGAGCACGAACGGCTTCGGATAGACCATTGAATTCGGACCCAAGCCCGCGAAGGATGTGAAGAACCAATTCGTCAGGGTCAGGAGAGGCATTCATGAGGCTTAAACTGTCAACAATGCTCTTAACCCCATGCATATATTCTGTTATAGAGGTATCGCCCTTGTGAAGATTACCAAGTGCAGATTTGAGATGCATAATACGCCCACGAGAGGGTCTAGCATAGGTATTGTTGATTGTAACCCATGCTTCGTGGGAAGTCTGTGCCGCAGCAATGAAAGAAACCAGATTCGGAGAGAGAGAGCTAACAATGGCATTGAGGAGGAGTTTATCCTGGCGAATCCACAATGAGTGTTCAGGGTTGAGGACGGAGGTGGTGTTTTCTGCTGTCACGAATTTTTCTGGACAGGGAAAAGTGCCGTCGACGAAGCCCAGCAAATCAAAACCAACGAGTAAGCTGTGGAATTGGATGTGCCAGGCGGGAAAATTTGTTGGGGTGAGTTTTATGGGAATCTGGGCATGGGCGTTGATGACAATGGGAGGATTTGGGATAGTGGGAGAAGATGGAGTCGGCTGGTTGGTGTTGATAGGCGTTTGGTTGATGGTATTAGTGTTGGAGGATTCCATTGAGGCCATGATCGAAGCTTGTTAGGCGTATAGCTCTGATACCATAAAAGGCTACAGAAAACTTGCTGTAATTTTTCTTATTTGCTGAAGAAGTAGGGTGAAGTATATATACAGATGCATACACGGCCAGCCCTATTGAATTGGGCATTCTATTGATGGTAGACTTCTAAAATCCTTTGACCTCTTTACCATAATAGATTATACTAATATATTACATCAGATATTGTGCAAACAGAATTAAGGAAAGTAGATTATGTTCCAATATGTTTGAGCCACATTATTTTAAAAAAAAAAAATTATTAAATAGTGATTTGACATCATTTCAACCACACATTCTTCAATAAAATAATATTACACGTAAATTCAAAACTTTTCTTTATTTTTTAACCACACATTTTTCATCAATACACTATTCAAAAATACATTCTTACCAAAATAATGTGGCTCAAACACCCTCTGAGATTCAGATGCAAAAACGAGAGTTCTTGTTCTTGCAATTTAGGGTACAACAAAACGCTGCCTATAAGTATGGCTAACACAACCCCCAACCCCGGACTGGATATTTAGCCAGGTCACCTCTTCATTGGTTCAACTGGCAGGTCATACTCCCTCACTGGTTCATTTATGAAACTCAAATAAAAACATATTTTTAACTGGAAAAAAGTAACACCCAAATATATATACAAGTCTACAAATTGAGATATAATATAAGCTAATAATGCATTGCATAAAGTAAAGTAAAGTAGCATAATAACAAAGGCAGGTTAGATTCTCATTCTTTTTCTGTTTTTCAACTAAAATTACATTGATTTTTATCTCCTTTTTATACTACTTTATTACCATTTATTCTTTCATTTATGCAGTCATATGTTTTTGTATTTGGCTATAAAATATATTCAATGGTTTATATTTTTCCAATAGTAGAGTAACATAATTGGTAATACGATATTTTTACACAGAATAAAAGTTTTAACTCAGGTACACTGACGAAAATTGATTTATCTGAATCAAAATTAAGATATCCAAGCATAGTTGCTTAAAAAATTGTACTCTAATAATCAAATACTAAATTTTAGCCAACACAAGAAATTATTTTATTTTTTTCAATATGCGGACGAAACATAGTTTTAATTAATCAAGATAATTATAAAATAATTTATTATTTTCTTCGTCAATGTAACTCAACTTAATCGTAATAATTGTGGTCATCTTTTAAATATGTTAAAAGTGTGAATATATAAAGGTAACTGTTGACCCCAAAAAATGTTGTCAACAGATGCCGGTATCGGACTCGTGACACGTGAATTTCGGCGAGTTTGACCGGAGTCGATGATTGTAAGATATGTATGGACTATCGAGTCGGAACACCAACGGAGGATTATTTGTGTCTGATGGATCCAGATTTTTCGTTCATTTTGTGTTTTTCATCCTTTATAATATTGTAAAAAAGCACAATAATTATATATGAATAAAATGTTTTCTTCTTTTCAACCTTTTGTAAGAATTTGGGTTTTTGTATTTTCCTCTCTCCCATCTTTTCTCTTTTTTCTCCCCTTCGTTCAATCAATGGAAGCGCTATTTATAGATGAATTAGCTGAACCATATGCCGTTGGATTAAACACACGTGGCATCGCCCCATGGATTTAAGCATCACATCATTCATTCAGGACACTAACTATGGTGATGATTGTCCTGCCATTACTCTGCCACCCCCTTCCTTTTAACTGACATTTAGGTAAGGTGGCGTAAAGTGTGTTGTCACGTCAATCACATCTCAAAAATATCCTTCGAATTTGTTGCTTATTGGGACCTCGGTAAATACGATAGTAGACAACTGATGGACCTCGGATGGAGAAGTGCCATGTGAAAGAAAGAACTTCGGATATAGAGTGCTTCTGCCACAGCCCATCCACTTCGTCCATGGAAGGACTTCTGCTGATAACGTCCTCTTTTGAGGGACTTCGTCCATTTCAGGGGCTTCTGCTGATGACGTCCTCATTTGAGGGACTTCGTCCATTTCAGGGGCTTCTGCTGATGACGTCCTCCTTTGAGGGACTTCGTCCATTTCAGGGGCTTCTGCTGATGACGTCCTCCTTTGAGGGACTTCGTCCATTTTCAAGGACTTCTGCTGATGACATCCTCCTTTAAGGGACTTCGTCCATTTCAGGGGCTTCTGCTGATGACGTCCTCCTTTGAGGGACTTCGT
Source organism: Osmanthus fragrans (assembly GCA_019395295.1). Lineage (NCBI taxonomy): Eukaryota > Viridiplantae > Streptophyta > Magnoliopsida > Lamiales > Oleaceae > Osmanthus > Osmanthus fragrans. The sequence continues at coordinate 19,789,575 of CM033360.1, forward strand.
CCATTTTCTATCCACTTCGTTTATGGAACTTCTGCCACCTGTCATCCGTATGATGGCCCCATTTTAATGGGGTAAACAATAGTCCCCCAAGTCCATGTATTTGTCATTTATGTAAATGCATGGACTTTGAAACATGGATTTCTGAAATGTGACCTTTCAGACATTATTTTGGTACCGTTATTTCCGAAGTGGATATGATAAATAGAGGGGACTTCATTTGTTTTATTATACAGAAGTCTTGGGTGACCACGTGGCCACTTTTAGCTGTCTTTGCTTATGTTCCCAAGACTGTAATGATGACCAGTTGATTCCCAACACACGCAACTGTCACCGCTTTTAATGCGCAATTGCGAGTCTAATTTCGCACGCCAGCTGTTTCACTCTCGCATCTAGGCGCGTAAGAATCACGGGATCATCAGGGACGTAGAAGTTCGAACGTCTGAAGTAATGGACAGTTCAAATTAACCCTATTTTGGATGGTTTAGATGACTCGTGCCACTAATCCAACAGTGGGGGTTTATTCCTTACGCCTATAAAAGGTGGGATAAAGGCAACGGAGCCTTGTTTCTCTTTTGGCTTTATAAGTGTTCTTCGGTTCCTCCGTATTCTCCTCCCGTAAATCTTCTCCTTTTCCCCGCATAATTCCGGCCATTATTCACTGGTGATTTCTCCTTTTGTAAGTGTTTGGGTGAAGAAAGATTTGATTTTTCTTTTGCTTCTTCTTTATATATGACCTCGACCCCTGGTATGATAAGTGCTATTGAAATAGCCAAAGAGTGTGGTTTAAATTTGATTAGGACCTTAGAACTTAGGGATTTGGTTATGGCCAAAGAAATTGACCCACCTGCCATGGGTGCTGGTTCGGAGAGTAAGTGGGGGGCCTCAAAGATTAAATCGAGCCAAAACCCTACGCGATTAGTCAATTTTAGGGAACAGTTTTGCATCCCATACGACATAGAGCTTTTTACTCCGTACCCAGAAGAACGTGCCTGTTCTCCCAGGTCGGGTTGTGTAGCTATCAGTGAGCACCTTCTTAAGGCCGGATTTCGTTTACCCCTTCACCCATTTTTTCGAGCGGTCCTTAGGTTATATGGGCTTGCTCCGACACAGCTTGTCCCCAATGTGTGGGCCCAACTCTTGGGTTCGTACTTCCTTTGGAAGGAGACCTCATTGGGTGAGGACATGCCTCTCCATATACTTCAAACCCTCCTACAACCTCGTTCCTTAGGAAAAGGGAACTCCCGGGATTGGTATTCTTTGTGTCCATGGGGGTCTCACTCCCCTTTCGTTTTCGAGCTTCCCTCTTCCATTAAAGGGTGGAGAGAATCCTGGTTTTGGGTAAGAGGGAAGTGGCAAGAGGTGGAGGGTGACACTGTTCCCCACGTCAAAGTCCCAACTTCATACTCCGAAGCTAGTGAGTGCCAACCCACCCTTGAGTGTATCTTACTTGCTTCCTCCTGCTACTGCATTTTATCATCTTTTATTTTCCTTATTTGAATATTTGTCTAACTATTTGTTGCGTGCTTACAGACATGGTTGAGCATTTCGAGTTGACCAAAAGGGAGGTTGACCTAGTGAAAGACATCTACCTCTGACCTGCCTCGTCGAGAGAGTACGAGAGGCTCATTGTAAGGAAACGGTTGTTCGAGGACTTCCAACTGATGGCTAAACGAGGTAATATTCCTTTATTGCACTATCCTTCTACATTGTTTTCCTGGTTTGCTTGTGCTAACACGATTTTCACTTTTCGCGTAGAGGACTATGAAAAGAAGAGGCATCCCACGCCTGATATGGCTACTATCATTGCTGCCACCTCCACTGCAGGGAGGAAAGGTTTGAAAGGCACCTCTGCTGGTGCAAAGAAGGTGAAAGAAAACCTTGAGAAGGTCAGCAAGGAGGCTGCTTCACAGGAGGTCGCTCCTCCTTCAGTTGATAAAGGTAAGAAGGTGGTGGAGGAGAAGCCTAAGAAAAGGTTCAGAATTTCCCGAACTGATAGAACAGGGGGGTCTACCGATGTGCCACCTCCTCAGTCCGAAGTCCCAGTTGGGGAGAAGTTATTGGGGGCTTCTATTTCTGCAGCCCCGGTTGGGCAAAAGAGGCCTGCGGGGCCATCCAAGCCTATCCTAACGAAGAAACCAAGGACCGCCAGTGCGGCTTCGGCTCCTGGGTCTGCTAGGACCAGATTGCTTCCTACTAAGAGGGAGGATGAATTGGCTCCAGAGATCCTATCCATGCTCCCAGCAGATGTCCAAACTACCACTTCCAATTTTTACAAGTACTGGACTGATAGATGGCAGAACTTCATGGAGGAAGCTGGAGCCACTGACATTCTCACTGTGTTGGTGGGACAAGCTGCCAGGGCCTTTGGGGCGGCCATAGAGGTGCAAACCCTCTTTAAAAACTTGCAAGGGAAAAGTAATGACACTTCTGAGAAGGTGGAGAAGGCAGAGGAGGAGGCCAGTAGAGCTAAGGCCGAAGTGGAGGAGGTAAAGAGGCTTCATTCTGAAGAGGCTGCGAAGCTATCCTCCGCCTTGACAGAAATTGAAAATTTGAAAAATGAGGTCCATACATGTCAAGGGGAGGTCGCTTCTATGACAAGAAAAGTGGACAACTCTGATGCTCTCCAACGGATCGCCTCCGAAGCGTTGGAGGAGGCTAACAAAGAGAATGCAGCCTTAAAGGCAGATCTTGAGAAGGCGAAGCTTGCAAGTGATACCTTATCTGTTCAAGTATCGAGCCTCACTGAAGAAGTTGAGGACGCTAGAAAAGAAGCTGAAGTTGCTGGGAGCGAGGTGGAGAAACGTTTTATCAGCAACTTCCACCTCACTGAGATGTACAAAAATTTTGCCACCTACTGGAGGGGTTATGCTTATAGGGAGGTGATCGAATGGATGGAGGCTAAGCATCCTGGTTTCGACACTTCGGAGATGAAGCAGGAGTTCCTTGAGGAAGAGGCTGACCCTCAGTCCCTAGCTGAGGAGGTCCCCCCTGCTGACAATCTGGAAGACGATTGTGTTGAAGTCCACCATGTCCTGCCTCTGAACTCCGTCATGCCCATTGACCCTTCCCCTCCTTCTGACGTATAGAAAGCTAGGCTTTATTTAATTTGGCCTCGGAGCCCTCCTTTTGTAACTCTCTATTTTAATGAAGCAATGATTTTGCCCTATCTTTTTCCTCTTTACTTTATATACACCATGGATTTATAACGTATGATAAAACTAACGTTAATTCTAAGTGCTAACATGTGGGTAGTTGCAATGATACTGAATCCGAAGTCAAATGAATGTATTTGACATACGTCGTACAGTACACGACCCTATTTTGTGTGTCCAGTGCTTCTGACCTCTTGTCAAAACTTATATTTTCGATTGTGACGTCTGACTATTCTTTCTCATTCATCGCGTTTTAATATGTCGAACTTACTTCTGTTTGCAAAGTGGACGTTCTTTTCACTTCGCTATTGGAAGGGTGTTCTCTTAGAACTGCCTTCTTTAGCCGAAGTGCCGATGTTATAACTAGTTCGCGTTTCTTCCCAAGGCATGGAGTTTGGGTTGCTTTCTCATGCCGAGGCCCCTTTACAACTCTTGTTTGTAAAGGGAACGTTCTTTTCACTTCGCTATTGGAAGGGCTTCTCTTAGAACTGTCTCCTTTAGCCGAAGTGTCGACGTTATAACTAGTTCGCGTTTCTTCCCAAGGCATGGAGTTTGGGTTGCTTTCTCATGCCGAGGCCCCTTTTCAACTCTTGTTTGTAAAGGGAACCTTCTTTTCACTTCGCTATTGGAAGGGGTTCTCTTAGAACTGCCTTCTTTAGCTGAAGTGCCAACGTTATAACTAGATAATTTCATATGAGACTCTATTGGAAAAAGACATTTTATTTATTATCGATTACACATGGAAAGATTTACAACTTTCACTGATAGTACTTCCTCAGATGCTCAGCGTTCCATGGATGGGGTTGTACCTTGCCATCCATGGATTCAATTCTGTAAGTCCCAGTTCTGACCTCTTTCTTGATGCGATATGGGCCTTCCCAATTCGGTCCAAGAGTCCCTGTACCTGGTTCTTTCGTCGACAGTAGAACTCTTCTCAGCACAAGGTCGTCCAATCGAAATGACTTTCTCTTTACTTTAGAATTGTAATACCTGGCCATTTTTCTCTGATAGGTAGCCACTTTGGCTTGCGCACCATCCCTCCTTTCTTCAAGGAAGTCGAGCTCGCATCTCCTTAGTTCCTCGTTTGATATCTCGCTAAAATGCAACCGACGAGGCGAGGGGAGTCCTACTTCAACGGGACTCATGGCTTCGGCTCCGTAGGCCATTGAGAATGGGGTTTGTCCTGTTGCCGTTCGACTTGTAGTTCGGATTGCCCATAAAACTTGTGGTAGTTCATCCACCCAAGCACCCTTGGAGGCGTCCAACTTCTTTTTCATCGTGTACTTGATGGTTTTGTTCAAGGTTGTAAAAATCGGACCGGACCGGCCGGTTCAACCGGAAAAACCGGGAACCGGACCCAGGCCCGGTCCAGCTTATGGTATAAAACACTGAAATCAGAAACCTGTTGGAGAACCGCTGAACCGGCCGGGTTTTGGGGGACCCGTGACCCGGATACGATTTTAAGGGTTTCTAGACTCAATTCGTAATTTGATTTCAGAGTCTCAGACGGCTTCTGGTGGAGAAAAACTCCAAATCCCGGCAAATCCAAAACAACGACCCATCGCCCTGCTTCTTCAGTCTTCACAGCCGTCCAATTTCCAGGTGAATCTCTCTTCTCCTTCTCAGCTTTGCTTGATTCTTCACGGCGTCCAATTTCTGATTTTTTATACCCCTAATTTTAGATTTTGGAAAATTTGTTGGTTCCGATTTGTTGTTTGATCACTTGGTGGAATATTGTTCACAGCCATAGCAACAACTATGTTATAGCTGAATGATTCCTGCTTCGATTTTGTCTTCCTGATTTTTATGAATGATTCCTGCTTCCTGCTTCGGTTTGTGACTTTTGTGAGTTTGTCTCTTCATTTGGTGTTTCCTTTATATCAAGGAACAAGAGCAAAACGGTAAATGCATGTCTATAGGAAGTATGGCACTGATATGATATCATATCTTCGACCACAAAGTGAAATAATAGAGCAACATTTTGGTAAAGGAAATGAATGAAATTTATAAAATATTGTTCTATGTTGACAGATAGTTGAATTCAAGTTATCTTGAGATATTGTTCTGTCTACTCACTGTTTTTTTCTTCTGCGTTTTATGAATCTGAATAATTTCAGTAGCTTCTGCAACTCCCTTCAAGTCTCTGTTCAACTTCTTTCAGTTCTCTCCTTTTTTTTAGAGTACTCATGACATAATAATCGTAGTTCACTCCTTTTTTTTCTCTCCTCCTTTACTCTATTTTCAAAGCCACTTTCCCTATTTTTCTCAGTTTCGTAACATTAATGTTGTTTAGCACAAACCAAATGAGAAGCAGAGATTCCACCATGCCTGATCTCTCTCTGCAGATCAGCCCTCCATCGATATCAAACTGTGAATCCAAATATGATCATGGGCTGATGAAAGTACCTGGCTGTAATACTGAGGGGAGCTCTCCTAGTTGGCCAGCAGTGGAAGCGATTTGACCCATGAAAATGGTATCTTTCACCCAGAAAAGAATTTTAATCATCCACCTGTTGAACCCAGTTTGAGTCTTGGATTTGAAACGGTGGGGTTGAATCCTGTTCCAGTTCATATACCAAGGCAATTTCAACATTATCAGGCTCATTTATATGGAGCCTTCTATTTACCCCTCAATTCTCAAACAAGTCATTTTCATTTTTAATGAAATCAGAAATAGCCCTGCTATTGATGAATGGTGATAACTTTTGCTGTTTTGCCATCCGTTTTGCTGAATGATTCCTGCTTCGGTTTTTGTCTTCCTGCTTTTTATGAATGCTTCCTGCTTCGGTTTTATTTAATACTTGACAACTTTAATACTTTTCAAGTTTTCATTGCTTTTATTTAGGATGGATTGCAATACTCAATCTTCGGAAAGCCACTCTAAAGGTTCCACACAATCTAGCCGTACGAAGACTGACCCTGCATGGGAACACTTCTCTTCAACTCGTGATAGTGACGGTAAAGCTCGTTTCACTTGTCTTTATTGCAACAATAGCTTTAAAGGTGGTGGAATTAACAGAATGAAGTATCATCTCGCTGGAATTAAAGGTCAAATATCTCAATGCAAGAAAGTTCCTTTTGATGTTCGATTTAAATTTGAAGGTATTCTTAGGGATTTATCGAAAAAGAAACAAGATACTAGGGACAATTATATAGATTTAGAAACTGGAGGAGAGGAAATAGAAGAGGATATTCAAGAAATAAATATGCCATTTGAAAAAGGGAAGAGGAAAGCAAGTGAAGGTATTGAAACATATTTTGCTCCAAGGACTACTCCTGGATCTCAACCTAGTTTAAAGAGTGTTTTAGCTGGTAAACAAGCAATAAAGAGAGCCCATATGTCTTGGGCTAGGTGGTTTTATGATGCTTGCATTCCATTTAATGCTTTGCAATCACCTTACTTTCAACTTGCTTTAGATGCCACTGCTGCAATTGGTCCAGGATTTAAAGGTCCATCTTATACTGACATTCGTGTTAATTTGTTGAGAGATTGCAAGAGAGAATGCCAATTGCTTGTTGACACTTATCGAAGTCAGTGGATAAATAATGGATGCACAATTATGGCCGATGGTTGGACTGATCAAAGACACAGAACTTTGATTAATTTTTTAGTATATTGCTCTTCTGGGATTGTATTTATAAAATCTTATGATGCATCAGATGTTGTTAAAGATGCTCAAACGTTGTGTAATTTGTTTTCCGAGATAGTTGAATGGGTTGGACCTCGTAATGTAGTTCATATGGTAACTGATAATGCAGCTAACTATGTAGCGGCAGGGAAATTATTGCACGATAGATATGATCACATTTTTTGGTCTCCTTGTGCTGCACATTGTTTGAATCTTGTTTTAAAAGATATTAGTAGTATGCCTCACGTACATTCCCTTGCATTGCGCGCTTCGAAGATTACAATATTTGTGTATAATCACACAGTTTTTTTGTCTTGGTTGAGAAAAATACCTGAATGGAGGGAAATTGTACGTCCAGCTGTGACTCGTTTTGCTACTACTTTTATTACATTGAAAAGCATTTATGATCACAAACAAGCATTGCAGAGTTTGGCAACAAGTAGGCATTTTACGAGCCATAGGCTTTCAAAAAGCTCAAATGGAAGACTTGTGAGTTCTATCATCTTGGATAACAAATTTTGGGAGGATTGCTTGATGGTTGTGAAAATTGTGGCTCCTATTATAAGATTGTTACGGATTGTAGATTCAGATGAAAAACCTTCATTAGGTTATGTATATGATGGCATGGATAGGACACGAAAAGGAATTAAGAATATATTCTTAGGTAAGAAGAGGTTGTACAAGTCGTACACTGATATAATTAAGGAGCGATGGGATAAACATCTTCGTCTTAACTTACATGCAGCAGCTTATTTTTTTAATCCTGCCTTCATTTATGAAGAAGGATTTTGTCAAAAAGTAGAAGTCATGCAAGGTCTATTCAATTTGCTTGAAATTAAAAGCATTTGTGGTGATGAGACAAAAGCAATGGCAGAGATAAGGATGTATCGAGAACGTGAAGGAAGTTTTGGAAGGCAATCTGCATGCAATACTAGAAAATCATTACAACCCGGTGAGAATTTTTATTTAGTTATTTATTGTTTATGTTTAATAGTTCTTAACGCTTAAAACTAATTTCATTAAATTATGCAGATGAATGGTGGAAATTGTGTGGATCTAGTGCTCCTACTTTGCAAAAGATAGCTGTTCGAATTCTTGGTCAAACAGCTTCTTCTTCGGGATGTGAAAGGAATTGGAGTGTCTTTGAACGTATTCACACGAAAAAAAGAAATAGATTGGAGCATCAAAGACTCAACGATCTTGTTTATGTTACGTATAATTTGCGATTGAAAAATAGGTATATAATCTTAAACCTTTTACCACATCAAGAGTCTATTTTAATGACTCATTTATTTGACATATACATATTTTTTTTTATCTAACTTCTACTCATTTACAACGTTATAGACGTCATTATAAGAAGAGATCTTATGATCCAGTTGATTATGAGTGTATTGACAAAACAAACTTTTGGATAGAGGAAGAAGTGCCACCACAGGATTTCGAGTATGAAGACTTAGATAACGCTATTTATGAAGAAAATGCAAATTCCAATGTTAATGATCATGAAATTGATGATAATGTTCAAGGTTCGTAAGTTTAATAATCTTACTTATTATTATTATTATTATTATTATTATTTTAATATTAGTCATGTATTTATATCTTTTTTTTTTTCGTGTTTTAGATGACAATGAAACTACGGATGCAATTAATACTCAAGAGATGGGAGATTTAGATACAATGGATGTTATTCATCGTTTTGGTGGTTCAAGTGATTGTGGAAGTGATCAAGGATTAAGGCTTATGGATGAAAATGATAGAGGAGAAATTTAACTATTTAATATTTTATGTTTAGTGCACTTTTTGGTTTCAATTATTACTTGACATTTATTTTTTCATTGGTGATAGTCGATGTGAACTTTTTAAATTTTAGCTATTTAAGTTTTCATGTTATTCAGTTATTGACATTATTTTTGCTTTATGTTATTGACTTATTAAGTTATTTACATTCTATAATTGAATTCAGTAGCACTTGATTTAGTTGATTGTAATAGACTGTTTTTGTGATTTGATATATATTATATATACAAGTCACCGGTTCAATCCCGGTTCGACCCCGGTTCGACCTGTTGACCCTTGACCCTTTCTCTTTTCCGGGTCGATGACCGGTTCGGTTTTTAAAACATTGGTTTTGTTCACTGCTTCGACTTGGCCATTAGCTTGCGGGTGGTGAGGTGAGGAGAAACGCTTTTTAATGCCCAGTTCGTCACAGAGATTCCTGACCTTCTTATTGTCGAACTGTCGACCATTGTCGGAGACAATTGAATGTGGGATGCCGAACCTACAGATAATGTTTTTCCAGAGGAATCTCGTCATGTTTGCTTCAGTGATTTTGGATAGAGGTTCAGCCTCAGTCCACTTGGTGAAGTAATCTATGGCGACAATTGCGAAGCATGCACCACACCTTCCATTTGGCATTGGTCCAATGAGATCAATTCCCCACTTGGCGAAGGGCCACGGACTTGAGACTACGGTGAGCTCTTGGGAAGGCTGTCTCTGAATAGTTGCAAACCTTTGGCATTGGTCGCATTTCTGTGCGAATTGTTTAGCATCCTTTTTCAAGGTCGGCCAATAATATCCTTGTCTCAACACCTTTTGGGCTAAAGCCCAGCCCCCCGAGTGGTTACCGCATATACCTTCGTGTATTTCTCGAAGCACGTAGTTTGCTTCTTCCCCGCTTGTGCAACGGAGAAGAGGCATGGAGAAGCCTCTTTTGTAGAGTACTTCGTCTTGGAAGATGAAATGTGCGGCTCGTCGTCGAAGCTTCTGTGCTTCTTCTTTATTAGAGGGTTGGGCTTGGTTTTTCAGGAAAGCCACTATGGGGTCCATCCATGACGGCGTACTTCCTATCCACATCACTTCCTCACATTTTGCAATGGAGGACCTCGGCAGATGCTCTATTGGGACCACAGCCAGGAGTTCAGAGTCCCTGCTACTTGCTAGTTTGGAGAGAGCATCGGCATGATGATTTTCGCTGCGCGGAATGTGTGTTAGCTCAAACCTGTCGAAATTAGGTAGGAGTCCCATGACCACTTTGAGATAAGCCGCCATTGCTTTGTCTTTAGCAGCAAATTCTCCTCCGACTTGGCTGACAACCAGTTGAGAGTCACTTTGAATGGTTAATCTTCTGACCTGCATTTCTCTGGCGAGGCGGAGTCTTGCAATAAGAGCTTCATACTCAGCCATGTTATTGGTAGCCTTGAACCCGAACCGAACTGCGCAGTTCAACTTGTGCCCTTCCGGGCTGATTAGTACCACTCCTGCACCGGATCCAGAGTCTCCTGAAGAGCCATCTACATAGAGATTCCAAGTTGGAGTCTCTACCGGTTCCATTTCCTCCTCCACTTCGGGGACAGGGGTAAATTCTGCTACAAAGTCTGCCAGGGCCTGTCCCTTAACGGCAGTCCGGGTCCTATAAACAATATCGAATTCTGTGAGCTCCACAGCCCATTTCAATAATCTCCCTGAAGCATCAGGCTTCTGAAGGACTTATCTCAGGGGAAAGTTGGTCAATACTTCGATGGTGTGTGCTTGAAAGTAGGGCCTTAGCTTCCGTGAGGCTATGATGAGTGCTAAAGCCAACTTTTCCATGTCAGGGTAACGTGTTTCGGCAGCTAGAAGTGCTTTGCTGATGTAATAAACGGGGAGCTGATGTCCTATCTCCTCCCTGATTAAGACCGAACTACAGCCTCAACCGTAACAGCAAGGTATAGAAACAAAGGTTCTTCGGCTTTGGGCTTTGAGAGAAGAGGAGCTTGACCAAGATGCCTCTTTAGCGCTTGTAAGGCCTCTTCACATTCTTCGGTCCATTGAAATTTGTTTCCTCCCTTAAGAATTTTGAAGAAAGGGAAGCATTTGTTTGTGGCTTTTAAGACAAAGCGACTCAAAGCCGCTATCCTTCCTGTTAAGTTTTGTACCTCCTTGGGCTTCTGGGGCGACCTCATCTCAATAAGGGCCTTAATTTTGTCGGGGTTGGCTTCGATTCCTCTCTGGTTTACCATGTAACCGAGGAACTTCCCTGATGCTACTCCAAATGCACACTTGGAAGGGTTCAGCCGCATCCTGTACCGCCTTAGTATTTTGAAGACTTCGTCTAAGTGTTGGACGTGATCCCTTGCCTTGAAACTTTTTACAAGCATGTCGTCCACATATACTTCGACTGTCTTCCCAATGAGGTCCGCAAACATTTTATTTACTAACCTCTGGTATGTGGCCCCGGCATTCTTCAATCCGAAGGGCATCACCTTGTAGCAATATAGACCTCGGTCCGTGATAAAGGAGGTGTGCTCTTCGTCCGTTGGAAACATCGGAATTTGGTTATACCCTAAATAGGCATCCATGAAGCTCAACAGTTCGTGCCCAGCAGTAGAGTCCACTAGTTGGTCGATTCGAGGTAGCGGAAAACTATCCTTTGGACATGCTTGATTCAGGTTGGAGAAATCAACAAACACCCTCCACTTGCCATTGGGCTTCTTTACTAGTACAGGATTGGAAACCCACTTCGGATAGATCGATTCCCTAATGAAGTGGTTGTCAATCAGCTTCTTCACTTCGTCCTTTAAGGCCTCGTACCTTTTTGGATTTAGGGCCTTTCTCTTCTGTCTGTTTGGAGTCGCCTTTGGATCGATTTTCAAATGGTGGCAGCTGATCTTTGGATCGATTCCAACCATATCCTCGTGTTTCCAAGCGAAGACGTCCAAATTATTTCTGAGGAAACTTTTCAACTTCTCTTTTTCCAGTGGCATCAGGTCTTTGCCGACTTGCAAAGACCTCATCAACTCAGGGGTCCCACTGGGAAGTTCTCCAGTTCTTCTATTGGTGCTGTTTGAGATTCACAGCCCATCATGCGGGGATCCAGTTCATCCATAGCTATTGTTTGCTCAACGGTTTGTTCCTTTTCAGGGATAACCGCCACTTCCAAGACTAGCTCTTCCTCAGAGGCCTCAGTCATTACAACATCCTCTTCAGAGGCTTCGGCCACCGGGTAATCAATTTCCATCAAGATAACATTCACATTCTTTGGTTCGGCTTTGCGGATGGAGTTGGTATAACATAGCCTTGAACTTCTTTGATCCCCTCGAACTGTCGCTACACCATGCTCCGTGGGGAATTTCATGCACAGGTGGTGTACTGTAGTGACAGCCCATAGTTCTTTTAGGGCGGGTCGACCCAATACTCCATGGTAGGCGGAGCGGTGGTCTACGATCAAGAACTCCATGAGGTTCTTGGATACCAGAGGTGCTTCCCCCATTTCGACTGTTAGAACAATTTTTCCTCTGGGAATAAGGCTATCTCCCGTAAATCCATAGATCGGGGATGTTACGGGGGTCAATGTCTGCTTTATTTCCATTTGATCGTAGGTAGATCCATAGATTATATTGACCGAACTCCCGTTGTCTACCAACATCCTCTTTAAACCGTTTCTTGCCACCACTGCTCTTACTACCAAAGCATCACAATGGAGATAATGTACCCCAACATCATCGTCTTGTGTGAACGTAATAGGCTCTGCTCCGCCATTAGAGGGTTGGATGCTGACTATCAAGCTAGACATCAGGGGTTCCCTGGCTTCTTCTGCGTAGTTTCTCTTTGCATTTCGGGATTCGCCGCCAACGTAGGTCCCCCCAAATATGGTATCAATCTCTCTGATGGGTTCGCCTCCATCACTATTATGAGGGCTTCGGTGGCGTCTCCGACCTTCTTCAGGTCTCTTGAGCTCGCCTCTCCTCGGATTGTTGCGTAATGTACTTGCCGGTTGGCCTCTCCCTTGGGCGTTATTCTGTCTCAAGTCCCAACATGCAGTGGTATTGTGGCCATACGATCGGTGGTAGGTGCAGTAAGGAGTGTTGTTCCTATTCCTAGGCCCAACGTTCCTTCTCCTACCCCTTGTTCCACGTTTTGGCGATGTGGGAAGTCTTTCCTGCTGTCCAGAATGAGGGTGGACTTCTTCATACGCCAGATTTGGAACTGCATTAAGTGTAGCTGCTGCCAGTGCTTGTCCTGGGTTAAGGTCTGCCTGCCTATTTTGGTGGTCTATCAAGTGGGATGTAGGACCTTGTCCTCTTTTCAGTTGGGGATGTGGGAGACCTCGGCTCGCCCGATTGCGATGGTCTTTGAGCTCCTCGTTTATGATCTCTCGCCTTATCATTTCCAACAAGGCATCGTAACTTGCTGGGTCTTTGTTTTGCACGTCCCTCCGAAAGAGGGAGTTCATATCCAGGCCACCTCTTAATGCAGTAAGTGCCTCTCTGTCCGAAACTTGGACGCAATACGTCATTTCATCCGTGAATCGGGATAGGAAAGTTTTCAACGACTCCCCCTGCTGCTGTCTCATGTCTTGAAGATGTTGGATCGGACCTTCGCCTTCTTTGCTGGTTGCAAAGCGTTTGAGGAATGCTTTTTTGAAGTCTGGCCAACTTCGGATGCTTCCCGCTTGCAACCGGATGTACCATACTTCGGTCGCTCCACTCAGGGTAAGGTGGAAAGCTCTGCACTTCATTACGGGGGTTGACCCCCGCAGTCCTATGTGGGTTTTGAAGCAGTCTAGATGCTTCGCTGGATCTCCCCTTCCTTCATATTTTGGTATCTTTGGCAAAATGAAGTGATTTGGTACTGGGGTATCCTGGATCTCTCTTGAAAAAGGAAGGGTGTCATTATCGTCGTCGATATCGCAAGACCTTTGTGGTTCGTCTGCGTATCGATTCTCATAAATAGGCTTGTTCCGAAGTGGTTGAGACGGGCCGGCTTGATTCCTGGCTTGGTCCCTCATTTCTCGCCTATTTCTAGGCGGGGGTCTCACCTCTTTGTGATGAGGTTCGGCATGTCCTTCAACCTGAGGTTGCTCAACAGGCCTTTCTCTGGGCTCCCGCTGGCGTCTGTTCAGCTTGTGTCTAAACGGGTTAGTGATTCTGTCAAAAACGCTCCTGGTTCGTCTTGGCGACCTCCCTGGTACATCGGAATCATAGTGCAAGGGGTAGTTCTGTGGTGCCTCTTGAGGAAGTTCGCCACCTGCTTGATTGGTGGAAGAACCGACTTCAGCCTCTCCCCTCAACGGGTCCTCGTGTTGATATGGAGGTTGGCCCCCCATGTGGTTATTACCTCCGTCATACGGATTGTGTTGGTAAAACCCGTCTTCTTGTGGGGGGTATTGGAAATTTTGGTATCCTCCTTGAGCTTGCATATTCATCAGCATCTCCTGCATAACTTGGTTCTGCTGGGTGATGTTCTGCATATTTTCTGTCATGGTGGCCATTTCTCTGCTAAGTCTAGTAGTTTCCTTTGATTCGCCCCATGGATCATGCCTTTGCCGCTGGTCAAACCTGTGGCGGGATGTTGGCATTGTGTGCGAGGTTCCCCTTGTTCAAGGTATTCCCCGGCACTTCGAGATGCTGCTTCTCCTTCGTTTTCGCTCATTCTCGTTAGCTTTCCGGTCTAGCTTTCTTTTCACCCTTATTATGTTGCTCAATCCTTCTTAGTGATCCTTTATTCAAGAATAACCTCCCTTTCTTCAAGGGGATAGGATTTTTCCTTTTGTAGGATTACCACAGCCTTTGTTTACGGGATTTTCGTGGTTTAACTATTGGCTTCCCACAGACGGCGCCAATCTGTTGACCCCAAAAAATGTTGTCAACAGATGCCGGTATCGGACTCGTGACACGTTGATTCCGGCGAGTTTGACCGGAGTCGATGATTGTAAGATATGTATGGACTATCGAGTCGGAACACCAACGGAGGATTATTTGTGTATGATGGATCCAGATTTTTCGTTCATTTTGTGTTTTTCATCCTTTATAATATTGTAAAAAAGCACAATAATTATATATGAATAAAATGTTTTCTTCTTTTCAACCTTTTGTAAGAATTCGGGTTTTTATATTTTCCTCTCTCCCATCTTTTCTCTTTTTTCTCCCATTCGTTCAATCAATGGAAGCGCTATTTACAGATGAATCAGCTGAACCATATGCCGTTGGATTAAACACACGTGGCATCGCCCCATGGATTTAAGCATCACATCATTCATTCAGGACACTAACTATGGTGATGATTGTCCTGCCATTACTCTGCCACCCCCTTCCTTTTAACTGACAATTAGGTAAGGTGGCGTAAAGTGTGTTGTCACGTCAATCACATCTCAAGGATATCCTTCGGATTTGTTGCTTATTGGGACCTCGGTAAATACGATAGTAGACAACTGATGGACCTCGGATGGAGAAGTGCCATGTGAAAGAAAGAACTTCGGATATAGAGTGCTTCTGCCACAGCCCATCCACTTCGTCCATGGAAGGACTTCTGCTGATAACGTCCTCTTTTGAGGGACTTCGTCCATTTCAGGGGCTTCTACTGATGACGTCCTCCTTTGAGGGACTTCGTCCATTTCAGGGGCTTCTGCTGATGACGTCCTCCTTTGAGGGACTTCGTCCATTTCAGGGGCTTCTGCTGATGACGTCCTCCTTTGAGGGACTTCGTCCATTTCAGGGACTTCTGCTGATGACGTCCTCCTTTGAGGGACTTCGTCCATTTTCAAGGGCTTCTGCTGATGACGTCCTCCTTTAAGGGACTTCGTCCATTTCAGGGGCTTCTGCTGATGACGTCCTCCTTTGAGGGACTTCGTCCATTTTCTATCCACTTCGTTTATGGAACTTCTGCCACTTGTCATCCGTATAATGGCCCCATTTTAATGGGGTAAACAGTAACAAATTGCAGTGGACCAGTGGCAATGTAGCGTAGTGCAGATGTTATAAAACATCCCAGGTTCTAAGCTTGTGGCTGGACTGGCATATCACTAGGACTCTGGCGCCAATTTTAGCATAACCAGTCATCTCACACGTGTTTTGTCCAGTAACTCAAGTTCAATGATCTACCAGTCCAAATGAGCTGTCCGCCTGTCCGAAGGGGTACTTTTAAGTTTGGACAAGTCAAATGACCATTTTTTCACTTTGACAAAAACAATTGAAACATTCACCACAATGATCTTTCAATGCGTGAAAGACTATTATACTCTTAAATATGTTATACAATTACAAGATAGGGTTATTGAGTTTGTTGATGTCGTGGAAGATCACTGTCAAAGTAATAAAGACTATCATGAACCTTAGCACTGCCAATCGTCTTTCCCGATGATAGTTCCTGAAATTGACATGACAAAGACAAAAATTTAGCAACACAATGGTTATCACTAGTGATTTTGTTAACAGAAATCAGATTGCATTTTAAGGCAGAGACATGAAGGACAGATTTAAGAACAAGATTTTGAGAGAGTCTAATGGAACCAATCCCAGCAACAAAAGTTAAAGAACCATCAGTAATTTTAATAGTGGTGTGGTTCGAACAAGGAATATAGGAATAAAAAAGATTAGAACCACCTGTCATATGATCACCGGCACCAGAATCAATAATCTAAGGGTCCTTAGATTGAATTGAAGAATGTAAGCTGAATGAAAGTTACCAGATTGAGTCACAGAGCATGATCTAATTGTGGAACCTGATGAAGGATTGGAGGATGACTGATTTAGGAGGCGACAAAAGTGCTCAATTTGTTCTTTGATGAATAGTGCATAAGCGTTAGTGTTAGATCATTGTAATTAGCTATTCCGTGAACAAAATGACCAATTTGAACATTTTAGAAGTTTAGAAACTTAATTGTAAAGTTTTATAGTTGGTTGTATAGTGTAGGGTCGGGATCCAAATTTGGAACACAAAGGAAACTCGTCGCATTTTCGCTAACTGCTTGCGGGAGTCACGCTCGAGCGGATGAAACAGAACATCCAGCGCTCGAATTTTGCCCACCTGTTGCTCGAGCGACAGGGCCCTCGCTTGAGCGAACATGCTTCTCGCTCGAACGACCAATTTACGATCAGACCTAATTCACGATATCGCGATATTTTTATTGGCCAAAATTTTCATATTCGTCCAACATATAAAAGGGGGCGTTGCGCATTCGAGAAAGATGGGTTGAACATTATTCATTCAAGAGAAAATAATTATTCTCTCAAGAGTCAAACATTCAACAATTCAATCACTTCATCTATATGTGCCATTCGGATTGAAAACATCAAGGCCTTCAATCAATACACCGGTGCTATTCTTCACTTGGATCTGTCAGGAAGATTGTATCGTCAACTTGACTGGCTGCAAAGATCAAGGAAGAAATTTAAGAACGAGGAGTTCTTGGTGAATCTACAGGAGATAAACTGCGCGAAGAGCCAGGAGTGGAGTTCGTGTGCTCACTTCAGGAAGACCGCTTTACAACGAAGAGCTAGGATTAGTGTTCATGTGCATATTCCAGGAGAGTTGCTTCAAACTTCAGACAGGAGATCAGAAAATTTGTGTCATCAACTTTGCTGGTGGTCTGTAAGTTTATAATACAGTTTATAGTGAATTTTTGACTGACAAAGTGCCCGAAGTTTTTTTCACGTTGGGTTTCTCCGTGAACATATTGTTGTTATTTATTGCTTTCCATAATATTACAACTGTGGTAATTCAATATAAGAATTGACTTGTTTGCTTAATCATCTAGAAACTAATTAAAGTGACTTGTTGGTTTGGTTCGATTAATTCCGCACATAAGGTCAAACTAAAAACGAGTAATTAGTAACGGTCTAGCGCTATCCCGTAACTTTTAAGTGGTATCATAGCCTAATTGCGTGTCCTGGCCTTTATTTTGTTTAGATGAGTAGCTCTTTACATGTCCCGCCATATTTTGATGGCAGTAATTATGCTTACTAGAAAACAGTGATCTAAAAAGCGCGCCTAGGCACGAAGCTTGACAAAAATGTCTCGCCTTGTGCTAAGCGAAAATTAAACGGTCAACGAGAATATTGATCACTTAATGCGCGCATTAGGCGGCCTAGGCGCGCTTAATTTTTTTCCCCCTAATAAATTTTTTTCATTTTCCCACCATATTATTATATAATACAATAAATTATAAAACTGTAAAACTGATATAGAATATGGACTGCCATACGTGAACTTCCAAATTTGAAGATTTTCTACTTTCTACTTTCTAGTCTCAACTCTCAACACAACAGTCAACATAGAAATTCCAAAAAAATATTTTCTTCTCCAAATCAAATACCCATTTCGGCACTTCCTAGTTCCTCCATCTCACTAGCAGTAACTACTAACTGGTAAGACACTAAGAACACATCTTCCCCGCCATTTTCTGGTTATATTATAATATAAAAATATTATATTAGTCGATTTTTGTCTTCGGCACGTTTGCTTCGTTTTTTAATTTGTAATGGGGTTTATCAGTGCAAATGTATAGAAGGGTGGAATGGGATGAAGGTGGTGGGTGTAGTGCCCATTTCTATTTTGGTTAATTTAATAAAGATAGTGTATCCAGAACTTAAAGGAATAAAGAAATAAGTCCTTGAATTTTTGTGATTATCTGTTGTTGGATGTTAGTTTGATCACTTTTTTTTTTTTTTTGAAAAATAGTAGAATTGCTTCAAGAATGTAAACCTTAACAAATCTGTAATTTTTTTGATATTTTTAAAACCTCACGCCCTGATAGAATTTGTCAAAAATAGGCAGTGAACCCTGTGCAAATCTATAGACAGCAACATATATTTGAGAAGTCTCTCAACAAATGGGTCATAGATAGGGGTGGTAAAATGGCTCGGCGGCTCGGGCCGTCCAGGCCTGGCCTGGCCTGTGAAAGCTCGAGCCGAACCCGGCTCGCGGCTCGGGTCTAGCCTCATTTTTGGGGCTCGGCCCGAGCCGGGCCGGCCCGTGTCATGGGCTTTTTCGGCCCGCGACCAAAAAAATGATTAATATTGAATTTTTTAAAAGAAAAAAATTTAAAAAAATGGAAAAATTCGGGCCCTGAAAAAAGCCCGGTTCTCCGAGCCCGAGCCGAGCCCAGGTCTAGAATTTGGGCTCGCGAGTCGGCCCAGTGCGGCTCGCTGCCATCCCTAATCATAGAGCTATGTACCATATTCACCACTGCCTGGATTTTAATTTATAAACTATTTGTTGGGCTTGTAAGCCCTTGTCCCAATTTTGTTTTCTTCTAATTTTAGAAAATCTGCATTTGTGTTCTTATTTACTTTATGCAAGAGAGCTGTTTCATGTGTTTCCATTTTTTGTGCTTTTGGGCTTGTGGCTTCTGTATTAATTTCAATTATTATTATTTTGTTAAATGAATAATAAAAATTTGTATTGTTTATAATTCTATTAGGAACCAATGGAAGAAGATGATTCCTCAAAGACATCTAAATTCCATGCTAGTAAACTAAAAAAAGATTCCGAAGATGTTGGTTGGGAAACCGCGGTTTTG
Organism: Osmanthus fragrans; assembly: GCA_019395295.1. Classification (NCBI taxonomy): domain Eukaryota; kingdom Viridiplantae; phylum Streptophyta; class Magnoliopsida; order Lamiales; family Oleaceae; genus Osmanthus; species Osmanthus fragrans. Next base: position 19,808,639 of record CM033360.1, read on the forward strand.
GTGGATCCTAAAAATCTTAATAATGTGAAATGCATGTTATGTGATAAGGTTACTAAGAGAGGAATTTATAGACATAAAATTCACGTAGCCGGAATCAAGGGAAAAGGTGTGGCATCATGTCCTAGAGCAAATGAAGAATAAAAAGTCAAGTGTGTGGAGGCGATTCAAGGGAACAAGTCTAAAAAAATAGATAAGCTAGTGAATGATGCTAGGTTAAGGGAAGATGTCGGTATATCTTTGCCTACAGTAGATGAGGAGCTAGAGGAGGAAGAAGATAATGAAATTTCAATTATTGAAAGAAGAACTAGGAAAAAGCCTATTAATGTGGGACCCATAGATCAATTTGCAAGGTCTATCAATGTCAATGAACCTTCTATGAGTGAAAGTAAGAAATTGAGACAACAAAATATGAATGATACAATTTCTATGAAGAGGTTATTAGAGGTTCATCGATATTTAGCCAGATGGGTTTATGAAGCCGGAATTCCTTTCAATGCCATTAACAATGATAGTTTTAAACTATTTGTGGAAGCTATTGGTCAACATGGCCCGGGTTACAATCCTCCTTCCCAATACCAACTAAAGGAGCCACTTTTGAAGGGAGAGGTGGAAAGGACAAAAGAAACTTTAAAGAAGCAAGAAGAAAAGTGGAAAATAATGGGTGTTCAATCATGACTGATGCTTGGAGTGATAGAAAAAGAAGAAGCATCATGAATTTGTGTGTGAATTGTAAATTGGGGACAACATTTATTTCATCAAAGGAAGCTTCAAATGATGCACATACTGGTCAATACATATTTGACTATGTCAATGAATGTATTAAAGATGTTGGGGTTGAAAATGTGGTTCAAATTGTAACCGACAATGCTTCCAATAATATGGCTACCGCAAAATTGTTGGAATTAGAAAGGCCTAACATGTTTTGGACATCATGTGCCACTCACACTTTAAACCTTATGCTTGAAGGAATCTCTAAACTTCCTAACTTCAAGGGAGTGATTAACAAGGCAAAATCCTTCACTATTTTCATTTATGCACATCACAAGACTTTGTCTTTGATGAGAAAGTTCACAAAAAAAGAGATAGTTAGGCCGGGAGTTACTAGATTTATAATCTCTTTCTTAACATTGCAAAGTTTGCTTGATAAAAAAAAAGAGTTGAGAAGAATGATGACTAGTAATGAATGGGATAGCACGAAATGGTCTAGGAGTAAAAAAGGAAAAAGAAGCATTTGATATTGTTGTTCCAAATGATTTTTGGAACATGATAGAGTTATGTTTGAGAGTGTTCACTCCACTAGTGAAAGTGCTTAGACTTGTTGACGGGGAAGAAAAGCCTTCAATGGGCTTTATTTATGGAGAGCTATTAAAGGCAAAGGATGACATTAAAATGACATTGAAGAGGGAGTGTGATTATAGGCCAATCTTAGATATTATTGATGCTAAAAGCAAGGGTCGTCTTGATAGTCCACTTCACACAATAGCTTATTTGTTGAATCCGTTCTATTTTTTCAAGAATCCATGTATCAAAGATGATCAATTGATTATAAATAATTTGATTGCTTGTGTTGAGAAATTCTTTCCTGATGATCAAATGCAACATCATGTGATAAATATTGAGTTGCAAAGATATGTTCAAAAAGAAGGATCATTTGAAAAAAAGCTAGCAATAAGTGGATGTGAGAACAATGATGCAAACTACAATCCGGGTAAGTTCTATACCTAACTTTATCTTTTCATTGATTTTCTGCATCTTGGAGTATAATTTGGTCAATGAATGTATTGAAACTGTTGGAAAAATGTTGCATTAGAATTTGAATTTTACCATGTAACATGTTTCTCTTTCATTTATATTTATTAGTGAGTTGGTGGGATTTCTATGACAATGAAGCACCAAATTTAAAGAGAATGACAAAAATGACCGTTGGTTTGACTACTAGTTCATCGGGTTGTGAAAGAATTTGGAGTGCTTTTGAAGGGGTAAGAAGTACTAATTATGTTGTACACAACTCATTTCATTTGGACAATAAATAATAACTTGAATATGCTATGCTCCATTAATTGTACATTTTTTTTTTGTACATACACACCAAGAAAAGGAAAAGACTTGACACTACGAGGATGAACAATCTCGTTTATGTCCAATTTAATGCAAGTTTGATTAACAAGAAGAAGATGAAGGCCAAAATAGAGACTTTACTAGCAAGTGATGCTACTAATGCACAATCTTGGATTGTAGAGGGTTGTCATGATGAGGGTGAGGAGGAGAATAATAGGGTTGCGAATGATATCTTACAACCTACAAGAGGTACAAGAAATGATCAAAATGAAATAAGGGAGCCCGAGGAGGATGATTTTGTATCGGATGACACGGAGGAAGAATTAGATGAAGAAGATATTGAATTAGAATTCGATAAAGAGTTGGATAAGATTTAAGCTACAAGCTATCTATGTTATGTGATTATGATTTTGAAACTTATCTTTTTTGAATGAATTATTAAGTACATACAATATTTTATAATTTTAGATGTTTGGTATGTATTATATGAATTAATACATGTTTTTTTTACAATAATTAAAAATTAAAAAACTTTTTTTACGCTTAAACTTCGCCTAGGCTCGCCTATGCTCGTAAAGCTTGAAGCTTGGCCTCCACGCCTAGCCACGCTTTATGCTTTTTAGAACACTGCTAGAAAGTGAGGATGAAAGCTTTTTTAAAATTTATGGATGAAATAATCTGGTTGAGTGTTGTGAAGGGTTGGAGTTCCCCTAGTACAAAAGTAGGTGACGTCACTCCCACTTCCATAGAAAACTGGTCTAAGGCTGACTTAGATAAATGTAACTAGAATAGCAAAGCTCTGCATGCCCTATTTAGGTCTGTTTCTCCTGATGAGTTTAGGAGAGTGCCTATGTGTGAGGTAGCCAAAGAGGTTTATGATATTCTAGAGATCACACATGAGGAAACACAGGCTGTTAAAAATTCTAAGTTACAATTGTTGATCACGAGGTTCGAGAAAATTAGAACGATGTTTAGGAATAAAAAAAAACCTCAAGAGAAACACAAAGATGCCTTGAGTGAATCTAGGAGAAGATCTAAACGTGTGAAATGCCATAATTGTCAAGAGTTTGGTCATATGAGGAATGAGTGTCCTAGCAGGAAGAAATCTCAGGAGAAGGCTATGAATGCTACTCTAACTGATGACGAGTCTGGCTCAGATAATCAGAGTGAGAAATTCACCCGTGAGGAGAGTGAAAAAATTGTTACTCTTGTTGCTAGAGTTAATAGTGGATCTGACCAGGGAAGTAAAAAGAATTAAGATTGACACGCGAAAATGTGTTCGACTTATAGTACCGCAAGTATACAGTTTGTTTCAAGTAATAAAGTAGATTTTTAAATCCAAGTATCGTTCCCACAGAGATTTAATAGTTTAATTCTATCTAATTAGACCTTAACCAAAACTAAAGATGTTGTTTGAGTGGTTGTAACTAAATTGTAACTAAACTAAGTAAACTACTTATGCAAAAGCGAATGAATTAACTAAATGAATGCAAATTTAACTACGTGATTTGATATAACTAAATGCAAGTTGAGATAATAATCAAATAAAAAGCGTAATAGGTTCGCGAATCCCCATGCAATGATCTATTTCAACCCTAGTTCTACAATTTGACAACACGTTTAAATTATGACGAATCAATGTTCCTATTTTATTCAAAACTCTCTTTTGATTAAGTTTGAACCTATTTTCATATACGACGTCGACTATATCTCTATGACGGGAGCAAATATACAAAAAGGCATGAATATTTATGAACACTTAGAGATTCACGTAAAGCATAGCGGTATATCTCTATCCCCTATAAGACCCTACGATGATTTATATCCTGTCTAATCTATTTCTCCTCTTTCGAATGGATGAAATAAACCTCAACAATCACATAATCATTGCGCATATAATTATGGATAAAAACAATGCATATAAATCATTCATCAATCCAAAAACGCATTTTAACGTCAAATATATAAAACTAGAAATCAAAATATCAAATTACAAGGTTCATCGTTCACCTAGCACTATAAAATCTAGCCTTACATGATAAAACTAAGAAAACTAAAAAGCAAATAAGAGAAGACATCACCCTATCAAATCTTGAAGTAATCTCCTCGTTCTCCTCCTTCTTCTTGATTTCAATATATCCCCAGTAGTAGAATAATGCTTACCCCCCGTTTCTGGTTGTGTTTAAGGTTAAAAAGGGGTCCTAGATTGATTTCTATATGAGGTTGAATCAAATAAGGAAACTAAATTTCTCGCCAGAAAATTGTACCAAACGACCGCTTGGTTATATTCCAAGCGACCGCTTGGCTTTGCAATTTGGCTTCCTGACTTTCCTGGGGGTAATTGAGCGACCGCTTGGAATGACTTCCAAGTTTCTTCATTTTGGTCCCCAAATTTCATTCTCTCATATTTTGGTCTCTTTTCTTCTATTTCATTCCTCAATCATCCCACGACTTCACCAATTTACACTTAGTCCATCTCCATGCTCGATTCGATCTTCGGTACAACTTTTAGAAAGTTGCAATTTGGTCTCTGAATTTTGGTTTTCTTCCGTTTTAGCCCTTCTTCGCTTGTTTCCGCATACTTTTCGTTCCATCCATCAATGTAGCCCTACAAACACAAATTGTACCGAATTAAGCCATTATTCAACATATACGTTCACAATTAGCCATGTTTTGTGGCCTAAATAAGTGTGTAAAACGCACTTATCAAAGATGTAAATAGCTGTGAGGAATCTGGTGAAGATGATGAGAGTGAGGTAGATATTTATGAGGCTTATGATAAAATGTATAAGGAGAGTTTTAAGATTCTTAGCAAGAACAATGCATTGACTGCAAAAAATAAGGAACTTAATTTGGAAAATGAGAAGTTGAGAGCACACTTTAAGGAATCCACCTCGATCCTGAGTGAAATGAAAACAATAAATGAAACTTTAGAGACTCAGGTTAACAAACTCACCAGTGAGCTTGAGAGGTCCGCTAGGGAAGTGAGTGAGTTGACCATAGAGAGAGACTTTAGAGATCCAGGTTAAGAACCTTCTGAGGGATCTAGAATATTCTAAGTCTCAGTTGGTTGCCTTCTCTAGCAATTCTGAAAAGCTAGATACCATTCTAGGAATGGGCAAGCTAGATGGTAATATGGGAGGTCTAGGTTTTAGGGAGAACACTGCTAGCACTTCTAAGACCACATTTGTCCCTGCAACTGACCATCCTAAACATGTGCATAACCCTGATCCTACGGATAAGAAATTTGTTAGATAGAGGCCTACTAGATAGCGTAGGACCCGTCGACCTAGGAATAGATGTCAGCGTCCCCATAACATTGTTCCTAGGTTTGTCCCGACATGTTTTCACAGCGGTAAGTTAGGACACATATGCCCTAAATGTCATCAAGTCCTGAACAGTCATAGACACATGAGCTTTAGTAGGAATAGAAATCAGGAGGTTGTTGGTCAGATAGGATCCTTACTACACAAGTGAGTCAGTTGATCAAGTTGGTGATACAGTTGTCTGAAAATCATTCTATCACTAGACAAGTTTGGGTAAAGAAGAGTGATCTGAATAACTTTGATATAGATCACCGTGCTCTTAGAAGTAAGAACATTCATGTACCTATCTGATTAGGTATTTCTGATGCATGTATGTGTTTAATGGTTATATGATGTTGATTTCTGCATGCATCACATGTTTTTTATTGCATTTTAGGATGTAGTTTCATGCATGCGCATTTTTCTTATATTTGTTTTGGCACATGCACGCTTTGTTGTGTTTTTGTGTGCTTGATTAGTTTGTTTTTATTTGTGTGTGATGCTTTCTTTTTTTTTTTTTGAAAATTGAAAAACAAAAAAAAAAAATTTTGATTGAAAAATTGAAAAACAAAAATTGGGAATGAAAAGTTTAATGCTGTATGCAGTATAACATGTTTGAACGTGTATGTTGTGATCATGTTTGGGTATAATTGATTAGCCATAGCACAGTTTTCATTACTTGTTTATGTTGATTTGAAGTACTTAGTATATGTGTCTTCATGTACCATCTGTACTGCACACACACTATGAGATTGTAGATTGGACTTAATCGCATGTGTGAGATTTGGGATGATAGTCACTTGTTGATAAGATGATTTTGAACATGAATTGACCATCATTAGTAGACATAAGCTTAAGTATGCTCCCTTATGATAAAAAGCTCATATCATAATGTTCTTTTTCGAGGCTATTTGACTCAAACAATTAAGTCTGAAGGGTATCTCAAAACCTGGTGCCTATGATCAATTGTTTGGGTTAACCGACATAAAGCTCGTTACAAGGGTCATATTAGTTGCTCAATGAATTAGAACCTGCACTTAAGATGAAAAATTATGAGTTATTAAAAAGAAAAGAAAAATATGTTGAGCTAAGTACAAAATTGAAAATATGAAAAACATATATGCTCAAAGTAAGGGGGAGTAAAAGAAAATTTTGAAAGATATATACAAAATGATCTTCCTGTAAAAGGTCCTACTGTTATTCAAGGTTTGACTTTTATTAGTAGGAGAATACACTAATTGACAGTGATATTTAGCATGTCTCTTCTCACAAAATTAAGCTTTGGAGTCCTATTTACCTTTAATTAGTGACACTTTACTCACGGGTCACTTATATAATTTACTTCATTTGCCTTCAATTGAATATGTGGGGAGAGGATTGTTATTTGTTAATTATGCCTATGCATGAGCTTAGCTGCATTTCTGGTTATATATATACATGGTTCCTTTACCCTTAAAAAGTGTACCTTTCGTCATTTGTGACAAAAAGGGGAAGAAGTGTTGTAGTGATGGGGAAATTTATTTGTGATTTGAACAGCTACATTGTCATGTGCATGATTATCTTTTGGGGTCGTTGGGGTGAGACATAGATAATTGGTTACTTATACATATGCATGTGTTTGATATATGTCTTTTGTGGTCGTTGGGGGTGAGATATAGATACTTTTTGACATTTGACTTGATTTATATTGATATGATATTTATACTCTTATGTCGTTTGCGGTCTTTAGGGAGAGACATAGATACTATGTTTAAAACATCACTGTGCTTTCATTTGATATATATTTTACATGTTTTGTGGGATCGTTGGGAGAGAGACATAGATACATTTACCTACGATTTTAACTTCAAGTGAGTTTACAGTAAGGGGGAGCTTGTGCTTTACATGTGCATTGCATATCATGCACTGATATGGAGCATGTTATCCATGCATTCGTGTTGCACTTTATGCATAGTTGTTTAAGTTTTGATATTTTGTGGTATTAATGCGTATATGGTGTTTTGATTAGCATTAATATTGCATCTCAAACTAGCATGCTGATGTGATTGATTATGTTTGTAAGCTTCTAAGTACTTTATTGCTTAATTCCTGTATCACGTGCTTTTACACTGAGTATGTGAGTTTTGATTTCATGATACATAATTGACAAAGTGGAAACTGCAGTCAGATGATAGTTGGACTTAGTTTTTCTTTGATAGACTTAGTTTACCTTGTAATTGGTTTTGTCATAGAATGTCAAAGGGGGAGTTTGTTAGTGTTAGATCATTGTAATTGACTATTCTATGAACAAAATGACCAACTTGAACATTTTAGAAGTTTAGGAACTTAATTGTAAAATTTCATAGTTGGTTGTATAGTGCAGGGTTCGGGATCCAAGTTTGGAACACGAAGGAAACTCGCCGCATTTTCGCTAGTTGCTCGCGGGAGTCATGCTCGAGCGGATGAAACAGAACATCCAACGCTCGACCTTTGCCCACCTGTCGCTCGAGCGACCAATTTACGGTCAGACCTAATTCGCGATTTTGAGAGATTTTTATTGGCCAAAGTTTCCGTATTCGTCCAACTTCTAAAAGGGGGCGCTGCGCATTCGAGAAGAGATGGGTTGAACAGTATTAGAAAATAATTATTCTCTCAAGAGCCAAACATTCAACAGTTCAATCACTTCATCTATATGTGCCCTTCAGATTGAAAATATCAAAGCCTTCAATCAATATACCGGTACTATTCTTCACTTGGATCTGTTAGGAAGATTGTGTCGTCAACTTGGCTGGTTGCGAAGATCAAGGAAGAAACTTAAGAACGAGGAGTTCTTGGTGGATCTACAGGAGAAACTGCGTGAAGAGTCAGGAGTGGAGTTCGTGTGCTCATTTCAAAAGGACTGCTTTACAACGAAGAGCTAGGATTAGTGTTCGTGTGCACATTTCAGGAGAACTGCTTCAAACTTTAGATAGGAGATCAGAAAACTTGTGTCGTCAACTTTGCTGGTGGTCTGTAAGTTTATAATAAAGTTTATAGTGGATCTTTGACTAACAAAGCGCCCAAAATTTTTTCCACGTTAGATTTCTCCATGAACCTATTGTTGTTATTTATTGCTTTCCATAATATTACAATAGCGGTAATTCAACTTAGAAATTGGACTTGTCCGAATTGGGTCTGGTAGGCTCGCCTATCACTTTGTCTTCGAGGTTGCCAGTTCGTTGGTTTGCCATGCAGCCGCCAGCACTTCTCTCGAAGATGCCCACGACGGTTACAATTATTACACCATGGTCGTTCTCCACACTTGTTCATGCGTAGGTCAGCATTAGATTGCCCATTGGAGAAGAAATTTTTGGATACCAAGGCTGAGCCTTCTGATGGAAGTATAAGCGATGGTGGATCATCTGTTAACATCACCTTTTGAAGGCTCTCTTCACGACGAACTACAGCAAAAGCTTCCTCTGTGAAAGGAAGTGGATCTCGTGCCACCACACGACCTCGTACCTCATCTAGATTAGAATTGGAGAAGCCGAAATTGAACGGCCGGTCGGGAACGGACCAGAAGTTGCCGCAGGAATTTTTGGAGTTCAATGCTCGACCTAGGACTGGTTGAAAGTTGCAGAGATGGAGTTGTTGCCTGTCGTAGCTGTCTCGTTATCAGCCATAAGGAAGAATTAGTCATCTCGCTCTGATATCATGTAGTAAAAAGTGAGAAAATAATTTTTCTATTGTATATAATTCAAGAGAGAAGATACAATTTAAATAGGATATAGGGTAAAACCTAACTCCTAAAATTGCGGGATACTTTACCATAAAATATTATTCTATTCCTAATAACAATATTCTATTACTAATAATAATTTGAATACAATTAATTAAATCCCAATGACACGTGACTTGATTTCGTCTATAGTTTAAAAGATAATAATACCCTTATTTAAGTTATAAAAAATCTCACCCAAACACTTCTCACGTAAATTTTGAAGATCAAATCACTTTGTTCATCTGTTTACTCCAACACAGTTAAAAATTGTTCCATTTTTCATCTACTTCAAACTGAAAATTCATAAACTTATCAAACACTCAACAAAAAATACTGTTTCTAGAGCCATCGATTGGAATCGATAAGTATATTTTACATATTTTTAATTTCATTTTCGTTGAATCAATAAATTGATTTGTTATTTTTATGTTGGTAGATAAAGTTTTACAATCTGTATCTATAATTTTTTTTAAGCAAACATATCTATAATCGTTAAAAGTTAATCAAAAGAGCGACTGGAAACATATGATACAGACGGTCTGGGTCCGCGCAACTTTTTTTTAAGACACTCCTTATATAATTGCTTATATTTAATGTAATTAATATTCTGATATTTGAATTCGTAATGCAGATATGACATCAGCATGTGTCCTAGTTTGTTAATTCGATGAATTTCGAACGAATGAAAGTTGCCACTAGGAATGGAAATGGATGAGTAAAGGAGATGTAGTTAATGCAATATTGATAACAAGGAATACATCGTTTACAGAAATGTACCAAGAAAAACAGAACATGCTTAATATCGATCCATCTCAGTACGATATGGAATTGACATTTTTATTTCAGAAGCATTCAACCATTTTGATTCCGCCTATGAAAGTTACTTTTGAAGTGCAAATGAAGCATTTAATTAAATTGAACTAATGCCAAAAGTCGACTCCTATTTGCGTAACTTTATCGAGAAATAATGTCCCCGAGGGTGAACACAAAGTTTCCGATGGAGAGGATCGTAATGTAAATGATTTTTGGGATACAATTGAGATTACTTGTGAGGATGATGTGGTTATTCCCGAGACAGTTGCTCCTCAGCACGGTCTCACTGTTACACACAGAATTCACGATGAAGTTCGAGACAACGAGTTTGAAACATAATTTACGAATGAGGATTTGCTTGCCATATCCGGACAGAGATATGAGTCTGGTAGGAGTTCACATGCTGGACTGAGTACATGGCCTTCTAATGTGGTTCCTGAAGATGAAGATTTGTATGCTGAACTGTTCGATTCGAAAAGAGATTTGCAGGAAGCTATGCACCGGATTGCAATGAAACATAACTTTAAGTTCAAAGTAAAAAAATAAACAAGTCTACGTACACAATTATTTGTGTGGACGATAATTGCAGTTGGCGTTTGAGAGCGACTAAGATGGAAACAAATGAGCGTTTTATAGTTCGCAAGTATGCGCGAGAAAACACTTGCGAAGTGGGTATTCGTCAAAATGATCACAAGCAAACTCGATTATGGTTTATTGGGTGACATATAATGCAAAAGTTTTAGGACCCATAGACTATTTTACAGACTCGCAGATATCATCAATGACATGCGTCGGGAATAGGGTGGTGATGAGCTATCAAAAGGTCTGGAAGGCTAAAGAATGCATTGGAGGATTTAATGGGATCGACCGAGGAAGAGTTATGCCAAATTGGCCAAGTATTGCCATACTATGTGGAAAATTAATCTTGACTCGGTGTTTTTTATTGAGAGCAATGACCAAAATCGCTTCAAGTACTTGTTTATGGCTCTCGGACCATTAGAGGATTTCAAAATATGATGCGACCCCTAATTCTAATTGACGGTACAACCCTGAAAGCTAGATATGAAGGGAAGTTGATTATTGTTACATATCAAGATGCCAACATCCAAATTTACCCTCTTACATTTGGCATAGTCGATGGAGAAAATGATATAGCGATGCGTTGATTCTTCACGAAACTGAGAGAAGTTATTGGGGACGTCGAGAACCTTGCATTTGTGATTGACTGGGGACAGTCAATAATAAATGGTATAGCTGAAGTTTTTCTGGACGCACATTATGGTTATTGCATGTACCATATACAATGTAATCTGAAGACTAGGTATTGGGGCAGTGGCATCGTTGCATTGTTCAGGAAAGCTGCAGAAGCTTACAGTTTTGAATAGTTTGATAAGTTCATGGTCGAAATAGAACATAAATCACACAGTGCATGAAAATATCTAACAGAGATGGGGATTGAACATTGGGTACAGTCACATTTTCTAGGACGTCGATACAACATGATGACATCGAACAATGTGGAGTCGCTAAATGCATTATTCAAGAAGGATCGAGAGTTATTAATTCTCACAATGCTTGAGAATATTCGGATGAAGCTGCAGCTGTGGTTCCATAACTGATGTGAGGAATCATAGAATTGCACAAGTGCGTTGACCCTGGCTCAGGAAGATGAACTCTTCAAAACTCTGGAGGTGACAAGAAAGCTAAGTGTGGAACCGCTGGATCAATTTCGCTTCTCTGTGATATGCGGACGTAATATTGGATACATCGTGAGTTTGAATGATAAAACATGTACATGTAAATAGTTTCAGTTGGAGAGTTTTCCATGTGCTCATGCAATCACAGTGGCTAAACATAGAGGAATTCCACCACATAGCTTATGCACTCATTATTATACGACTGCTTTTTTTAAGAGCATCATATGTCGAAACTATATTTCCTGTACCAAATGAAGGCGAGTGAGAAGTTCCCCACCACATTCTTCCATTGAATAATTTATTATCACCCGACGTCAGAGCACGTACTTCTAGATGTAGACGTACGTCTAGAATACCATCTACCGGAGAATTTTCCAACCTCGTAAGTGTGGTAGATGCGTTGCAATAGGGCATACTAGAAGATTTTGCTCAAGTCAGATTCCTCTACATAACAATGCAACGAATGTTGAATAAATTTAATTTTTATGTATTATTTACACATTCTGCCTGTTATTTAATATATACTATGTTTTACAAGTAATTACATTTAACGTTCTATGTTTAAATATAGAGTGATGTTTTGAAATCGATGTTATTTTCATATATTAATTTGTTTGTTATTTTTATTGATCATTTAAATTATTTATCTCCACTGACAATTTCATATATTTGTATGTTTGAGTTAGAACACGAGTCACAATAAAAAAAATATTTACAATTGTTAAATAAAATATTACACAATACACTAAGGATCACATTTGTTTTCATACATATCGCAGACTAACTTTAACCTCCACATATCTATCATGATAATCATCAGTCCCTCCGTCGCCTGCTCCATCTCGAGAGTTACGAGTCTCTCACAGGGCTACTACGTCGCCTCGTAACCCTTCGACCTCAGTACGAAGGGCTCTTAAATCGGCTCGTAACTCCGCTACTTCCCCTCTCATCTCCCCCATAAATGTAGTGAAAAGTTCGAACAAATCATCCCTGAAAGCACTGCGACTACATGCAGGAGAAGATCTCCTCAGCGAAGGTGATTCGCTCGGCGGTGATGATACTGGCTGACACTCCTATAAAATTAAAGTTAACAAATGAATAACTTAATTTTAAAAAATCAAAACGACTTTCAATAAACACACCCTATATCGATCGACAACGTACTCGAGCACCGGTTGTCTGTCGCAGCTGGCCCAAACAAGTCGCGGAGATAAATTTGACCCTCCTCCTCTGTTGATAGTGTCAACTCAGTGATGACTTCAAACTGACATATTGAAATTTCACCCAGGTTACTCAAAATTAATCGAGCTTTCGAAAGGACAAAACATAAAACGCAAATGTATAATTAATACCTCAGGATCGTCGGGGAGAGCTGATAAGTGTTTGGCGAGCGGCTTGTCTTGTGCTCGCCAGTGATGCATTCGAGGGAAGCATGTCTTCCCTCTCCTCGCATACCGGGAAGCCAAGATGGGAACGGTCTCGTATACCCATATCTGCAATTATTATATATAAAATTTAATTAAAAATAGATATTTCATTATTTTAAACATTTTACCTGTAGAGCCAACGACATGCCGTATGCATCGTACTTGCACTCAGGCCTACCCCTTTAGGCAATGAATGTCCCCTCCTGAAGTGGCGTAAGGTATCCGTAAAACAACTCTGTCACCATGGATAGTTGTTGAATGTATCGAAATCATCAACAACTTCCAAAAGAAAAACGTCAATCGACGTCTTCCTGTGATAACATCTAAGCACGCTCTCCAAGATAAGCACTAAGCCAAGCTTAAACTTGTCAGACATCTGGGCGCAGTCCCTGAATGCGTCTCCCAACTGCCCCAGTGTCACCGTCGACTGCCCATGAAAATATTCATTCCACAGCCTCCTATTCTTCGGAATACGGGCTTTTGCTGCTTCTGCCCCCATACATCTCAATCCAGTAATGAGTGAAAACTCGAAAATAGAAAATGTTGCTACCTTACTCCTAATATCAAATCTGAGGGCATCTCCGTCTATTGGCTTAAGGAGCCCACATAACAATGCATCGAGTAGCTGCCCAGAAAATTGTACGTCTCGCAATGTCCGTTGAGGCTATAAGCAAGACTGACGCAACATGTCTACATACTCCTCATTGAGCATATCATCCACCATCGAAAAGATAGAAAAGTTACAATTCATCGTAACTTTGTCGGAGACCTGTCGAACGACATCGTCCAAATGATATTACATCCTGCAAAATTTTTAAATTTCAACTGTTAGAATCTTGTGCAAGAGATAATGGATGAATCATAATATAAAAAATTTAAACTAACTGAAATGGAACTACTATACGCAAAAATCAACAAATAATGAATGGATAAACATGCGATTAAAATTAAAATAAGAAATTAAATAATGTACATAAACAACTGAAGCAATTAATATTTAAACTAATTAATGAAACCTCATAACAAATGAGTAATTAATATTCAATATTTAAATTACATAACTAAATTAAATAAATAATTAAATATTCAACAAATATTAAATTAAATAACTATATATAAGCAACTAATGAAATATTTATTAAAATAAAATATTAAATACGTAATTAAAATAAGAAACTAATTTTTAAGTACACAATTAAATTAAATAACTACATGAAATAATTAACAAACGAATAAATAATTAATTCAACAAATAAATAATTAATTAAATAAACAATTAATTAATTAAATATTAAACAAATAATATACATATTTAATTAAAGCAATTAATGAAATATTTAACTAAAGAATTAGATTAGATATTAAATAAACGATTCAAAAAAGTAAGATTTAAATAACCGGTTGAGCTAATTATTTAATCAAATATTTATTAAATTAAAATATTAAATACGTAATTAAAATAAGAAACTAATTTTTAAATACACAATTAAATTAAATAACTACATTAAATAATTAACAAACGAATAAATAAATAAATATTCAACAAATAAATAATTAACAAACGAATAAACAAACAAATAATTAATTAAATATTAAACAAATAATACACATATTTAATTAAAGCAATTAATGAAATATTTAACTAAAGGATAAGATTAAATATTAAATAAACAATTCAAAAGAGTAATTTAGATTTAATTAACTGGTTGAAATAATTATTTAATAAAATATCAAATAAAATATTAAATAAATAATATACATATTTCATTACAGCAATTTATGAAATATTCAACTAAAAAATTAAATTATACATAATATAACTAAATTACATTAATTAATATATAAACAAAAAATTAATATAATTAATTAAATGAAGGAAATAAACATTTAATCAAATATTATTAAATATTAAAGAAATTAAATATTATTTTTCAAATTAAAAAAAAAAAAAAAGCTGGGCCCCAAACGACGGATCCAGCCAACAAGGCCGCCTGCACTTCTTTTCCAAGTGGATATCGCTATTTTCGATGATCTCTGCTCCAAATGTTTCACATTTTCACAACCCAAATGCTAAGCATCACATATTCAAATAATTTTGGCATAGTATAATCAAGAAATCTACCCCCTAATCTCACCTTATTCCAAAAATTAAACGTATTTAATGGTTTCAAAACTCACATTCTTCAAATTAGGAAATGGTGATGGCGTTGGTGACGTCTAGATCGGTTAATAGTGGTCGACGACGGGGTTGGCTCGATGGTTGGTGGTCGGTGACGACGGGGTCAGTTGGAAGCTCACGTGACTTTTCACATACGAGGGCATAAATGGTTAATTATTTTCAAAAGTCTTTATTCCCATTTATGCCCTCATATGTGAAAAGTCACGTGGACTTCCAACTGACCCCGTCATCACCGACCACCAACCACCAAAAGGCCCAATGGAACATTACTTCAGACAATGTCGCTGGCGCATTGGAGACTCCAACATTGATGAAGAAGCTGGTTTGTGTGTACATGAGTGTACATTCTTGTTTTTGTTGTGGTTAGGATAGGTGGTCGTGGTGTTGGTGGCAATTAATGGTGGTGACAATGTCAAATTTAATTGTTTGTGGTGGTGTGTTTAAGGTGTTTGTTGTTGGCAAGATAGGGTGATGGTGATGGTGGCTAGGTGTTGGTCATGGTGGTGCAAATCTTCTCATTTCTAATTTTAGATGTATTTCCAAATATGATGTTAATTATTGGTTGTCTATGGCAGCATCGATGATGGTGGCGATGGAAACGACAGATTGGTGACGGTTGTATAACAATAAAACATTATAAGAGATATCGATGTTGGCGACAGTGATGTAACAATAAATGCTACAAGTATTGAAGATGATGACCATGTGGTGTAACGCTGAATGTTACAAGTGGTGTGGTAGCGGCGACCATAGTAGTGGTGAAAATAGATGATAATATGTGTATAATACGCTATGTTATAGGTGATGATTGCGATGGTTACAGTGGGCGATGGCAATGTGAAAACATGCGATAGTACATGACAAAATGCAACGCAATGTAATACATTGGGTTATAAAATGAATTGTAAAAAAATTTAAAATAAAAACTAAAAAAATATTTTGAGAATAAAAAAGTTTTAAAAGTCTATTTGAAATTAGTGAACTTTTTTAATGTATTTGTGAATTGTTCTCTTTACAAATCAGGTATGATTACGCCCAAAGATTTACGCGGTGTTGTAGTGTAGCTTTGGGGTGTCGTATCCACAGAGAGATGGAGAATTAACTCAAAGGATCAAAGGCTTAGGGTTCTTGCAGATTAAATGAATTTAGTTTGTTTATCAATCAAAATAATTCTAAATACCAATGTTGAAAGTAGTGAAGCACCAGAATTCCCTCGATTGGTTTGAATCAATCAACATCAATCACCCATTCAAAATTACTCAATTAAAGATTTTTATCCCAACACTTTAATTGGAAGATATATCGTTAAACACCCAATTAATTCTATAGCAGTCCTAGAATATAGATTTCCTATAGCACATTCTCACAATATTTATTGAAATTAAATTTAAAAAGCGATTATATGTATAAAACATATAACAGTAATCGAATCACACCAATAAAACGAATTAAAATCGAAGCTCAAACGAATATTTCAATCAGTTAATAGAAGAAGCATGACTGGATCTATAACATATTTAATAAAAGTTGAACCAATTTCAAAACAGCATAATATAAATGAAATATGTATTCTAGAAGTATTTAAGCAATGGAAATCATGTTACATGGGTGACAGATCGTTGAAATCTCCAAAACAATTGAGTTCCTTCAAGGCTTCACCAAGATTTTTAGTTGTTCATCATGTTCTTGAGCAAAAAGTTGAGAGAAAAGTGTCCAAAGCCCATCTGGCTGCGTTTTTGGATGATTTTAAGTCATAAAAACGTGTTGTAAATCTTTCCATATGTAGTTTTGTTGATTTTCGGAAATAGAAATTTTTTGCCATGTTTATACCAATGCGACCGCATGGTATAAACCCATGCGATCACATGAAACAAAGTAATTCAACCCTTAAACTCTCGGTAATAGCCATGCGGTCGCATGGATTTATAACCATGCGATCGCATGATTTTGCCATTTTTCATCGGACAGTTTTCAGTATTTTAATGATATATTTTTCTCCCGATATTTGATTGAGATGATTCAAGTTACGTTGAAAAGATAACTCAAAGAGCTATAGCTTTCGTTCAGATATCATCTTCGAATTCCATCATTTTACATGTCAAACACTAGTCTCAATATGAGGCTAAAAACTAAAGCAAAATCTTTCAGCTTAAATGCTGATATGTGATAATGTTTTGACTTTATTTCATTCATTTGACTCATTTCCTCATCCAATTGATGCCGAACACTCTCCAATCTTCACATCTTCATTTTTCCTTCCGAGTCATCTTTTGGTATTTCCAATCTGGTCCTTGAACTTTTCATTTCTTCCACTTTGATCATTTTTGCTTGTTTCTCCAATTTTCCATCGTTTATATCCATTTGTGACCTAAACCAAAATATAGGTATATTTAGAACATTTAATCACTAATTATTCATGAAAATGCAATTATGAATGGATGATAAACGTGATAATTGAACTATTATCAGGGTACTACTTAAATTAACTATAAAATAACCCTTCCCTTCTCATCTCCCTTCTCCACTCATTCTCTACCCTTTATGCTTGTATCAGGGGGTACTTTTAAGTTTAGCTTAGTCAAACCCCTTAATTTCCACTTTGGATTTTCAACAATTGTATATTTTCATAATGACATCTTGAATGTTAAAAGACAGATGTTCTTAAGTATGTTATACAATTAAAAAAATATTATTTTGTTTAAAAGACCATACTACCATTTTAGTTAACAAATAAAAATCAAATACTTCCCACTTAAAAGTTCAAAATCAGCTAACTTTTATTTTTTGTTTATTCCAACACAGATAAAAATTCTCTCATTTTTTCATCTACTTCAACTTCAAAATCTCAAAAATTTATCAAACGCGGAACAACAAAATAACTTTTTATATCTATTGCTTTGAATCTGTAACTAAGTATATTTATGTAAGTTTAATTTCGTTTTCGTTAAATTAGTATACTTTTTTAATCAATAAATCTTATTTCGACATAGATTAACATGTGGATAATTTTTTTAAGCATAAAATAAAAAATCATCTGCATTTATATTTTTCAAATGAGATTCATAACAATGTACAAAGAGGACTTTACCGACTGCTAACATCCGGTTTGACTATTTTTTTTATTTAAAAATTCTATTGTCATTGGGCTGGGTCGATTTTTCGACTATGTAAGTTTCTGTTCAGTCATGCAGATAGTGGTGGCAATTGAACCGAGCCGCTCTTGGGCTTGGCTCGTCTAAAATGAGCCACGAGCCGCTCGGGCTCCTAAAAAATGAGCCCGAGCAACGAGCCGAATAAAAAAAATTTGGACGAGCTGAGCTCGGCTCGTCAGATAGACGAGCAGCTCGCCGAGCGGCTCGTGGACGAGCTCAAGAGCCGAGCCGACTCGTGGGCTCGTCCAAATTTTTAAAAAAAAAGTTAGTGACCAGAACGGTCACTGACAAACTTCAGTGACTGTTTTGGTCCTCAAAATTTTTTTTTTCAAATTTCATTTTCTTCCTATAAATATCCATCAATTACAACATTTTTTTCTCACCAAACTTACTATCAATCTCTTATTCTCTACTATACTCTCTACAAATCAATTATAATCAATATTATTCCTTCATTCTTATTTCTATAGTCTTCTACATTTTATATTCATATCATTAAATTATATTCTTGATTTTGCAATATATTTTCTATACTACTACATAATATTCATTTATTCACTTCTCAATTCTACTTCACTTCTTCTTCTTCAATATTCAATTTCAATTATTCACAAATGGATCCACGCTCATTTATTGAAAACTTGTTTGATGTCGGAGTCGGGAATGTAGCACATGTGCCCCATAATCAATTTGGGAATAAGTTTGTCGGTCTAGATGAAGTACCCATTCCAGAAAATATTGAAGATTACAATGTTCATGAAAGTAGTCTTCCAATTGATTTGGATGACGTTGATGTCGATGCTCCAATTGATTTGGAACAAGATGATGAACCTGTTATTGAAATTCCCGATGCAAGAGGGAAGAAAAAGGGGAACAAGCAGGCAAAATGTTGGGACCATTTTAAATTGGTTCAAACTGGTCGTGTGATCGCTGGAATTCCAGAAATCAAAGCAGTATGTAAATACCATCAACAACGATTGGCCCATCAAAAAGGCATTGGAACCACCCACCTCAACCGTCACTACAAAACATGTGCGACCAAACATGGTCTTCTTCCTGCTGGTCAAACGCAACTACAATTTGGTAGTCCAGGCAGCGGTGCTACTACTACGCCACTTAATACGTGGATGTATTCGGAGGAAAGAACTCGAACAGGAATGGTGAAATACATTGCTGGATCTGAGTTGCCACTAGCACAAACGGACAACCAACATTTTGTTACCTTTGTGCAAGAATGTCTTCAACCGAGGTACGTTGGGGTAAGTCGAAATACTGTTCATTCTGATACAATAGAATATTTTGAAACTGTAAAGAAAACATTGATTGCCGATTTAGAAAAATATGGGAGTGTGATATCTTTAACTTCGGATTTATGGGAAGTGATTAATAAAGGAGGTTATATTACTGCAACTGCATATTATATAGACCCACTTTAGATCATGCATAAAAGAATAATTGCTTTTAAAATTATTGAGTACCCGCACAATACTCCCAATATATTTAGTGCTATTATGAACATTATCAGAGAATATAAATGAGAGAGTAAAATTCGCTCTTTTACGTTCGACAACGCTAATGTAAATAAGGCTGTTATCGAGAAATTGCAAAGAGTATTTCAACCCGAATTTGGTGGTTATTTATTTCATATTCGATGTGTATGTCATATTTCAAATTTAATAGTACAAGATGGTTTAAAATATGTTAAGGATGAAATTCAACGAATTAGGAATGCACTAATTTATATCACTATTACACCTAGTAGAAAACAAGCGTTTGAGAATTTTTGTGCCGAAAATGGGGTGTCACATTCAAAAACTTTTATTAGTGACGTAGCACATAGATAAAACTCCACATATTTATTATTAAAATCATGTGAAGGTTTCGAACATTTAATTCCTGAATTTTATAACAATAGGCATATGAGGGACGGCGACGAAAATATTTTGAATGAATCCGATTGGGCTTTATTTATTAAAATTAAAGCTTTTTTGAAATGTTTTTATGATTCTACAAATATTTTATCTGGTGTTTATTATCCTACTAGTTGTATGGTCTTTCAACGTCTTTATCTAATTTTTAGGGCTTTTGATAGATATAAAGATGACCCCGATTTTAGTTTAGTTATAATTGCTATGGAATTAAAGTATAGTAAATATTGGGAAGATTTGCCCATGTTATTTTCATTAGCATGCGTTATGGACCCCCAATATAATTTATCGGGTCCTAAATTTATAATTGAACGAATGTCAAAATCTTTAACTTTTAACATACCTTTTACCTATAGGAATTTGGAAGCAACTTTATCTAAAATGTATGTAATATATGCTTCACGAATGGGTACACATGTTACTCATGTATCTTTCGGCTCTACAAGTACTCCTCCCACTAATTTAGGAGATGACGACGCTAAAATTTTAAATTTATTTGAAGGCATGAACTCATATAGATATGGTCAAACTGGATATGCATATGGTTCATCCAGTAATAGTAGTTTGTCTTCCATTGCATGTACTCAAACATCGAGTAATAGTCCAAATACATTGTCTACTGAATTACTTGATTACTTTAATCATAATTGGCATAGTAACAATGCACTAATGAAAAATTCAGAAGAAGTAGTTGACTTCTGGCGAAAGTATGAACGTCGATGGCCAACAGTTTCTACAATGGCAAAAGATCTACTAACACCTCCAGTTAGCACTGTAGCTTCGGAATCTTCTTTTATTGCAGGGTCTAGGGTTCTCTCTAAAGTTAGGAATCGACTAAAAGAAGATATTTTAGAAGCATTAATGTGCGTGAAGGACTGGCAAGACGCTCATTTTCGACTGCAAGATAAATATGTCGAAATTGCATGTAGTCAAGTAAGTAATATTTAGTTTAATCATATTTAGGACGGATTTTTATTTTAATACCATTATAATTTTAAAAAAAAATTGTATACGTAACAAGTTATTCGTGTACAATTTTTAACTCCACCTACTCGAAGTTGAACTATTGAAGTAGCCGGTCCCAAATCCGGATAAAGGAGGAGGGTTTATATTTTAATATTTTATTATTTTTAAAATGAAAAATATTTTGAAAAATCATTTGACAATTTCTCATATTTTTTTAAATTTATCATTTATAAAATAATTATTTTCAATCAATATATTTTCTTCAAAACAAACTGAAAAATTAAAATATATTAATTAAAAATTATTTAATTGTAATTACAAAAAACTTATAAGTATTATTTATAAGATAAATTCATAAAAAAATATATTATAAAAATATACTTTATCAAAGTCTAAATAAATTGTTTACAAAATAAAAATACTTATAAGATAAAATTTTACCGAAAATCTATTTTTTTTTTTTTAAAAATTTAGAAAAAAATGTGTATATAAAAAAAAAAAAAAAAAAGCGTGAGCTTGGCTCGTCAACGCCCACGAGCCACGAGCTCGTGGGCCGATCCGAGCTCACCTTTTTTTACGAGCCGAGCCCGACTCGGCTCGTTGCCCACGAGCTCGTTGAGCAACTAGTCCGAGCACGAGCCGAGCTCGTAGTGTAACGAGCCGAGCCGGCTCGACTCGACCCATTGCCACCATTACATGCAGATATGACTGTAATCCCAGTTTGTTACTTCACTAATTTCGAATTGAATGAAAAAGATCGACGTGTATGAAAATGAATGAGTGATATGTGTGGCGATATTCCAATTTTTATAACATCGGTTACATCATATGCGAAAATGTACCATGATTTACAAAACAAGCTGAAAGTAGATCTTTCTTAGTACGATATGAAACTGAAATTTCTATTCAATGAGCATTCATCCATTTCGATTCCACATGTGAATGTTACTTTTGATACTAAAGTGAATTATCTATCAGAATTAAACAAAATGCACACACTCATCTTTGCATCACTTTCGTGAGGAAGAATGTCGTCAAATGTAAACAAGAAGATTCGGATGAAGGGGATCATAATGTTAATGATTTGTGAGACAGAGTGAAGATACCTCGTGAGGATACTGAGGTTATTCTCGAGACAGTTGTCCTCATCATGAACTCGTTGTTACGCATAGGATTCCCTCGATATTCACGACAACAAGAATGAAAATGAATTTATAAATGAAGTATGATTGTTTTATCCCGTCAGAGAAATGAGCGAGGTGGTAGCTCATAGGTTATATAGAGTGGATCGTCCTTTAATTCATCGTGTGTGGTTCTCGGTGATGAGGATTTGCAAGTCAAACAACTGTTCGAAACAAATAAGATTTGCAAGGAGTTTTGCACCAGATGACATTGAAATACAACTTTGAATTGAAAGTAAAGAAATCTAATAAGTCATTGTTGATAATTATTTGCGTTGACAATAGTTTCTGTTGGCGTTTGCGAACTACAAAAATGGAGATGAATGAGTTATTTGTAGTTTGCAAGTATACGCGAGAACAGACTTACGAAGTGAAAATTCGTCGAAATAATCACAGGCAAGCCCGAGCATGATTTATTGGTTGACAGATAATCACAAATTTTTAGAAATGATAATTTACAAAAAAAAAAAAAAAAAAAAAAAAAAAAAATTCTTAATTGAAGAACATCTTTATGTTAACTTTTATGCATGTTATTTAATATATCTTTTTTGTGTTCGAACATTTGACGTTCTATGTTAGTTTTAAATCATATGTTAGTTTTAAATTGATGATTTGAAATTTTAGTATTTCAAGACTTAAATTTAATATAAATTTTTTGTTTTTGCATAAATTGTTAGTTTATCTTTATCGAATAACCGATCAAATCTCAAAAAAATAAAAATCAACAAATAAAAAAAATGAATTTTTGCTTAAATTAGGCAAAGAAGATTTTTGGTAACACTTCAAATCTATTTCTATAAAATAAAAATAAGATAGATTTTGGGGCCTTACAACACCACTTCACCACTCTCTCAATGATATAGATCAATCTCAACTTCAATCTGTCCAACATCTGGTCGTACTTTCTGATTGCACAAATTAACTACAGTAGAAGCACTACCCCTGTCCTTGAATATATGCATTGTACAGCCTATTGCTTCTTTGAGTACTGTCGCCAGCCACTTTATCTCCCATAATCTTAAGTCCAGACATGAAGGTAAACTCATATATAGAGAAACCAACGACTTTTTCCCTGAGGTCGAAGTGAAGGGCATCGTCATCGACTATCCTAAGCAGTCGACATAGTAAAGCATTAATGATCTGCCCGAAGTAGCGATGGCAATAAGCCAAGCCGAGCTGGCTCAGCCCTTACCCACATGAGCTCTGTTTGTGCTCACATGAGCCAACTTGTTGAAAAATGGGCGAGCTCGACTTGTCACACGAACTCGTGGCTCATGGGCCGGGGACGAGCCAAGCCGAAGCTCGGCTCGTGAGCTCGCCCTTTTTTTGTTTTTTAAAACTAAATCTAAAACATATATATTAATATATATACATTTTTTTGCGAGCATGGCTCGCATTTCGACGAGCCCACGAGCCAGTCCAAATGACGAGCTGAGCCTGCTCGGACTCGTCTTTTTAAGAGCCCGAGCCCGAGCTCGAGCCGAGCAGTCGAGGCGACGAGCCGCTCGACTCGATTGCCACCGCTAGCCCAATGTATTGTACCTCTCTTAACTGATATAGGAGGCACATGAAGGAATAACTTAGCATATCTCTGTGTTGATCATTGAGCAACTCCAATATAATAGTAAAAGTGTAAAACTATCAAAGCTATTGTTCCAAGTACATTTTTCCCCATCTGTCTCAACTCAGCATCGATGTGGTCTTCCATTGTGCAAAAATTTAAATGTTAAAACATTCTGCAAGAGATAATGAAATAAAGTATAATCCCAGACAATTAAGCAAATCGAATTGTAACTATTATAAGCAAAAAGAAAAAAAAAATTCATTTTACATCGACACTAATAAAAAAATGATTTAATAAATTAAAGGAGAAAAAATAATTGCAGACAAAAATAAAAAATTAAAGAAAATTAAAGAAAATAATAAAAAAAATAGAGAAAGAATATAAAAATGCATTTTAAATTGAAAAAAAAAATTATGACAAACAAAAAATAATTAAGAAAAAAATAATAAATTACCTTAAATAAAAATTAAAGACCAAAATATAAAATATAAAAATAAATTATAAAAAAATAAAAATATAAAGAATATTAAAAAAGTATTTTAGAATTTAAAAAATTATTATAATAAGAAGAAAACAATTAAGAATTTTTGAAAATTATTACCAAAAAATAATAATAACAAAAATATTAAACAAAAGGAAATTATAAAAATTAAATAAAGAATAGAAATATTATTTAATTGAAATTGAAAAGAATTAAAAAGAATTTTGGATTGAAAAAAAGTATTTATAATATGAAGATAACAATATTGGAATTTTAAAATTATTTCTAACAAAAACAAAAACAAAAACAAAAACAAAAACAAAAACAATACAAATTAAACGAAAGAAAATTAAATAAATTAAATAAATAATATTTAAAATTTAAAATTTTAATAATTAGGACTATTAACAGTCGGCTTGGGCTGACTGGCGTAACCCGACTAATAACAGGCGGGTGACTGTTAAGATTCCAATTCTCGTGGAAATCGTCATTTCCGACGAGAATAACCTATTTTCCCCCAAAATTTTTTGAATCTAGTCTACACTCAACAATCTACCTAAATAATAAAAAATAAACATCATAAATGTTAAATTTAATCCGCAAGTTTTTGAAACATCATAAATGAAAAATCAATCTCATAATTTACAAAAAAAAATAAAAATAAAAAATAAAAATCTAACCTTGTGGTGTTCGGCATTGGATTGACTGTAGGATGACGATTTCGACTGGATCTCGACTGTTAGAAAACGTGCGAGTTTTTTCGTCTCCACTCAAACACTTTGTTCAAGATGAGGGTATTTTTGGTTCTTGGTATTTAACTTTTAACTTTTTTTAATGGTCAAAGACCATTATGAAAATATGGATCATCACCCTTAAAGGATCTGAACCACCAAACCCATGCACCTCCAACCTTGATATGCGATGATTTATTGTCGTCATGGCTAGAATGGCCATGATTAGCAAAGCCATCAAGAGAATCACTAAAAAATAAAGGATGTCCTACCACCACCACAAACACCTTTCAAAGCTGATCCTCTCATCATCTCTACCATCTCCACTGTCGCCATGATTTCCTTGTCATCCATTCCAAATTCTTACTTTAGAATCACTTCTCTCCTTAATGTCAACAAATCTGTATTCGTAGTATTGGCAACAGATGGTGGTACAAATTCGATTGGGACGGCTTGGGTCGACACAACTGCGCTAGAGTACTTCTAGGGTTTGGATAGTAGATCGAAAGTTGTATCCGGATCGGATTGTTGTTAATTTTATGCAGAGTAAGAAAGGGATAAATGAACTAGTGGTGGTCAGATTTTTAGGCTTGTGGTGATTTCTGGGGTTGGATATGGTGGAGGCAGAATCACTTTGGTGATTGTTGTCCCATTAAAATGGAACCTTTAAAAGAGCCCCACGCGGCAAACCATGTGGAAGTACGTCAAAGAATATGTTAAAGTTTGACCAAGGTCAACATAAGTCCAAGTGGCAGCCACGTCAAGGTGCCTAGTCGAGGTCCCTAAGGTGCCTAACCGAGATCCCTAAGGTGCCTAACCGAGGTCCCAAAAGGCTAGCCGAAGTGCCTAGTAAAGGTGCCTAACCGAGGTCCCTAAGGTGCCTAACCGAGGTCCTTAATGTGCCTAGCCGAAGTCCCTCAAAGGTGTAAACCGAGGTTCTCCAAGTGGCTAGCCGAAGTGCCTACAAGGGGTAAACCGAGGCTCCTAAGAAGCCTAGACGAAGTCCCTCAAAGTGCCTAACCGAAGTTCTCCAAGTGGCTAGCCGAAGTGCCTACAAAGGTGTAAACCGAGGCTCTTAAGAAGCCTAGCCGAGGTCCCTCAAAGTGCATAACCAAGGCTCTCTAAAGGTCTAACCGAGGTGCCTAAAGAGGTACAATCGAGGCTCCTCAAGAATGAAGTCCTATGGGCTTGGGCTTGGGCTTGGGCTTGGGCTTGATCCATTAACCACTTGGCTCATCCACATTTTCATCTCTATAAGTATAGATCCATTCACAATCAAAGGTAAGCAATTCTAAACCTAGCAAAATCCCCTCTCTTCCATCTCTTGCACTCTCTTAATATTTTAGTCTGGGTGTTGACTTGACCGTCGGAGTGCAAACGGTCGCCGGACCTTTTTCTTGACCGGCAGCCTTTGCCTCCTAACGGGGTGCTACGTGTACAGGTGATATCCACGTGAAAGGGATGATGTTGGGATTCTGTTGACAACATTTTTTGGGGTCAACAGATTGGCGTCGTCTGTGGGAAACAGTATATTAACCGTGTTTAACCACATACCAAAAGGTCACCGAAAAATTCTATCTAGTATTTTCCGGCAGTTCTCTACCAAAGAAAAAGCAGGGACATCTACCAAAAATGAAGCAGAAATAGCGATGGGAGGAGAGATGAAAGAATTCAAGTTGAAAAATCCAGCCATGAAAATGGCTATAAGAGGCTGATAATATTGAGTAGCTTGAAGCTATATTTGAACGAGTTCTATAATGTCCACTGAAAAAGAAAAGAAAGATCATCTCATTTACCTTCCTACCACTATACTAAACTTTCTACCTTTGTCATCAAACACAAATCACAAGCAAAGGAGATCAAAATCATGTTTTCTGAATAGGCCATAAATATTCCAAACATAAAATTTCACCACTCCAAATATTATATGTAATATAATATAGCTATTTGCCAAAAGCAGTATTCTTCTGGAACCTTCAAAGTCGATTACCATGAAAATGATGGATTCTTGCTATTATGTTTGTGGGAGCTGGAAAGAAAATGAAGGAATCAAAGAGCATTTAATGTGATGGTGACAATATGTTGATGGAGGCGTGTTCAGAGGGTTTATTCTTAGCAGTTTGCAGGCTATCAAGCTACTATAGTGATTGATTTTGTTGACTTTTCTCATACAATTGGAAGGTATTTTATTGGGCTCCACGTAAGGTATGTATTATTGGGCCTATGAATGCATTCCCTTAGGCCTCTTGGAAGAATTAATGGCTAGTTGATGAGCTTCAAGTAATTGGGCCTAAAATTTATTTTCATTAGTACAAATTATTTGGTGTTCACTTGCATAATGGGCTGTTATTTTATATTATGAAAATTTGGATGAGAAGAATTATTTTTTGTTGGGCCTTATAATTCTTCTACATGCCAAAAGCTTTTGGGCCTATTGGATCTTTTATTTAACTTTTGGGCCATGTAATTATCTTCTACTACAAAGGATCCTTGGATACTTCCATTTTCTGCTGGACACGTTTCTTCTACCTTGGCTGATACAATTAACTCGGACAAATTCATGAGGTAAATTTTGGTGTTTAAAATCATTATTTACTCTTCTCCAGCAACATATATGTTAATTGTGTCCTAAAAAAAAAACTAGCTGAAGTTGGGTTTCCTCGCCACTCACAACATAGCTATAACTTTTCCATAACAAAATTTGAAATTGTCATTGCACAAAGCTTCAGTCTACAATCAAACAAGAGCAGCGAAAATCAAACTTATTATATGTGATTAATTTCTGAAATGCTCAATAAGTTAATTTCCTGATCAGCTACTTTGAATTGGCATCATAAATTTGATGACCTGGAAAAGACAATTTCTGGAATATGCTACCCACAATAGAAGTCTATTTTGCAATTGTAATGGTGACTAAACAGATGAGAATTTCAATCTTTTCTTCCAAACACCTTGTAAGCTTTAAGGTATTCCAGCTATTACTTCAAAATTGAATAGGTTTTGAAAAGATTTGTTGCCTTATTAATGTTACAGGCTATTTTAAAAATCCTCATTTAAAGTGAATTAGAGCATGCATGTATCCATTTTTCAATCCTTGCTTCTTGTTTTCTACTGGAGCCTCAAAATTGAAGAAGATAGATAATGGCAAAATTTGAGTATAAGGTTGCAAAATTCTTTTATTTGCCTAATAATTCAACAACAACTAGACCATTTGATTTGTATATAAATTAAATCAATATCCAAGATGATGAATTGTGAAAGATATGTGAAATATGCTATTGTAATTCATGATGGAGTCGTGGATGGGCTACAAATCTCGGTCTTGCCAAAGGAATTATTTTTGCAAGTGCACGCTAAGTGTTTGATAAATTAGTTAGCTTGGATCTCTCTCATTCCAAGGCACCATTAAAATATCCCAAATGCCTTATCTTATTACTGAAGATGAGGCCATAAGTCCTCCCACGTCAAGGTTAGCTAGTGAATTTTTATTATTGAAAGCAAGACCTAAATCATGGACTTCTTGAAATAAGGAAGATGCGATAATCCTAAGACATCATTCCTTGAAATAAGGAAGATGCGATAATCTTAAGACCTCGTTCCTTGAAATAAGGAAGAGACGATTATCCTAGGACATCATTTCTTGAAATAAAGAAGAGGCGATTATCCTAAGTCTTCGTTCCTTGTACAAAGGAAGAAGCGATAATCCTAAGACCTCGTTCCTTGAAATAAGGAAGAAGCATGCACCTTGAAAAATGATTTATTCTTGAAGAAAGAACAACTGGAAGTTCCAAAGAAAATTTAGAGTTTGCATTAGTACTGGGATTGTTGATATTCCATGGAAAGGAGAATATATTGATATAGAAATCCATTTAGAAGATCCCATGAAATGTGGATGTCTCTGAAGAAGAGGCCATAAATAAGAAGACCTCCTGAAAAAGGAGAGGTCTCCTGAAGAAGTGACAATGAATAAGTAGACCCCCTGAAAGGGGGGAGGTCTCCAACGAAGGAACCATGAATAAGAAGACCTCCTGAAAAAGGAGAGGCCACTGAAAAAGTGGCATTGAATAAAAAGACCTCCTAAAAAGAAGAGCCCCAGCAGATAAGGAGGTGGCTGAAGTGAATTTTAATGAGGCCCCACCTTTAAAAAGTAAAAAAGGAAAAAGAGGTCATGAAGAAGAAGAGCCCATTGAAGATTCAAAGGTTTCATCCTTGGAGTTTGAGACTCCAATGCTATAAAAGGACTAAAAGCGTACAAAAATGCGAACTTGGGACTAAAGTGTACAAGTGTAAAAAATTGAAGGACTTTGGATGCAATTTATCAAGGATATGATCGAAATAAAAGTCAAAATATGGGGACCAAAATATTGAAAATGAAAAGTTGAGGGACCTTATAATTAAATTATTGAGGGACTTGAAGGCAATTATTTGCATTGCCTACACTTCGGCACTTCAGCATGAAGCACTTCAGCATGCAATGCCTCATCTTTGCCTACACTTCAGCATGAAGTACTTCATCACTTCAGCCTACGCTTCAGCACTTCAGCATGAAGCACTTCAGCATGCAAGGCCTCATCCTTGCCTACACTTCAGCACTGCAGCATGAAGTACTTCAGCACTTCAGCCTACGCTTCAGCACTTCAGCATGCAAGGCCTCATCCTTGCCTACACTTCAGCACTGCAGGATGAAGTACTTCAGCACTTCAGCCTACGCTTCAGCATGAAGCACTTTAGCATGCAAGGCCTCATCCTTGCCTACACTTTAGCACTTCAGCCTACGCTTCGGCACTTCAGCATGAAGCACTTCAACACTTCAGCATGAAGTACTTCAGCATGAAGCACTTCAGCATGCAAGGCCTCATCCTTGCCTACACTTCAGTACCGCAGCATGAAGTACTTCAGCACTTCAGCCTACGCTTCAGTACTTCAGCATGAAGCACTTCAGCATGCAAGGCCTCATCCTTGCCTACACTTTAGCACTTCAGCCTACACTTCAGCATGAAGCACTTCAGCCTACGCTTCAGCATGAAGTACTTCAGCACTTCAGCATAAAGCACTTCAGCCTACGCTTCAGCATGAAGTACTTCAGCACTTCAGCATGAAGCACTTCAGCCTACGCTTTAGTACTTCAGCATGAAGCACTTCAGCCTACGCTTCAACACTTCAATATGAAGCACTTCAGCATGCAAGACGTCATCCTTGCCTAGGAAGACCCCCTGAAAAAGGAGGCCTCTGAGAAGAAGCTATAAAAGGAAGGACCCCTGGAAAATGGGTCATACATGCAAGCACCCTTACTATAGAAGGCTTTATCTTCGCCTATGCGAAGCCCTCTACAACTAAGAGTTGTTTAGGGGCCTCGGCATGAGAGAGCAACCCAAACTCTATGCCTTGGGAAGATAATTAAACTAGTTATAACGTCGGCACTTCGACTAGGAGCAGTCCTAAGAGGACCCCTCCCTATAGCGAAGTGAATAGAACGTTCCCTTACAAACAAGATTTGTAAAGGGGCCTCGGCATGAGATGGCAACCCAAACTCCATGCCTAAGGAAGACAATTAAACTAGTTACAACGTCGACACTTCGACGAGGAGCCTGTCCTAAGAGGACCCCTCCCTATAGCGAAGTGAATAGAACGTTCCCTCTACAACTAAGAGTTGTATAGGGGCCTCGGCATGAGGAAGCAGCCCAAACTCCATGTCCAGGGAAGATAATTAAACTAGTTACAACGTCGGCACTTCGACGAGGAGCCTGTCCTAAGAGGACCCCTCCCTATAGCGAAGTGAATAGAACGTTCCCTCTACAACTAAGATTGTATAGGGGCCTCGGCATGAGGAGGCAGCCCAAACTCCATGCCCAGGGAAGATAATTAAACTAGTTACAACGTCGACACTTCGACGAGGAGCCTGTCCTAAGATGACCCCTCCATATCGCGAAGTGGATAGAACGTTCCCTTACAAACAAGATTTGTAAAGGGGCATCGGCATGAGGAGGCAACCCAAACTCCATGCCCAGGGAAGATAATTAAACTAGTTACAAGGTCGGCACTTCGACGAGGAGCCTGTCCTAAGAGGACCCCTCCATATCGCGAAGTGAATAGAACGTTCTCTTACAAACAAGATTTGTAAAGGGGCCTCGGCATGAGGAGGCAACCCAAACTCCATGCCTAGGGAAGATAATTAAACTAGTTACAACGTCGGCACTTCGACGAGGAACATGTCCTAAGAGGACCCCTCCCTATCGCGAAGTGAATAGAATGTTCCCTTACAAACAAGATTTGTAAAGGGACCTCGACATGAGGAGGTAACCCAAACTCTATGCCCAGTGAAGAAAAAGAAAGCATGTAAAAAATTACAAGTTAAAAACATGGGCAATTCGACAACCCCATGCCCAGGAAGCTTCGACACGGTAGGGACCTCAACTCCGTTCATAGAATTTCAGCAAAATGTTTGAAGTAGATAGCTTTGGTGCACAAGGACTTCAGTTCCTTCATCAAAGTACCAGTAAATCATAAAGCAAAAGGGTTACCATACTTCGGGGCTTCATAACACATCCACGATAAATGCTTATGCAAAATTTCACCAACTTATTTTGTGATTACTGCTAGTATATGCATTATGTTGTTGCTGCCAATGCGTATGCCGCCACGTTATATCTTAGAGAAATTTGATATGTTATCATTCATTCTACCATCATGAGTAATTTGAGGGGCAAATGGACCCCAATTTCATTTGGTATATGAGCATTGGATATATTATATTGTATTACAGGATTGGTTTAGTCTATATTACAGAGGAGATGTTGCCGAAATTTCAAAAAATTATAAGCAACATTTTTGGAGGCAATTCGTATGCCCTCGCTTATTCCGGTTGGCACGCATATTTTCTGAGGCAATCTGTAAGACCCCGTCTTCTTTGACTATTTATATCTCAAAGTCCATGCATTTGCATAAATGACTAATATATAGACTTGGGGGACTATTATTGTCCCATTAAAATGGAACCTCTAAAAGAGCTCCACGTGGAAGTACGTCAAAGAATATGTTAAAGTTTGACCAAGGTAAACATAAGCCCAAGTGGCAGCCACGCCAAGGTGCCTAGCCGAGGTCCCTAAGGTGCCTAACCAAGGTCCCTAAGGTGCCTAACCGAGGTCCTTAATGTGCCTAGCCGAAGTCCCTCAAAGGTGTAAACCGAGGTTCTCCAAGTGGCTAGCCGAAGTGCCTACAAGGGGTAAACCGAGGCTCCTAAGAAGCCTAGCCGAAGTCCCTCAAAGTGCCTAACCGAAGTTCTCCAAGTAGCTAGCCGAAGTGCCTACAAAGGTGTAAATCGAGGCTCCTAAGAAGCCTAGCCGAGGTCCCTCAAAGTGCATAACCGAGGCTCTCTAAAGGTGCAACCGAGGTGCCTAAAGAGGTACAATCGAGGCTCCTCAAGAATGAAGTCCTATGGGCTTGGGCTTGATCTATTAACCACTTGGCTCATCCACATTTTCATCTCTATAAGTATAGATCCATTCACAATCAAAGGTAAGCAATTCTAAACCTAACAAAATCCCCTCTCTTCCATCTCTTGCACTCTCTTAATATTTTAGTCTGGCCGTTGACTTGACTGTCGGAGTGCAAACGGTCGCCAGACCTTTTTCTTGACCGGCGGCCTTTGCCTCCTAACGGGGTGCTACGTGTGCAGGTGATATCCACGTGAAGGGGATGATATTGGGATTTTGTTGACAACATTTTTTGGGGTCAACAGTGATGGTGATGGGTTCGATTACAGATTTGTCAATTTCTTTTTTCTTTTTTTAAATGATGATTATTTGTAATTTTTTTCAAGAATGTGGTGGTGATGAGGGTACAAATATGACGATTTGGGAAAGTGGTGGCGATGACTACAATGGCGGTGGTCATGATGGTGTATAGGTTAATAAATTTCAATTACAAAATAATACAGACACCG
This sequence comes from Osmanthus fragrans, assembly GCA_019395295.1. Taxonomy (NCBI): domain Eukaryota; kingdom Viridiplantae; phylum Streptophyta; class Magnoliopsida; order Lamiales; family Oleaceae; genus Osmanthus; species Osmanthus fragrans. Next base: position 19,841,802 of record CM033360.1, read on the forward strand.
CAATAGCAATAGCACATAAAATTAATTGATTACCTGATTGTTTTTAGAATTGAACCTCCAAATGTTCCGTGGTTGTGTAATTAATCCAAAATTTCACGTTCAATTATAATAACTTTTTTTTTATCTACTCATTTAATGCAATAAAAATAATAGAAATTGAGAAATATCATATTTCTTCAAAACTTCCATAGTTGGATCATAGATTTAACTAGAGAGAATGTGAAGAGTTAAGATCCAAAATTAAGGATGATGAAAAAAAAAATTGAAATCATAATGTTAGCATTAAAATGTAAAATGAAACACTTATAATGAGAGCAAAAATTTCAGAGACAAGTAGGCAGATTCTCTTAATAAACATGTTCTTTTCTCAATTAACAACAAAGGCAGTGTGGGAATGGAACTGCTGAGAAATGGGGCACAGTAAGAGTGGACGCAATCAACAAATGTACTCGTAATCAACACACAAATACATATAGAGACAGAATATTATATTAATGGAAAATGCCCTGCGTATACAGGGCATTTTCCTACAGGGGCTTTACAGACCTCTCAGTGTAGTAGCGAGCTCCACATGTATTTTAAAAAAAAATTGTGTGGGACCTGTCTGTGTGTGTTGTCTAACACCTGTAAATACAACACTACTCTATATTAATATAGGGTTTCTAAACCTTTCATTTGTGGCACTTTAAGTCCTCAATTTTAACAATGTGGGAACTTTATTTAGACGTTAAGTGTTCAAGGAATCAACAAATATGATTAAAATGGTAAAATTATCAGAAAAGATTTCATTTATTCTAGAAATCAAACGGTGACAATTTAACTTTTATTAATGTTGCTTGATTCGGAATAATTTTGCTCTTTTAATCAGACGTCACATATGTGTCATGTGGTCATTTAGCCTATGTATGTGAAGTGTTTATTAAAATTTAAAATTATAAAGTCTTTCAATTAAATAGTTTTTCATTCATATATATGCAAGATTAACAAGTACGTACACGTTTAACCATACTCGTTTCTATATGTTAATTAACACTTTTAAGATATTCTCTTAACTCCTATTTGATTTAATTAAAAATTATTTCTCCATGATCGTTTCTATATGTGATTAAAATTAATTATTAACTTTCACTTAAATTTTAGTTAACTTTATTTTATGAATCAAACTGGGGCATAATATCTATCCATGCAGCTCTTGTACTTTGACCTGTTGAGGTACAACCCACAATTTATCTCATTCACAATGCTTTAAGGGCAGGGCGGGGCGGGGCGGGGCGGGGTTCAACCTTAAAAAAGTTGAGATCATAATTGTTAGATTTATATTTTGTATTGACAATTTTGTGACCAAAATGACCAACTTGAACATTTATAAAAGTTGATGGACTTAATTGTGAAATTTCATAGTTGGTAGGCTAGAATAGAGTTTGGGGTTCATTATTGAAATAAGAAGGATTCACGTTGAATTTTCGTTAGCTGCGCGTCGGACTTGTGCTCGAGTGGATGAAACATTATATTGATCACTCGACCTTTGCCCAACCATCGCTCGAGCGAAACAGCTCCTCGCTCAAGCGACAATGTTATATGGCCAAACTTAATTTTCGATTTTCGAGATTTTACTTGGGCCACATTACCAAAAAGTTTAATATATAAATAGACGCGCCTCATTATTTTTTGCACCAGCAAATTAAACATTGTGCTCATTGAGAGAAAACATTCAACATATCTTAGATTCAGTTCAATCCAACCCTTTGATATGGACCTAAATTTGTGAAAACATCAAAAGAACTAAATCAAACACTAATGTACAATCTTCGCTTGGTTCTATCAAAGGTTTGAAGATCAAGGAAGATTATTGAAGAACGAAGAGTTCTTTTCCAATATTCGTAGGAGAAAAACGTTCGTGAAGAGTTAGGAGTGGAGTTCGTGTGCTCATTCCAGGAGGACTACTTTACAAGAAGAGCCATGTTTGGTGTAGTTTGCACATTCCAGGAGGGTTACTTCAAACTTCAGACGAGATGTCAGAAAGCTTGTGTCGCCAACTTTGCTGCTGGTCTGTAAGTTTATCAATATGTTTTAGTGGATTTTTGACTAGCAAAGTGCCCAAAATTTTTCCCAAATTGAATTTTTCCGTGAACAATTCTCGTGTTATTTATTGCTTTATTTATTGTTTTGATAAATTGTGGTATTTAAAGATAGAATAATTGACTTGATCGATTAATCGCCTATACATAATTGACTTGTGACTTGTTACTTGTTAATTAAATTTTAAATTCTGCATTTATACTTAATCACCCCATTTAGGTGTAGTTGCGTCAAACTCTGCGTTTTTTTAATGATTGTCATACTTATGAAAGTACGAGAATCTCGAATTTTTTGGATATATAATAGAGAGAATAAATATATTACATACATCTAGAGAGAGAATCAATGCTATAAAATTCCCTCCCACTGACCTCTCCACATACCAAAGAAAAACCTCCACTTCTGTGTCCCTTTCTTTCTCAAGCTCATTTGAAAATTTTGCTTCTATTTTTAGGAAAACACTTCTCACACAGGTTCAATGACCAACAGAATACAGGAATTCAAAATAGTCTGACGTGGCAAATAAAAAAAGGGAGGGAAAAAAAGGGAGGGAAAGCATAGCTGCACGTGAGAGGAGAAAATGGTAAAACCTAGGCACTGTTGCGAATTTCATTTGCCAAAACTACCACAGTGCGATTTCATTTGCGAATTTCTTTTGCCACTAAACCACAGCTCCTTCTCATATATTCTGGTGAAACTCCGACTCATTTTGCATGAAACTCCGACGACGTTATTCTATCTCTGTCACAGTTTCGAAGATTTGAAGATGGTTGTTGAGTTTGTGTATCTCCCGTGCTTCTTTATCTCCGCCATAGTTGGAAAGATTTGAAGACGACTGTTGAGTGGCCCGGAATTTGTACACAGTGTAGTCCTCTAACACATAAAGTACTATAAAGCAATATTTTGAAAATCATGAGAGACCTAAAAAAAGATAAAGAGTCAACAGTCGAAAGGTTGACCAGAGGTAGAATTGGGGTTGAACTGCTGATAATAAATAAAAAAATTAATATATAAATATATAAAAAAAATTTGACAAAATATATTATTATTTTTCAAAGTGGCTTATACATAGATATAAAAATCACTTAATAAACTTGATTGCAATTAATTTTATTAAGTCTTAATATAGACAAAAGTATTAATAGTCGATTAAACATTTTTATGAAATGTTAGTTTGTTATTATAATAAATAAATGAGTAAATAAGGTGAATTTGAGTAAAAATATAATCAAATTAAAAATAATAATAATAATAAAGAAAAAAGGTCTATCACACCTTGTTAAATCAATATTCTCCCAATCCCATATCGATTTTCTTGAATTACAATACTAGAGAAATGGGATATAAAATGAGCTGTTAAGACCTTGTTTGATGTCTATTAAAAATAGTTTTTTTTTTTTTTTTTTTTTTTTTTTTTTTTTTTAAGAAGAAGAAGAATGTGTGGTAAAAACTATTTTTTTTTTTTTGTTTACGTGTAAAATATTTTATTGTGAAAATATATGGTTGAAAATGAATTTAATTTAATTAATTAATTTATTATTATTATTATTATTATTTGTAGAATGGTAGACAAATAGGGGCTAAGATAGGTACACTATTTGGACCTTAAAGGTTGGGCCTAGTAAAGAAAGTTTTCAAAATTTTGATAGGAAAAGACTAATGTTAAAAGGGAAAAGTTCATAACTAAGGAGTATTCTTTACTCCAATTCAAAAGTAAGATAAATAGTTTGAAAATTCAAAAATCATGTATGTATTTAATTAATTAAAAATATTTATTAAATAAAAATAATAAAGTCACAGTTTGTGATTAATAGTCACATATTCATAATTATAGGTTATAGATTTATTTACTGGTCACATATCGTCAAATTAATTGGTCACAGATTATTACGAGGTCACGTATCAAAAATTTTGTAGGTCACAGATTATTTTGACATCACATACCATTCAATTTATAGGTCGCATTTTATCTATGGGTCACGTAAGTTACAGTTTGTTGGTCACAGATTATTTTTAGTCACATATGCCTAATATTTAGTCACAAATCAGCCAAATAATTGGTCAAAGACGTCTAAATAGTTGGTCACAGACACACTCACAGCCACCAACAAACCCTTGCCATTGTACCACCCCCACACCCGGCCACCGCACGCCCCACCACCACGACAGTAACAAAAACCAACTCCCTAGAGCCCCTACCACGACAACCCTCACCGTCGTCGCCATACCCAAATCCACTACCACCGTCATCCTACAAAACCAACAAACCACTACAGACCCATAACACCACCAACCGTCAGATCCACCACCACAACCACGACCACAAACACAAAAATGTCACCACACAAACATCATCACCACTTCCCAATCACCAGATCCTCTGCTTCTGCTTTGCGAGCGTTGGTTGCGGTGTTCGCCTGTGAAGAGTCGCCGGCTTAATTCTGAAACTGCCAGCTAGAGTGGCTTTCTTCGTGAGGCATCGAACGACGAGCAGTGGAGCAAAGAATTGTCGGCAGTCGCTGCGAGCAGTGGAGCACAGCAATGCCGAACAACAAGCAGTGAAGCGAATAGCGACGCCGTCATGCCTGTCGTCGCCCGTCACGCGAATAGCCGCTATTGGTGTTGCTGTGTCATTGCCTGTCTCTCGGGGAGGATCTCTCGACAACGGTTCCAGTGGAGAACGAGGAGAGAAGGGAGAGGATGTAGATTTGATTCTGGTGTTTAGAGAGAGAGAGAGAGAGGAGTGAGACGGGGATGGGGGAAATTTTAGGTTTTGTAATTGATACCTGATTTTTGCTTAAAAAACTTCGTGACCTGACTTTTGCACTGGGTTGTTCAAACGCCTGGAAATATGTAATTTCCACATGTTGAAACCACCAAAATTGAATGTGGATCGATTGGTTTTGCGGTTAGATCGACTAGTTGGCCGATTTTTACATATCAATCGAATCAATTTTTGAAATGATTCATGATTTGTTCGATTGAATCAGCCAATTCGGTCCGATTATCAATAAAAGAATAGTTTTATTAATGGTGCATCTTTTACCTAAATAAAAAATGTTCACTATATAATTTCAATAAAATGTAAAAAAGCAAAAACTTCAAAAAAATGAGGGTCAAAATGCAATTTATCGAAACTTTCACAGCGTAATTATAAATAAACAATTATTAAACCCCCCCAAATCCCTCGTTATTCGTTCTCTCTCACATGCAAACATCCTCCATTTGTGTGCGCGCTTAGACCAGACCCAACAAACATAATTCCTGTACCTAAACAGCACCCCACTCAACAATCACACATACGTGTACATAGAGAGAGAAAAAAAGGGGGAAATAGTAAATTAAGAGAGACAAAAAATACACACACATTTGCATCTGTATGCGTGCAAGTGCAAGTCAGTAAGAGAAAAGCCAGAAATAACTTTTACTTTTTAATGCTCTCTTTCTCTCTCATCTCTTAAAAATCTCTGATTGTATGTTTTGTTTTTCTGAAAAATCGTGCATCCTTTCCTCTTTCTCTATCTCTCACACAATCATACAGCCAATTGAGCTTCAAAGATTCATGCTTCATTTTTGTTTTTCAGTTTTTTGGGATTATTTTTAAATTTTTTTTTTGGGTGAAGATTCTTGTTTTGAGGTTTTCTTCAAGCTTGGTTATGGTGAAAATGGTGATCTATTTCTGCATAAACAAATACATATAAATTTTATATATGATACATATATACAAGCATATATGGCTCATGCTCAAGGTAAAAGTAATAATGGCTACTCATATGCTACTGTTTCTGCTACTGGTGATGATCAACAGAAGCTGACAGCAACATTTCATGATTTTCTTGGCGCAAAAGGTCAAAATCCTTCTCCGGTAGCCGGCGGAGGTGGCCAGCCATCGTCGGAGGTGTCTCCATCAGCCTCTGCCTCCCTTGGTGCATCTTCTTGTGGTGGCCGTGGGCCCATCTCGACCACTTCCGATCTGTACTCCGGTAATAACACAAGTGCAACCTTCATTCTTCCTTTCTTTAATTTATTTTTATGACACTATTTGGACTTCTTTAATGGGCTATTTTGATTTTTTTGGTTTAGCTGATTTGTTGTATAAATGTGCTTACACGTGTATGTGTGTTGTACTGGACAGTTTGATTTTTTATATCATTTCAAATTTCACAAGTACTTTTGATTATTAAGTATTGTTGAAATCTCACTTTACTCTTGTATGTGTTTCTATATTTGTACCTGTCTATTTTCGGAGCTCATCTAATTCTGCAACTCTTTTGATAAAATTGGGTGTTTATGACTTTTTGGAAAAATTTAGGTTTGTGTGAGGTCATTAATGGAGATATAAGTGTATGTGTTCATTCCGAATTACTTCGATTGAAATTTCTATATTTGCTGATTCCTCTATCCATAAAGATATGATTGCTCTCTTTTTTCGTATGTCCTAAATTATGGACCACTTTTCTTGTTGAGACTTGAGAGTATAGTTATTGAGTAATGCTATTCATCTGCTATTAAGCACTAGTCTAGGTGTAATTATGTGGAGATTAAGCAAACATATCTTTGTGGGATGGATGGAGTATGTCTTTTCCTCTTTGGTTTATTTGTTATTCGGATAATTGTTTGACAGAAATGGTTACTGATTTACTCAAGAAATCCTACTCCATATACCCATGCACCAGCCTTTTTATTTCTTGAATCACATTGTTGAAACTATCATGCTGTCGAGCATATTAGTGATTATTGGATGAGATACTTGAAGATTAACTCGTTGTTTCAACTATGCTAGAAAGACATGTTGGCAGTCATTTGGAGGGGATACCATTTTATCAATCAAGAGGTAAGTTTACAGGACTCGAGACAAGTAATAGATTCATAGGAACCAAACGAAGTAACTCTGACTCTTTTATGGTGTCATCAAAAGAGAAATTTCCACAAGTGCAACCAGAATCACTCGAGAGCTCACATTTAATGAAGGTTTGTTCTTTTTATATCTACGTCTTCCCAATCATTTCCCTTCTCGGCTTGTTATCTTAGAATAGGTAAAGGGATGTTGTGGTCTTATCATTGTTTAAATCTCCTTCCTGAAGTGCATATTTGGAACTCAATATTAGACTTCAGTAAACAGCAAAATATTAGCTTCTTTTTGTTTCTTAATACAATCTATTGCTATCTAATTCACGTTACAAAACATGCTAAAAATGTTTACTATTTATTCTGATATCGGGAGTTCTCTGTTCAAGTTCAGCTACTGCGACATGCAGGGGGAGACCGACCTAGGTGGCCACATGATGAGGAAACATCCTTTGTTATGCATCAGATGAGACCAATTTCGGCCTCTCTTGTATCTCAATCTTCTAGTGGCGGTAACTCCAAATGGGACCGACCTATTCCAATGAATCTTGGGCCCTCATCACAGTATCCTCCACGTGCTGGTCAAGCTGTGCCATTTGGGTACCAGACACTATCAAATAGGTTTAAAGATACGAATCCTGGTCCTACTGCCATATCTCGAACAGCTGCTGATGAAGGATCTAGGACTGGAATTAAAGGATCTGGAATTTTGAGTTCTATCAATGCAACTATAGGCGTTTCTGAGAGACACTCTTCGGGAGTGCTCATACATACTGACAAACAAAAGTCAGGTGCTTGCTTTACAGAGCCAGAATCTGCTACGCCCAGGTTAATTCACGATACTAGTGATTTTTCTAATTTCTTACCCGAGCTATGTGCATGATTGGCTAAAAGATTTATGGGTTCTATTTGTCTTTTTTAATGACAGTCAACACAGAATAGAATCGGCCAGTTTTCAAATGACTATATTTTATGGTGGTCAAGCTCACGTTTTTGACAAAGTTCACCCCAATAAGGTCTGCTTTTTTGCAATTTTTCGCAACCAGTTGACTGATACATGACTGCTCAACTGCTTTTTGTACTATTATCTTGAACATAAATATTCTCATGTTTGTTTGACTTGATTAGTATGCAAAGAGAAAATGCATCTTTAGTCTAGACGTGATCCATTGTCATAGCATCTTTCATCAAGCTTAATTTTAGCTATGCTTTTTATGCTAACTCTGGAAGTTCTTATATTATTGCCTAGAAGTGGAGGTTGGATATCATTATCAAGGAAGCCTTTTCTCATGTATCGAGGAGTGTGTGTTTCTACTGTTGGATCTTGGACAGGAAGTGTACTGAAGATAAGGAGGAGCATGTCTACGAAATCCTCTCATAATGGTTGCTGGAAGCGGGAAGCCAAGAGAACCTTTTAATTCTGGTCAATGAACTTAAGATCCAATGTGTCGATTTAGGAAAATGTCTTTGGAGATTTTCTGATAAATCTTCCTTGTGCTGTAGGGGCGTAGGGTTGTTAGGAGCAAGTATGGTTTATAACAAATAGTCAAGATTTAAAAAAATTTGGCGAGTCATTCCCTTAGAAACATTTGGAAGTTCATATTTACGGGATTTTCTTCTTTTATCCCGTTTACAAAATGGAATGTAGGTTCTGGAGATAGTTGTTTTAGTAGTAAGATTGGATTAGTTTTTGCTCCCTTGCGTCGTTTTTTTGATGATTATACAAATTTTTCTTTTCTTAAAAATGTCCTATAAATTTTGTTGGTTTACCCTCTCAAAATGGAAAAACGAATTGGAATTTTCAATTGCATTGCAACTCAAGAAAGGTTTGTTTTAAACCTTCTTGAAGTGCCAAAAGGTTGTGGATGTTGAATTACTCAAACCTTTTTCTTGCAAGTCATTCTTCTCTGCTCTTGTTGATTTGCCAGTCCACCCCATCTTTGTAATGTTCAAGTTTATTTTGTTAAGGTTTTTGTTATGACTGGTCTTTCATAGGAAAATTATTGCTTGTGAATTGGTTCAAAAGAAATATGCCTATTTCTCTCTTTGTAGTTCATGGTGTGTAATATTTAAAAAAAGGTCTGGAAGGGTATTGATCGTTTGTTTTTACGTTGTGACGATGGTTACGGTGTCATTTTTTTTCTTCAGGAAGTTGGTTTTCCATGTGTTATCCTAAGCACGTGTTAGGGGTTACTCCTTCAAAATGTTGGAAAAATGAGTTGAATGGCTAACTTCGGCATAAATTTTGAGTGGAACCTGTTTGTTTATTTTGGAAGATCAAAATTGATTTGTGATGCTACCAAAAATCGTACCTGTGCAATTCCGATCCTGACGACTGATAATGAGCACTACGTTGATCTTCCAGTACCTGAAATAAAGGCGTCGATGTGTGTCCTCGTTGCCCCTCCGATACTTAAGTTAGAGAGAGAATTTGTGATAATACTATAAACTGAAAATTGTGTATATCGCGTACCTGAATAATGAGATGAAACCATGTATTTATAGTATTGGGTGGTCCAGTCCTAGCAGGATTGAACCATTAGAGAGTCCTTGTCTGAAGGAGTCCTTCCGGAGGTGGGCATTTGTAGCGTACAAGAAGTCTAAGACTATCGGTAATTCATACAACAGAAGACTCCTTCCGTGCTTGGAAGTCTAGCAAAACACGTCTCTGTTAGTGGGGAGGAGGGCATTTCGTTCAAGTGAAATGCACGAGGATCAGAAGAATGCACGAGGACTCAATATACCCGAGGACACCTACGTAAAAGTAAGATCTTCGAGCGAGGAGTGGTCGAGCATGACAATATATACTCGAGGACAATCAATCACAAATCAAGAAGAAGGCCATCATGAGGGGATCGGGCACGATTTCTAAGTACTCGAGGACATGTCAAGAGACTGGGGGTCCTCGAGGAAATGGTAGATCGGGTTACAAACATTGACCATATCACTGGCCCCCGTGCATCTACTCTCGAGAACCGGTGTAAGATGCACAGTCGTCCTTCTTTCAATCGTAGTGCAAGAAAGCTCGAGGTGGCATGTGTGGGTGACATCAGCCCTAAAAATGGAAAGGCGGTTTAACCTTAGGACCCTTTGATCAACGACACGTGTCAAAATCGACGGTCAGGGGTGGACGACCCTTGGGTTCCACACTGGGGCCTATAAATACCCCAGTCAATTTTTCATTTTTCACCTTTCTTACTCTCTGTGAATTTCCCGCAATCCTCGAGCTTGGGCAATTTGGTAGGTTTGGGTCGTCGTTATAAAGGTAAGAGATCGAGAACCTAAGTCTATATTTAAAAACTTGTAGGATGTCTAGTGATTCGAAGTCGTCGACGTCCTCGGGGTCTAGAACAACCCCAGAGGATTTAAGTAGGTCGATGATCCCGGTAGCGATCCCTATCTACGCTCAACCTCGAGCAGAAGATAACTCGACGTTGTTAACATACCCCGACCAGCCGTGCACCCTTAAGGAGCACATGGCTATATCGACGGCTAGGGAGCACGGTCTAATGCCGGGCTGTGATATTAGAGTGCCCGGGGTAGGTGATAGGATGGCAATAGCTCGGGATGGAGAGTTTGTGATTTTTAGGGATTCTTTGAAGGGGGGATTTAGGTGGCCCCTACACCCATTTTTTGTGTCTTTACTCGTCGAGCACAACATGAGCCCGGGGCAGTTAGTGCCAAACGGGTGGAGGATCCTCGCCTATTTCTTCGTAGCGTGTAGGTACCTCGGCATTATGCCTTACCTCGACCTATGTAAGATGGTCTTCGACCTAAAACAATTGCCCCAGTATACTTGCTTTGCGTACCTTTCTACCCGGGGAGGGTTTAGGGTCCCCAAACTATCGAGCTCTTTGAAGGGGTGGAAGGAGAGGTGGTTCTATGTCGCTCCCCAAGACATCGACCTTCCATTTAATTCTTGATGGGGACTGCCAGATACCTCGAGGTTTTGTGAGGGTCAAGCTTATTTTGAGAGTCTAGAGAGGGACAGGCAGATGTTAGAAAGTCTCGAGCCTCTGGTGTTTGATATCGACGACATCCTCGAGGATGACGTTCTTGATCGTGCAGATATTAAGGGCGTCGAGGGTAGGACTTGATTCTTTCTTATTAAATTGTTTGTTACATTCATGCTCGTTCCTAACAAGTCCTCGTGTTTTGCAGAAATGACATTTGATCCAGCAGCTTTGCGGAAGTCCGTGCAGTCAAAATCTAAGGCTCCTCAGGCCCGGACTCCAGGGCAAAAAAGTGGAAAGAAACGGCCTCGGGCTTCAGAGCAAAGGGGGAATGTTGGAGAGTCGTCGAGGGCTAGGAGCACGTCTCCTGGTGCCTACCGGGCTTCCCATCGTCAGCAATCAACCCCTCGAGGAATTCCCCAACTTCGCGATGACCAAGTCGTTGATCTCGACGATGACACTGTGCCCCCGACTACTGATAACATCGAGCACGTAGGACAGTCGCATCTGATGTCAGGGCTCGTGGAGAAGTACCGTAATAGGCTCGGGTATGAGACGACCAGTCAGGACCTCGAGGCTCTATCCTTCCAGGTAATGTCGCTACACAGAAAATATTTTCAAGTGTTTATATCGAGGATATAGCTAATAACGATTTTGCCACAGGTCATGAGCATTGCTCGAGGTATCACTCTGAAGGGGCTGGACGATTCCAGGAAGGTGGTCGAGCTCAATGAAACTGTGAAAGCTCGAGATAAGAGCTTGGCCGACCTCGAGGGTGAACGTGACTTGGCTAGGACCGAGCTTCGAAAGGCTCGACATAAATTGGGCCTCATGAAGGATGAGGCTGAGGAGCTGAAGTTGGAGCTCGAGGCTGTAAAAAAGGGGTTTGAGGAAAGACTAGCCAATGCTCGAGCTCAAGCAGTCGAGGAATTCCAGTCATCCGAGGAGTTTAACAGGCTTAAGGGTGATTATGCTGCGGGTTCATACCTCCATGGCCTGAAGGAGGCTCGAGCATTCCTTCGTTCGAAGCCCGACGCCAAGCCTGAGGAGTTCAAGACGATTCCCGACGTAGCAGAGGACCTCGAGCTATCGGAGAGCGAGGCAACGGTCGACGAGGGTGATGACGTCGACATAGAGGAGGATGATGTAGACGACGATGAAGCGACTCGTGCTGACGACTTAGATTAGGTTTTCGAATTTTTTGTAATCGACCCTTGTAAGAATCTCGTTTTTGTTAATCAAGTATTGATCTCGACGTTTTCCCTTTTCATGTTATCATGCTCGAGGATTTTCCTTGCCTTTATTTTTGTGGTCAATGAATGTCAACGATAGTAGTATAGTTTATCGGGGACACTCATATCGCTTATTGTCAACGAGCAATCAGAGCAACAAATGTAATTATATCGACGACATTTCGTGGCAACACTATTCTAAGCACGACGATACTAATGTAATTATATCGGCGACCTTTCGGGACAAGTGATATTCTAAGCACGAGGATATAATTACAACGACGTTTTCGTACGAATAATTAAGATCGACGATAACTTTAGAACATCGAGGTACTGTATTTTTACTCTTAACCGTCAAGTGAAAATCTCGAACAGTCGAGGAGTATATCGAGGACAAGGCTTGGTGGCTTGCTCGAGGACAAGACTTCGTTGCTTGCTCGAGGACAAGGCTTGGTGGCTTGCTCGAGCACAAGGCGTCGTTGCTTGCTCGAGGGCAAGGCACATTGGCTTGCTCGAGGGCAAGGCTTGTTGGTTTGCTCGAGGACAAGGCGTCGTGGCTTGCTCGAGGGCAAGGCTTGGTGGCTTGCTCAAGGACAAGGCTTCGTTGCTTGCTCGAGGGCAAGGCTTGTTGGCTTGCCGATGACAAGGCTTGGTGGCTTGCTCGAGGGCAAGGCTTGGTGGCTTGTCCGAGGACAAGGCTTCGTTGCTTGCTCGAGGACAAGGCTTGGTGGCTTGCTCGAGGGCAAGGCACCGTTGCTTGCTCGAGGGCAAGGCACATTGGCTTACTCGAGGGCAAGGCTTGGTGGCTTGCTCGAGGGCAAGGCTTGGTGGCTTGCTCGAGGACAAGGCTTCGTTGCTTGCTCGAGGGCAAGGCTTGGTGGCTTGTCGATGACAAGGCTTTGCGTGTTGAGACGATTCCATGTGGGAATGTAAACTTGCGTAGAATTTATTAGATTTTTCGAACTGGACTTGGATTTATATCTCATCCAAGCTGCCTACGTACCCAAGTGGGATCAAGCCGAACGTAGTTCATTACAAAGTAAAAGAGAGAAAACGTAGATGGGTGTATATGCCCGATGATAGGAAATAAAGCACGGACGCGCAGGCCCGATTGGAACTAAAGGAAAAAACTAAAAATAAGGTAGGACATGCAAGCCTTACGATATATTAATGCATGGAAAACATAAATTACTGAGTTAAGGTAGGACGACTTACTTGTAGTAGATTTTCAAGTTATCCGCGTTCCAGGGTCTGGGGAGAGGTCTACCCGAGGTATCTCTAAGACTGTACGCCCCTCCTCGAACTTGCCGAATTACTTCAAATGGCCCTTCCCAAGCGGGCCCGAGCTTCCCCTTGGGGTGGCCAGCAGCGTCCGCTTTTCTTAAGACGAGGTCGCCAACTCTGAACTTTCGGGGTCTGACCTTGCTGTTGAAATGCTTTGCTACCCTGTTCTGGTAGGACGCCACTTTGATAGCTGCTTGCTCCCGGATCTCTTCCAGGAGGTCGAGATGTTCCGTGGTGTGTTCTGAAGAGTTGAGGTCAATAATCTTGAGGCTAGGCAAACTTATCTCCATGGGGAGTGTAGCTTCTACACCGAAAGCTAACATGAACGGGGTCTCACCGGTGGTGGTCCTATGAGACGTCCTGTAGGCCCAAAGTATGGAGGGTAGCTCCTCTGACCAAGAACCTTTGGCATTCCCGAGCCTCGTTCGAAGGTCTTGCAATATAATTCGATTGGTGACCTCTGCCAGACCGTTGCTCTGGGGATGTGAAACTGATGTCTGTCGGTGATCAATTCCAAGGTTGGTGCAGAAGTTCCTGAACTGAGTATTGTCAAACTGTCTTCCATTGTCACTTATGAGGACTTTGGGTATCCCGAACCTACAAACAATAGATCTCCACACAAAGGCCCTGAGCTTGGGCTCCGTAATTGTTGCCAGGGGTTCAGCTTCTGCCCACTTTGTGAAATATTCTACAGCCACTGCCACAAACTTTAACTGTCCTCTTGCCACAGGGAAAGGCCCGAGGATATCTATCCCCCATTGCTCAAACGGGGCTGAACATTTTATAGTTGTAAGCTCCTCGGCCGGGACGTGGATGACGTTGCTAAACCTCTGGCACTTATCACATTTTCTTACATATTCTGCGACGTCTTTCTTCATGGTGGGCCAATAATACCCATACCTTATGAGTTTGAAAGCCAATGCCCGAGCTCCTTGGTGATTCCCACATATCCCCTCGTGAACTTCGGATAGAGCTCGAGATGACTCCGAAGGCTTGAGGCATCGGAGGTATGGAAGTGTGAAGCTCCTTCTAAAGAGGATCCCCCTGATCATGCAATACCTGCTTGCCCGGGATCGGATACTCCTAGACACCTGACGATCATCAGGCAGGTTGCCCGTATTCAGAAACTCAACGATTGGGTCCATCCATGATGGTTCGTGACCAATGTCCATAATTGCCGGGGCCTGAGTGATACTGGGCTCTGTCACCATTTTAACGTGGACCGTTCTGTCGAGTCCGTCCACTCCCATGAACACTAATCTTGATAACGCGTCGGCCTTACTGTTGTCTGCCCGAGGTATCTTTACGATTTTACAACTTTTAAATCGTCGCTGGAGGTCGTGAACTTTTAGACATTACAGCCTCATACTCGGCTTCGTTATTTGTGGCTTCAAATTCGAACCTGAACGCACATTGGATGTCTACCTGTTTGCCCGGGTTCGTGATAATGACCCCGGCGCCAGAGCCGGAGGAATTGGATGCTCCATCAACAAAAATTTTTCAAGTGTCTGAAGTTTCACAGTCCGGGTTATCCCCTGGCCCCCGAGGCCTTGGGGTGAGTTCTGCAATGAAGTCCGCTAAGGCCTGTGCTTTTATAGAAGGTCGGGGTCTATACTCTATGTCAAATTCTCCAAGTTCAATGACCCATTTTAGTAACCTTCCGGAGACGTCGGGTTTTTGCAATATATGCCTGAGGGGCTGATTCGTGAGCAGTACAATGAGGTGTGATTGGAAGTATTGCCGGAGTTTTCGTGCTGCGACGACCAATGCAAGAGCAAGTTGTTCGGCAAGAGTATACCTTGTCTCGGCATCGAGCAGGACTTTGCTCACATAATATATCGGTCGCTGGCCTTTGTTAACCTCCTTTACCAACACGCCACTTACTGCATTCTGTGATACGGCCAAGTATAGGAACAAAGTGTCGCCAGGTTCGGGTCTGGTAAGAACAGGGGGAGTTGCCAATGTTTCCTTAAGTTGTTGTAAAGCCGTTTCACACTTCTCATCCCATTTGAAATCCAGGTTTCCCCTGAGGGCCTTAAAAAAGGGGAAGCACTTATCCGCTGCTCGGGACATGAACCTGTTGAGGGCTGCGACCCGACCTGTTAATTTCTGGACATCCTTCTTATTTTTAGGCGGCCCCATCTAGGCCAAGGCTGATATTTTGTCCGGATTAGCTTCAATACCCCTGTGAGTGATCATGAAGCCCAAAAACTTTCTCGAGGCCACGCCAAAGGCGCATTTTTCTGGGTTTAGCTTCATTCTATATTTTCGCAGGGTAGCGAATACCTCCTCGAGATCGGCTATATGCTCGTCCACTTGCTTACTTTTTACTACCATGTCGTCGACATATGCCTCTATATTTCTGCCAATCATGGAGGCGAAGACTTTGTTGATGAGCCTTTGGTAAGTTGCTCCTGCATTTTTCAAACCGAATGGCATGACCTTGTAGCAATATATGGCGGAGTCAGCCATGAAGGACGTCTTCTCTTGGTCTTCATCTGCCATGAGAATCTGATGATACCCCGAGAACGCATCCAAAAAACTGTATAATTTATATCCCGACGTACTGTCTACGAGGTCGTCAATCCGAGGCAGGGGGTAGCTATCTTTCGGACATGCCTTATTGAGGTCGGTGAAGTCAATACACACTCTCCATTTACCACTGGCCTTTTTCACCAGAACGACGTTGGCCAGCCAATCGGGATACTGGACCTCTCGAATGAACTGTGCTCTGGTTAGCTTATTGATTTCTTCGCGTATGACTTCTCGGCGTTCTGGCGCAAACTGTCGCTTTCTCTGCTTGACTGGCTTTGTCCCGGGTGTAATGTTAAGTCTATGAACAGCGACGTCGGGGTCTATCCCGGGCATATCCTCGACCCTCCATGCAAAAACGTCGATGTTACGAGATAGACAACTCACGAGTTCGGCCAGTAAGGTGGGGTCAATATCTCGACCAACTGTTACTCTTTTACTATGCTCGAGCTCGACTTCCTTCAATTCTTCTACCGGGGAAAGCCTACTTCGCTGTTCGAGATTGAGCTCTTTTTCTGAAATCTGCATGACGTCTGTTCTTAACTCTCGAACGCTAGTTACATAGCATTGCCTGGCAGCAGTTTGGTCCCCACGCACCACCCCGACGCCATTACCGGTGGGAAACTTCATGGCAAGGTGGTAAGTGGACACAATGGCCTTTACCTTGTTGAGTAATGGTCGTCCTAGGATGGCGTTGTATGCCATCGATACTTGGACCACCTGAAAAGACGTGATTTCTGTTACTTGTTCTTTGCCCGACCCCAAGGTAAGCGGGAGCTCAACTATTCCCTCTGGGGTTATAATGCCTCCTTGGAATCCCTGGAGGGGGGTTTTTACTGTCTTCAGCTGTCCGGCGGAGATACCCATTTTAGCGAAGGCCTCATGCGAGAGTATGTTAGCAGCACTCCCATTGTCGACCAGTATTCTCTTTACCTCGAAGTTTGCCACTATTACAGAAATGACCAGGGCATCGTCATGAGGAAAGGATATGCTTTCAGAATCTTTCACCCCGAAGGTAATGTCCTCGAGGTTGTCAGGTGCCTTCCTGGAGGAAGCCGTATACTGCCGGGCGTATTGTTTTCGCCCAGTATTTGAATCTCCCCCTGACGCAATACCTCCGACGATGACATTTATTGTTCCGGCCGTTGTCTGTCCATTTTCCCGGTCCTCTGCTTTCTTGACCCCATCTCGATCGTTTCTGGGGCGTTTATCATGACCTATATATGAACCCAAGAACCCCCTTTTTATGAGCGCCTCGATCTCCCGTTCCAGGGCCTTTCAATTCTCTGTAGTATGCCCATGATCGCGATGAAAGTCGCAATACTTACTCCTGTCTCGGGAATCTGGGGGAGATCTCAACCTTGTGGGCCACTTCAGCTCTTTCATGTTTTTGACCTCCATCAAAATGTTTGCTTTCGAGGTATTCAACCTAGTGAGCGATGTCTGGGGTGCCTCATGTCTCGGCTTACTCCGAGGTATTTCCTGCCGGGGACTCATGTCGTACGGCCTTTTCTGGTCGGCCTTCTCGGTGGGTGGCCCTGCCTTCTTCGGATTCAGTGTCTCCTCCATATTAATGTACTTCTCACCACGGGTTAATAGCTCGGTTACTGACTTCGGGGGAGTCTTTGATAGTGAGATTTTGAACTGCTCACACTTTATGGCATATGTTAGGGCGGAGACTGTCGCTGTGATATGTAGGTCGGGAATCTGAAGTCTTTCCTTATTGAACCTCGTCATGAACGCACGTAGCGACTCGTTCTGCCCCTGACGGAGCTGCATGAGGGATGCCGCTGTTTTCCGAATGCGCTTACTACTAGCAAAAAAGACGAAGAATTTATCGGTCAGCTCTGAGAAAAAGGAGATGGAATTGGGTTCCAAGGTCGAGAACCAATCCCTAGCAGCGTTAGTCAAAGTTTGCGGGAACGATTTACACATCACCTGATCCGGGGCCACTTGTAGGTTCATGACATCAGTATAGATATTGAGGTGATTAATAGGGTCGGTAGTACCGTCGTATTCCTTTATGCAAGGGTACTTGAACCTGTCGGGGAGCGGGTATGACAAAATCTCTTGAGTAAACGGAGTGTTGGGTCTGAAACCTACTGCACCTTTATTATTCTGAAACAAACTTGCCGTTATCCCATCTTGAATGATCTTGGCGAGGTCGCCGGAGTCCAAAGTGACCGATCTCGTGGCCGATCCCATATGTCCGCCCGAGGTTCCTGCCTCAACCACATCGGGAATTGATCGAGGTACGTGAGCTCGAGCATCGGCCATGAAACCGGCTCGATGTCCTGCCTCCGGTGGGGGAGTTCTTTGACTTAACAACTGAGTCAATGTGACAACTTGCTGGCGAAGTTCTTCAAAGGCTTCAGTCGTGATCACTGTCGGGGGTGGAGCCGGAATTTCTGACGATTCTTCCTGATGAACCATGGGGTCTTCAGCAGCGGGAGGAGGGTTTGGAGCGAATGAGCTTGCGGGAGGAAGACCTGAACGCGTGCTAACCATGACTTTTAGTAGCGTTTCCCACAGACGGCGCCAATGATGCTACCAAAAATCGTACCTGTGCAATTCCGATCCTGACGACTGATAATGAGCACTACGTTGATCTTCCAGTACCTGAAATAAAGGCGTCGAGGTGTGTCCTCGTTGCCCCTCCGATGCTTAAGTTAGAGAGAGAATTTGTGATAATACTATAAACTGAAAATTGTGTATATCGCGTACCTGAATAATGAGATGAAACCATGTATTTATAGTATTGGGTGGTCCAGTCTTAGCAGGATTGAACCATTAGAGAGTCCTTGTCTGAAGGAGTCCTTCCGGAGGTGGGCATTTGTAGCGTACAAAAAGTCTAAGACTATCGGTAATTCATACAACAGAAGACTCCTTCCGTGCTTGGAAGTCTAGCAAAACACGTCTCTGTTAGTGGGGAGGAGGGCATTTCGTTCAAGTGAAATGCACGAGGATCAGAAGAATGCACGATGACTCAATATACCCGAGGACACCTACGTAAAAGTAAGATCTTCGAGCGAGGAGTGGTCGAGCATGACAATATATACTCGAGGACAATCAATCACAAATCAAGAAGAAGGCCATCATGAGAGGATCGAGCACGATTTCTAAGTACTCGAGGACATGTCAAGAGACTGGGGGTCCTCGAGGAAATGGTAGATCGGGTTACAAACATTGACCATATCAATTTGTGTTCTCCTTCGTGAGAACATCGAAATTATATATTTACTTGCCAAAAATGATGCTCGGGTAAATGAGATATTGGAGCTCAAAGTTTGTCAGTTGAAATGAGTTTGTGTGTTGGAGGAAAACCAATTAAGGCTTGTCCCACATAGGAAAATAATGAAGGCTAAGACTACTTTATATAGGATTACACTTTGAAAGTGTGTAATCATGTGTAGCATAGAGGCTTTCTCCACGTGCGCGCGCAGGACGTGCAAATCACCAACATAAATAGGTTTCGAACCTAGAACTTGTGCGCAGGCACACTTGCGTACACGAATGTTGGACCGGATTGACTAAATATTGTCCCCTTAGGAGGGCCTACATTTTGCCAATTTTTTCCTCCAACTGACCTTTAAATTCTAAAACTGTTGAAACTTCAATAGTTATTGTTATTATAATACAAGTTAATGGCATACTTATGGGCAAAATTAACTTACAATTCATGGGGTTAAGTTTATATATGAGAATCCGTTTTTCACTATTCCACACGAGAGGCAATACAGTTTTTGCATAGTTTCTTCTGGTTTGCATATTGCATAGATTTATAGTCCCTTGTCTGTCCCCTTTTTTTTTTTCAGTTTTGGTGATATTGGTGTGACACATTCTGTTTGTCGAAGTAGTAATTCCTCTGTTGTATATTGGGAGATAGACGTTTGAACTAAACCCTAAGTACCTACGGTGAGGGAGCATATCTGTTTTAAGGAACACACAAGCCTAGGTTTCAAAGTTCACTTGAATTTTTTTTTTTTTTTTTCAATTTATATTACTTTGTTGTAATTTAGATTAACTTGTTCTGTTTTATTATCTACTATATTTTGGCTAATATTCAATAAGTTATTGCAAATTCGATATTTCTATTGGTTGCATATTCGATATGTGCAAATTCAATATTTTTGTTGGTTGCATATCCAGTATGTGCAAATCAGGTATATTTGTTGGTTGCATATCCGGTACGTGCAAATTTGGTATTTCTGTTCGTTGCATATTCGGTATGTGCAAATCCGGTATATTTGTTAGTTGCAAATACGGTATGTGTCTATCTGATATTTGTTAAGCTAGTATTTAGTCACTAATATTTTGTCTAATAGAAAAGCCAATACGCTGTGATATTGGCGAGATGTGTGCAGTAGTAAGGAACATTGATTTAGGCTACATTTTCACATATTTGGAGAGAGACAACAGGATTTTTGAAGAATGAGAGTAAGAAGTTCCTAATTATAGGATAGGTCCGAGTCTTAAGAATCACCTCGATTTCTACCTATAAAAAATCCAAGGTCATTCGTTTTCTTTTAATTGGCCTTGCCTGGAAAAATATATAGTATTTTTCTGATGGAGTGTTTGAGCTGTAGAAATTTAGGCATCTAGGTCTGGTGACATGATGCAACTGAGCCCCCTAACTTAAAGGACGAATGCTAAGTTCTGAAATGTAGTCTCAAGGAAGCTATGGAAGGAACTACTTAATCAGTTAAAAGACAAAGACTACAATGTACATTCTGATAACGGGTGCTGTTAATTGGAGGATCAATATTCATTTATTAGGACCGAAGTATTTTCATGAGCTACCTTTTCATCTCAGTTCTTTAGAATCTAGGAGTATAATTCTGATGCTGGTTCGCTTTTGTGTAATTTTCTTGCTGTGAAATAACCAGAACTATTTCTACATGTATAAAAGCATGATGCTGAAGCATACCTTTTTTTTAGCACTTATTTTTGAAGCTAGCACTAAAGGAATATCTTCATTTACAGAAGAAAAATTAGCCCTTGTTTGACACATTATAATGAGAAATTTTGGTAAAATGTATTATGGAATAGTATTTTTTGGGAGAATATGTGGTTAAAAAAGAAGGAAGCTTTTTTGATTTACATGTAATATTATTTTAATGAAAAATGTGTGGATGAAAAGAAAAAGAAAAAATATTAAAAATTTAAGGGGTGTCAAACAAGGGCTTAGTTAAATCTTATTGTACTGTCCAATTTCGTGTTCACTTCATCGAGTTTTGAACCATTAAAATAATTGCAATCACTCCACAAACCATGACGAGTTTTATGGTCTATATCAGGCAGATTTCATAATGGCCTTAGCTAGGTCGAACGGAGAATCTTGGTCAACAACTTATGCGCCAAAATCTGCATCAGGGTCTCCAACAGGAGATAATTGCATACCTGGTGATGCAAGCATTGCTACACCGAAGGAGTCACACGAGAGGACATCAGAAGGAGGGAAATCCCACCATGATTTTGGCTCTGGTGATTAACAAATTCTTAACCCAATTGTTTACACACTAGTAAAATTCGATAATACTGTATTTTTTTACTATGGAAATGGAGTTGGCTCCATGTTTTATGCAATTGGTAGGTAATCATCAAGCGATGATCTCCTTGTATGCGAGTTGCATCATATAGCTTTAGCTTTTTATGACAATCTATACTGCACTTTCCAGTATATCAATATGTGGTGACACTTAAATATCGAATTGGATGCACATTGCAGGAAGTCGTTCAAGGGGATCGTAATAAAGGAATCGAAGGGCAGATTTCAAGCATCCAAAATCAATACTAGAGGTAAAGGCGAGGCGTAAGTTTTACTTGGCTCTATTTGTGCTTGCTAAATGAATATCTGTCAAACAATTAGTATTCTGCATTTACCTCCTGCGAGGTCGAATCTTCCATGCTTGATTATTTTTAACACTTTTCGCTTCTTTTTATTATCTGTAAAAACCTTATTAAGCACTCAAATTAATTATGAGATCCTGGTATTTTGTCTTGTGAGCATTTTGAGATCTTTACCATTTGAATGAAACCTAGCTTGTACTATCTGTCGGATTGTGTGGGGCTTAATCATATTGTATGCTTATCCTCTTGACTGCCAATCGGCCTCCTGATGTTACACGGAGTATATTGAAAGTGAACCACCGTAAATAGGGTGTTTGCTTGTTTTGTGATTTCGTTAGGCTTAGTATTGCTCTCGTAAGGACTTGGGGCTTTAATCCCTATCAGACAAGGGGAGAAACTCTTCCTACTTTATCAATTATGCTAAAAGTAAGTCAATGTCCATGGTCTGAAACATGCTTTGTAATTAACCCGGTGATCCACACTTTAGGGCAGGACCCACAAAGATGTCACTTTCAACTTGCAACAAAGAGCGAATAGTCCTTTGGTTTTCGCGACTATCGCCACGCATCTTAATCCTGATCATTCTCTCCGGAATAGGACGCAATAATAGAGCTATGATATTGTTGGAAAACGTCTTGTATTTTTGGGTTCCTGTACCATTTTTGGTTGGATTTATCGAGTATAAGGAATAGTCGTGACATGGGAACACCGTCAACTTGTTTCTGTGTTAGACAAAAAAATTCAGGGATTGTGTAGATTAACAGTTTAGCAAAGCTGTATGTATATATATTTTTTCAGTCTGTCAAAGCTAAATATATCAAATCTCATAGTTTCAAGTATGGCAATTTTTCTTGTAAATTGTTCAACCTTTATACCAGCAAGTGTTGTTAGTTTCAAATAAAACAATATGTTCGATCTGGATTAGACTCGGGCAAATCTTTGCGTATTGGTATGATGATAAAACCCGACCACGAAGTCTCTCGTTCCTTGCACATTATTCCTGCCATGTGAAGGACATAATAAGTAAATTATTTTATTGGTTAGGATACTCGATCTATGAAAAACACTATTCAAACGAGGAAATAAACAAAAAGATAACTGGAAATCGAAGTCTCAAAAATTAGTACGTGGTGAAATACACATTCTTGAGATGGTGACAGCCGAAATTTGTGGATAAAAGTTCTCAGTCGATAGTTTTGGTCTTCGTGAATACCCCTTCCGAGATGATTGGAGTTGAGGACAGGACAACCTAAGAGGATTGCCTTCAATACAAGATTGATTCCGAAAAGTCTTCAAGATGGAAATATGGACCGTCGTGAATGTGCACTTTCCTTAAAATTCGATTTTAAGGGCCTAATGTGGTTGTTACATTTATTCTTAATCATAAAGTTGTGCAATGCACATGACAAATCTAACGGAGAAATTGGATGAGAATGGCATAGGATGGTCATCGTTAATTAATGGAAGGACGAGAACAAAAGTTCGACGAAATAAAGAGTTGAGAAAACATTGCCACAAAGATCGAAAGTCAGATTGTGACTGCAATTTAGTGAAATGTTGGAAGGACCATTGCATTTATTTTCTTACAGTTTTTGCTTTCTTTAGCAAATAAACAAAGAACGAATAATTCCAAGTGTACAAAGAACAGACTTTCAAAACCCAGAACTCTATCTCCCAGTTCCACTGTCTCCAGCGAACTCTCTCTCGCGCACACACAAGGACTTGCTATTAACAATGGCGACTATGATAGTAAGTTAAATCTCGCCCCCACAATCTCTGTAAGTCGCATTTGTGCGATGATGTGCGCTTTTGCGTTATATCTCACTATACCTATTGATGTTGTATATTTATCTATTTCTCAGCTATGCAGAATACAAGTACTCAGTTCATTTTTTAATTTTTTTTTTATGGGATAATAAGCAATGTTAAAGGCTACCTACAGTACATTTTCATTGAAAATGGAGTGTCTGGAAAATTCTGAAAATTTCTGTTTCCGGTTGTATTAATTTTATGAAAGTTACTGGTTAATTATTGATGGATATACATTTGTTATCAAGTAAATGCTATAATTAGAACTGAGAAGTTGAATATGTTCAACTTTTGTAGTCCAGTTTAACTTAAGATTCGTGAACTAATTTTGGCGATTGTGAAGTTAGATCGGCGTCAATTTTTGGATCATAATAAATTAATAAAAGTAAGTTGCTGAATATTTTTGATGATCTTCCCATATATTTTCAGCACATGGGAATACATTTTCTGTTTCCTAAATACATGCTGAAACTTTAAGTCTTAAAATAGGGAAAATTAGTCCCTTACTTTTCACTTTTTTGCAGACTTTACCTTAATCTTCACTTTGTATCACTCATAATTCCAACCTTTCAAAAATATGCATTGTGGTCCAAATGAATGGATTTGACCGTTAGTTGATCAGAAAAGTCAAAATTTAATCAATTTTGACCCAATTAGAAGGGGCATAATGATATATTTATATTTTTCCAAATATTAACAATTTAAACAACAATTAATCAAAATGTTCTTGGATTCAAATAAAAAAATTGGCTCGCTTGATTGAGAAATTGGTGCAATTGAAGTATGACCCATAGTTATACTAACATCAATTGAGGGTTGAGTATTGGAATCAACGATTTGGAGCCTTGCTAAATCGTCAATTGAAAGGCGATCAGCTGGAGCTTCTTGTGCCTGGACTTTCAAGTCTGGTTCATAAACACTAAGACAAAATTGATGATGACCCATTGTATTAGTAGATGCGCTTTGATGGGGCGGATCTAGGACAGGTGATCCGCGATCATAGGTTGCACCGTCGACGTCGGAATTGACATTTCAAAGGTTCGAGTTCGTTATTTAAAGAATTGATTGTGGATTTGGATTTACAGCTTTGTGTTGACGTTGCAAGGGTATCAGGCGGTGCGTATTAAGGTGTTTGGTCAACTTGGAGGGTGGGCTTGGCATGGTGTCGCCAGAGGTGAGGATTCCGACCACTTTTTGGTGTGTGAACAGTCTGTTTGGATAGAATTTTCGGTCAAATCTATTGGAGTTATGGTTGGTGGTTTGGTAAGTTGTGAAGAGGGGAGTGAGAGCTTTCCGATTGTATGGATATCCAGTGGTTTGGGCGGCAGTTGATCGATGTTTGAGTGATTCAAAGTAGGCGGCTTCATGAGATGAATAGGTCAGATTATTTATTTTTTTTTTTTTTTGTTTTGTTTAATTATTCTAATTGCTAATATTTGGAAAAATGTAAATATACCCTTTTGCCCATTTAATTTGGTCAAAAGTGATTAAATGTTGACATTTTTGTCAACTAAAGGTCAAATGGATGGACATCATGTGCATATTTTTGAAAGTTTTGGGATCGTGGATGACACAAAGTGAATGTTAGGATAAAAATTTCAAAAAAAAAAAAAGAAAGAAAGATTAGGGACCGCTGTTGCAATTTTCCCTCTAGAATAACCTATTATGAAAACTCTGGATATAAATGGGAAGCGCACGTAAACACTTGGGAGCAATTCACAAGTTACCTATTGTTTGTTAGCATTTTCATTTTTTATTTGCTCCGAATTTCCTTGTTTTTGATTTTTTATAAGAAGCATTTCCTTTACATATCTATTTTTGGGGTTTTCTTTCCTTTCTAGAATCCCTAAACCAAGCCTGGCTGACTTTACCAAAAAGTAAAATATGAGTGATGCTATTTATATTCACGATTTCTATATCTACTTCCACTTCTAAAAGATAATTATATTATATATTTAATCTTATATAAATTTACCTAAAAAAACATATATAAAACTAAATAAAAATATATCGCTCTAAATTCATCCACTCGTACTTGATTTCATTAAACTTTTTTGAACTTTTTTATATCCTTTCAAAATTTGTGTTTAACTAAAATTCTCATAATCATAAAATATCCTCCACTAAAATCATAAAACCCCTATAATCATCAAATATCATCTTCAACTAAAATCAAAACAACAATGGAAGAGATACCATTAGAACATTTTTATTTTAAACTAAAAGATAAAAGCTCTGCTTTGATTCTAGATTTACTCCGTAGTTCATTGGAGAATGTGGTCATTCAACAACCACAACAAATAATAAAAATCTTATTTCTGTGAAAAGATAATTCGCTTTAGGTTTAATTAACTCTTGGCATTATGTTCAACCAAGAAGTTGCTTTTTTAGAGCGTGTAAGCATAGATTCTAAGTATCAGTTGATGAAAATAACTATTCAATCCCTGTTGAGCATAATAGTTGAACCATTCTATATATTTTTTTTGCAGACCTTCTGATTCTAGGATTATACTTTATGTAAGCGTACAATAATAAGTTCATTACGACTTAAACAAGGTGGAAGAACCTTTACATTACCTTAAGTTTTCATTGGGACATTAAGTACTAGATTTTCAAAGTTGTACTTATGTATCTAATTTTACCATACTACATATCAATTGATGACAAAGTGAATTTTATTTCAAAATTCATATATAAATTTTATTTTATTTCAAAATTATGCATAACCTCAAAAAGTTAATTTTTATCGAATACAAAAATGAATATTTGTCAATCAAATATAACGGATCAATTCATGTGGCAAATAAGACACCTACGAGACATTTAATTTAATTTTAAATATAATATATTTGTTTGTAAAATTAATTATTGAATTGTAAGACGGTTGATATTATATGTAATGGAGATGAATATAATGATTTTTTAAAATTTGAAAATTGTATTAGGGATGTATCTAGAGTGAGATAAATTTATAAAATTTGTGCAGATATACAGTGTTTAAGTGAATGAATTCATTAAGGACAATATTGGAATGTGACGTGGATGACGATAGTAATTTTTTAAAATTTTAATATTTTAGTAGGGATGAATGTAAAGTGGGATGACTGTATAAAAAATGTAGACGTAAATAGCCTACCCTAAAATATCTTATTTTGTGTTTTCTATATTCTTCACTTCACTAAATACAAAAGTTAAATCTGTTTGTCAAACAATAGCATACTCAAATTATACTGTATATTTTTTTCTTTACCTGTGGATAAGGTTCTTGTGCCACTATAGTTCTGCGTGGTGGAGCAGATCACGTTGGTGACTACTACTATTCTTCACATTGTTGCGTGTTTTACACTGTTCCCTAAGATTTGTCTTGATGAATTCAGTTTATTGAGGAGGCTAAGAGAAGTTATGATTGTCATAAGGGCTCTGGAAAACTCCACTGTAGTTGCTGGTGGTGGTTCTATGGACGTATGAATTCTGTACCACTTTGTAAGAGGTGTGTATTTGAGGACGTTTAATCTATTTGATACTCCCTCCGTATATTTCTATTTCTTTTTTTCACACAGATTTAAAAAATTTAATTAATATAATTAAAATAATAAATTTTACTATCATTTTTCATAATATACTCTTACATTAATGCAATCAATAATTAAAGTAATTAAATTATGCATGCAATATTCAAGATAATTAAACTATTCTTGATATTAATCATTGTTTAATGCAAGAATCAAGGTAATTAACATTCCACAGTCATCCAATATTCAAGGAAAATAAAACGGCCAAAATGTCAACATTCAAAATCTACGAAATTATAAAAAAAAAAAAAACAGTTCATCACAAAATAAATCGATTGATTTTAATTTTTTTTTATACTCTAAATACAAATGAATAATGTCATCGAAGATTAAATGTTTTTTTTTGGTTTTTAATTTATTGTTCCAACTACAATTAATAATGGAGTGGTATATATTTGTGATAAAAAGCATATTAAACATGTGCATATTAGGAAATTAATTTATTAACTATACTCTTAAATAAGAAAGAATACTATAATTTGGGACAAACAAAAAAGGAAAACAAGATTATCTTTATGGAACGGAAAGAGTAATTAAAAGATGTCTTGCACGTGGATGGAGATAAGCCGATTTTACAGTAGCTGGGAAATCTCGGTTCTTTATAAACTCTTATGCAAAAAGCTCTTTAGGTAATCATTGCAAAAGTAATATTTTTAGTTCTTTCTTGGAAAAACACATTACGTTTGCAACGACAAGAAACTTGACCTCCAATATGGAAACAAACATTTTAACCATTTTTTTTTCTTCACTGGTTATCCCGCGGCAGCTGACTAAGAGAAAAACATGTTCTTCCATCCGGTTAGCCACTATCCGCTTGAACTATCAGTACACACTACATATGTGTCGTGTGATCTGCTCAAGTAGGTGAAATGCGTT
Organism: Osmanthus fragrans; assembly: GCA_019395295.1. Lineage (NCBI taxonomy): Eukaryota > Viridiplantae > Streptophyta > Magnoliopsida > Lamiales > Oleaceae > Osmanthus > Osmanthus fragrans. Next base: position 19,869,837 of record CM033360.1, read on the forward strand.
GTCATCCATCTTTATAGTTTGTACTGCGGTGCCTGTTTTGAGATGGATGTTTGGTGTTTCATGTGTCGATTTCTAACAAAAAGCGCATTTTGTTACACAATAGTGGATAGCATTGAACAATAGAATAAGTGCGTGTTCGGTAGAAATTTTTGGGCAAAAAAATAGTTTTTTAACCGTTAGTGACCCCATTGCAGCCGCACTTCTTCAATAGCTTCTCAGAGTGGGGCCCAGGACTTGACAAGCAAAGGATAAAAAAATTGATTTTCAGTTTATTTAATGTCTAAAATGTCCTTGCTAATGTATTGAATGTTAAAATTTTCAGGGACATATTGGTCTTTTCCTTAAATTTAAAATGGGCTTGACTGATGCAGTCAATTAATGCAACAGCAACAACATGGGGCCCATATGTCGCATGTAACAACATGTTTTCTGCTTAAAATTTGGCAAAAAATCGATACCAGACACGCCCTAAACAAGATTTTAACTCATTTATTTGTTATAATGTCAAGCACGTCCAATTCAACCTACTTAACATGGTATACGAACATCTTCAAGAGATCTTCCATAGCTTCGTCTCACCTAAGAGATCTTCCATACTAATAATTGATTCGATATCTTTACAGTAGAAGTCTTTTAATCATTTTTTTAGTTTACTTTTCAGATGATAGACCTAGGACATACGACAGACTCTTTTCAGAGTTAACTAATGCCACCTCAACCTAGGACAATGAGGTGGCGTCTATGAAGTTAACGTATTGATCGTTAGGTTGAGGCCACATGCCATCCATCGGATAGTAATCACCTCTCTTCTTTTACCATAAAAGTTCATATTTGGTGTCATTTTAAGGAGACACAATTTTATACTTTCAACAATAATATTGCTTGGTAATTTTCTCTGTTCAAACTCGGTCATCATAAACATATTTGTGGCTTTCGTTCATTGTCCATCCAATATATAAATATTTTTTACACACTTGATTGTCGAAGTGTCCATGGCTGCCTCTCCCAACAGCGGAGAAGGCCATGTGTACCTAACATTTGTCCAAGTGTGCATGAGATTGACACGTAGACAGAAATGAAGGCATATCTATTGCACTAGAAGATAGTGAAATTGCAATGTGGAGAACGAAATATGGAGAGATTTGGCACAGATAAATGAAGCTACTTGAACACCTTAAGATGCAATCTGGAACAAATCCTTAATTAGGTCCAAAACGATCATCAGTGTCGCCATGACGATGGAACCAAGAGGCAATGGTCAATGACACACAATCGTGCTATGTTAGTACCTTGGAGTCAATTGACGGGGAGAGCATGTGGAAAAGCTGCAAGACGGACGTTGCAGATGGTGATACAAATTTCCTCCTTTCTCTGATTTAGGATTTATTTTCAGATGTGATAACGTTTTGTGGCAGCATCGATGGTGATAGTGCAAAAAATAAATGTTACAAGTGATAGTGATGATGTACCAATGAATGTTACAAGTGGAGGTGATGGAAACAAGTGGTGAAAAATTCATAACATAGTGCAACATATTATGTCACAAAATGTATTGTAAAAATTAAATAAATTATTTTGAGAAAAAAAAATTTAAGAGTGTATTAAAATTAGTAAAGTTTTTTAGTAGCTTCTTCGCCTAATCGTAGCCCAAGAAAGACTGGACATGTACTAATCAAATATGGCCCAACGTTTGGCCAAGATTGCATCCGACCACTTAATAATTCAGTCCAACTTCGTTAAATTTAGATTCGCGTAATTGGCACAAAATGTCCCTACTTTTAAAATTTATTGTGGAAAACGTCTATACTTTTCTTTTTTTTTTTGGCACACAACGTCCCTACCTTCCACCTTCTTTGTGTTAAACGTCATTTTCACTAATATTTAACGTAAAATGAAATATACCCTCATATTTAAATAAAATAAAAATAAAGAACAAATTGCAGTCATACTTCCAAACTTTTTAAAAAGTTCAAATCAGTCCTAAAATCTTATTAAAACATTAAAAATGAAAAAAAAAAATCTCTCTCTTCTCACCTCCTCCTCCTGCAGCCGTGGGTTTTGGTAATCCCACTCTCCCCCTCTTCCTCGCCCAACCACCACAGAACCTGATATGATTCGAAGTGCACAACATATCAATGAACATTGGGTGAATATTGGGAAAGGGCCAAAGTTGGGTTCGAGCCTTCACGGAGTCACTACAAGCCACACAAATTGATGGTTCGAGCCATGGAGCGCGCAAGGTTGAAGTTGACAAGCCAACGAACAACTTTCATGTTGGAGTCGAGGGTTGAAAGGTATTCGAGGACGTTTGATTTGAGGGAAGAAAACGAAGGCCAAAACTGGCCACTATGCGACCGCATGGTGGTCCAAGGCATGCGGCCGCATGCATACGGTAGAAAACTTTTAGGACCGAAGAAGGTCTTCTATGCGACCGTATAGAATCCTTCTATGCGGCCGCATAGAAGAAAATCGAGACAGAATCTTATTTTTTCGCGAGTTTCCTTATTTGATTAAAACTCTATTTTATTACCATATTTTTGCATATTTTGGATCCAATTTCGTGCGTTTTAGGTTTTATGATGTTTTCATATAAATAGGATTTCCTTTTTATTGTAAAAGTCAGACTTTGATTATTTGAGAGATTCTTAATGCAATTTGTAAGTTTTCTCCTCCAATGTTCTTGGTGGCTTAAGACTTATAATCTTAAACTTATCAAAAGGTGTTGCAGTCCTTTTGTGACGTTCCCACTTCACGGTTCTAATTCTGGGTAATCAATGGGTCAGATTTTCTTGCGTGAAATCTTGGTTCTTGGTATGGGTTGAACGACGGGTCAGGTTGAATCTTTACGCGGCATGATTTCTAGCGTTTTTGGATTTGTTTTTTCTTGTTCGTGGGTTCCCAAACCTGTCTTGGTCGGATTCATATCAGGTGGTATCAGAGCACAGATCTAGAATTCAAATCATCTATCTTTAATTTTTGTTATTTAATTTTCATTTTTTTAGCCAAAAAAAAAATCGTATTGTTCACGTAAATTTAAAAAAAAAAGTTTATTGAGTCACATTATAAAAAAAAAAAGACAAAAAAAAATATAGTCTCTATATCCGTGGACGTTTAGAGACAATTCAAATATTGAAGTTTGAGTCTTTGGTTGTCTTCTCTTGTTTGGATTAAGTCCGTTACATAGTTCGAATAAAGTTGGTTGATTATCCGAGACTTGTGTTTGCGGTGGTGATTGCTACGGAGATTGTACTCCAATTGATTGATGTTGGTTATTTCTCGAGCCATTGAGAAAGGAGGACGAGCGGTAAAAGACAAGAGTGGTGAGCTCAATATCGGGTAAAAGCCAATTCGAGTGATACACGAGTGTAAACACATGAGGTAATTTAGTTGCTTTCTTGTTCTTCCATTTTTATTCAATTTCTGTGATTTAAGTAGTTGCAAAGTTGTTTTATATACATGGATGAAAATATGAATAAATGTGAGGAAGAAGCGGTGCCTAAGGGGTTATATATGGAGCTTATGAATAGTATGCAAGCTATGAACCATAAGTTTGATCAATTGAATGTGACGGTTGAGCGTATTAGTGGTGATACAGTTAGACATGAAATTTTGATTGATAGTCAGCAGCGAGGGACGCCCCAAAAGATTCCTCGTGGAGGTAGAGGAGATAGGAGATGAAAGAATCTTATGGGTGAATTTGATGAGGAGTTTGAGGCAGTGAGTGCAAGGAGTGATGATTATTACCTGGAAGGTGATATGGGTCGAATGGGAAATAGAGGAGATCGATTTGATCGAGGAGTAGATAGAAATTTGGGAAGCATCAAACTGAATATTCCAGCTTTCCAGGGTAGGAGTGACCCTAAAGCTTATTTAGATTGGGAAAAAAGGGTGAAATCGGTGTTTGATTGTCATAATTACTCGGAGGAGAAGAAGTTGAAGTTAGCGGTAGTAGAATTCACTGATTACGCCATCATTTGGTGGGATCAGATGACGACTAATTGTAGGAGAAATTTAGATATGCCAATTAAGATGTGGGGATAGTTGAAGACTTGTATGAGAAAGCAGTTTTTACCGGGACATTATTACCGGAATCTTCATCTTAAATTACAAACTCTTTCTCAAGGGTCTAGTAGTGTGGAGTATTATTTTAAGGAGATGGAGGTAGCAATGATTAGAGCAAACATAGAGGAGGATCGAGAAGCTGCCATGGCTAGGTTTTTGAATGGGCTAAATAGAGATATTGCTAATATAGTAGAGTTGCAGCACTATGTGGAATTAGATGACTTAGTACATGTGGCTATGAAAGTGGAGAGACAAATTAGGCGAAAGGAAGTAGTTAGGCTTACTGCCGAACCCAAATGGAGTGGTAGCGATAAGAATGATCGGGTTGTGACTAGAGAAAAGGTTGAGGTGCCTAAGGTTAAGGAGGAGGTGAATAAAAAAGAAAGCAAATATCGAATCTCAAACCGGTAGATCGAGAGATATTAGGTGTTTTAAGTGTTTGGGTGCGGGGCATATTGCTTCACAATGTCCAAACCGACGGGTGATGCTTCTTAGGGAGAATGGAGAGATTGAGTTGGATGATGGGAGTGCGAGCGATAGTATGTCTGGGTTGGAGGATATTAATGGTGAGACTTGTTTGGAGTACCCGGTGGCGGAATCATTAGTGGTAATGCGTGCTCTACTACACAAGTGAAGGTGGGTGAAGAAGAGCAACATCGGGAAAATTTGTTCCACACTAGGTGTCATGTTAAGGATAAGGTGTGTAGTTTGATAGTAGATGACAGGAGTTGTACAAATGTGGTTAGCTCAACTCTTGTAGGGGCGTTGGGTTTACCTCTTATGAGACATCCACAACCCTATAAATTGGAGTGGCTGAATAATTGTGGAGAGGTTCGGGTTACTAGAAGAGTATTGGTGAACTTTAGCATTGAGCGGTATAGTGATGAGGTGTTACGTGATGTGGTCTCAATGCATGCGGGGCATCTCTTGTTAGGTAGGCCATGTCAGTACGATAGAAAGGTGGAGCATGATGGATTTACAAATAGATACAACTTTGTGAAGGGTGGAAGAACTATTACACTTGTTCCTTTGACACCACAGCAGGTCCATGAAGATCAATTGAAACTGAAAAGTGAGCGAGAAAACAAAAATAAAGAGCGAAAAAATGAGAGCACGAGAGAGAATTCAGAGAGGAGAGAAACTTCCAATGTGAGCTTATATGTGAGAAAAATAGAGTGTGAGAGGGCTTTAGTGAGACCTAACAACCCCTCATCCAGTCTGGGGTATTCCTTCTTTGTAGGACTTCAAGAATTTGATCCATGACGGTATAATTCGCAAGGCTCTATACCTCGACTATCCACTTAATGCAGGACACATGGAGAAATTGGTGAGTAACAATGCAATTGGATGCAATCACGCTAAGGTAACTTCTCAAAACCTTACACCTAAGCTAGCATTTGGAGCAAGTCATGGACTTAGTATCTTACATAAGTTATGCGGTCTTGCAAGTGGTGATGTATTTGATAACTCTATGAGTAAAGTCAGTCTGATTTCACATATGCATATGGAAATCTTTTTACTTGTCTATGATATACACTTGCTACGTTGTGAGATTTAAACATGTCATGCAGAGTTAATTGTGTATAATAAGCAACTAGAGTGCATTATGGATGACGGGATGCATGTTTGTTGTTTTAATCATAATGTTATCACATAGCTCACGTTGAATTTCTGGAATGTGTTAGGATTAAATTTGTTGTCTCATAATTTCATACCGCATGTCAGTCTGGCAGGTGTCTCTAATTTACTGATACTGTTCAATTTAATTCTCTCATTTGTTGGTGTTAGTGTTAGATTTAGTGAGACACATGTGTTCATGCGTGTGAAGTAGATACGAAGTCGATGGTGGTCTAGGCTCCGTCCTAAGGGAGATGGCCATTTCCGCATCATTGCTATGAGCAAGGTCCATAGATACGGTTTGGCCCTTGGGGGTAAGTATGTGATCGTTAATATTTTTGACATGTCTAATGTTGCTTCATTTGGTGCTGGTTCAGATTCGAGGTCGACTCCTTTCGAAGGGAGAGGGGATAATATGATCTGGAGTGCGCAACATATCAATGAACATTGGGCGAATGTTGGGAAGGGGCCAAAGCCGGGTTCGAGCCTTCACGGAGTCACTACAAGCCACACAATTGATGGTTCGAGCCATGGAGCGCGTAATATTGAAGTTGACAAGTCAACGAACAACTTTCATGTTGGAGTCAAGGGTCGAAATACATTCGATGACGTTCGAATTGAGGGAAGAAAACGGAGGCCAAAAATGGCCGCTATGCAACCGCATGGTGGTCCAAGGCATGCGGCCGAAAGCTTCCAGGACCAAAGAAGGTCTTCTATGCGACCGCATAGAATCCTTCTATGTGGCCGCATAGAAGAAAATCGAGACAATCTTATTTTTTTTCGAATTTCCTTATTTGATTAAAACTCTATTTTATTACCATATTTTTGCATATTTTGGACCCAATTTCATGTCTTTTAGCTTTTACCATGTTTCCATATAAATAGGATTTCATTTTCACTGTAAAAGCCAGACTTTGATTATTTGATAGATTCTTAATGCAATTTGTGAGTTTTCTCCTCCAATGTTCTTGGTTGCTTAAGACTTATAATCTTGAACTTATCAAAAGATGTCGCGTCCTTTTGTGGCGTTCCCACTTCACGGTTCTAGTTCCGGGTAATCAACGGGTCAGATTTCTTGCGTGAAATCTTGGTTCTTGGTACAAGTCAGGTTGAATCTTTGCGCGGCATGATTTCTAGCGTTCTTGGGTTTGTTTCTTCTTGTTCGTGGGTTCCCAAATCTGTTCTTGGTCGGGTTCACATCACAACCTCACCTAAATTCCTTAGACTCTTTCCTCCACTCCTGACAAACAAACTCTTGGGATGACCCCCCATCTGCATTGCCTCAACTTCTAAAGCTCCGCCTTATGTGCAACTACGGCGGCCAGAATTGTCCCTTCTTGTGGAGGACGAAATCGTTCTAACAATAGAACTTTTAGATCCTCCCAAATTCTCATAGGTTGTCTATTGTCTTTCCACTAGTACTAGGCTAGAGTTTTCCCTTTGAAACAGATGACGATAGCTTCAACTTTCTCCCAACTCGAAAATTGGTTCATGTGAAGGTAACGATGTGCACGGAAGACCCAGCCATCGGGGTTATCACCAACGAAAATGGGCATTTCCAATCCTTGATTGCAGTTCTCTATCCTTCCTGAATCCTCAAGGTAACTTTGACTCTCGTATTATCTCCTGCCTCGTTGGTTTTGACCGAATTCTCCCATTCCACAGTGTTTTCGGTGAGATTAATTGCAATTCCCTTTTCCTTCCTATCCCATTCCTGGCTATTCTATTTCTACATCAACAAACCAAATTTCTTCATTAATTTTGACATGTCCTTCTTAATCTCCAATTTCTTAGTCGAAATTTCCTTTTGTAACTCTGAGTGTCTCTCATCCATCATTGTTTCCAATGTAGCTATGCGATCAGTGATCGTCATCCCTTCTCCCATTGTAAGTGCTTTGATACCAATTTCATAAAACCCTCTCTGCTGCTGGTGGTGGAGATGGCGGTGTCATTGGTGGTGGGAGGATGAAGAAGATGAGTGATGGTTGCAAAGTTTGGTCATGTTACCTTTCAAAAAAAAAGAAAAAATTGGGTGAGCATTTGTACTTTTTTAAAAAGTTTGGGAGTATGACTGCAATTTGTTTTTTATTTTTATTTTATTTAAATAGAATGATATATTGGTTATTTTACGGTAAAAATTGATGAAAATGACGTTCAACACAAAAAATGTGAAAGGTGAAACATTTTGTGCCAAAAAATTAAAGATATAGACGTTTTTCACAATAAACTTGAAAAGTAGGGACGTTTTATGTCAATTACCCTTAAGATTCGACTACCTTTTTATATTTTTATTTTCATATTCGATGACTTTAAACATGGAAATGTTCAATTGAAACATTTGAGCCAGCCTCATCTTTAGCGATGTCTTAATGTCAAAAGATTCATTCCATGCCTATTATGGTGTAATAATTCGTACACGACCACCTCAATTGTTCAAACTTATATTGCCAATTAAGTTAATGTAAAACTCATCAAGAAAATAAGAATATGCTAAGAGAATATATATATATAATTAGGAGGCATGTTGTGTGTACAGAAATAGTACACACAGAATCGGTACATAATAGACACAATTGGGGTGGGTTGGGTTTTTTACACTATTTTATTCATATGGGTTCACATGGGACCCAACCCATGTGAATTTTCTGTATGATTTCTGTATTTTCATTTTCTGTACAAATGGAAATTCTCTATAATTAGATGAAATGTTGGGAAGTAGGTGACAATTCTCATAGTCTACAAATGTCCTTTTGAATCAGTCTAGTAGCAGCTTCAAATATATACCACTGGGAAAAAAAAAAGGAGTGGACCCAAAATCAATACAGATAAACGAAAGAACAGAGATTTTAGGGAATAACTTTGTACATGGACCATTGTGTGGTTAGCAGAAAATAAGACAAGACAAAATTCCTATAAACTCCAAAAAATAATTCCAACCAAAGGAATATATAATAGTATCGACGTATCAATCTAGTTTGTCCTCTGATTAATGCATGCATGCATTCCAACACTTGCCACTGTTTTTGATCACTACGTTTCCATGCCATGCCACTCTATTCTTGCACTACACAACACACAAACGTATGTCGATATAGTGTACCAACCCGTGCAACAATTAGGGCACCTAATCGAATAAAGATAAAATAAACACGATTGTGCTACATGTATATAATATATTTATATACACATGACGTGGTAAAATATGATTGTGTCAGAATTCTTTAATCAAATAAAAAAAAATTACTCTCTTTTTGATACCTCATGTGTGTATATAAAACATTAGGTAACTCCTTATGTACAAAAAGTATTATTCAAATAAATATAGAATGTAGGAATGTTTAGGCTTTTTGTTAGAGTACAATGACCCGAATTCTGTTTGACTGAACCTGAACAGTTCTAGATGAAACTAAAATTATGAGAATTTTTGGGGGTGTATGGTGTTAACGGAAATCTCATGATTTTCAATGTAATATATGATGTATTATAGGGTTTCAATGTAGAAATAAGTTGAGTTGACCGAAAATTGTTGATAGAAATCTTGACATTCTCTCACATGCATGTGGGATCCACATGAATAAAACATTCCTAAAAAAGTGACCCTCAACCCCTATTGTAAGTGTTCGATCAGAGATGCTATCAACTCCTCCCTTTTAGTATAGCAAAGTTGTTCAATGTATTATTTCATGTAGTTGTCAAAGTATCTCTTGTACTGATCATATAACATAATTAATTTCTCCTTCTCTGTTGGTAATTTTTTTCTCGTATAAGATTTTCATGTAAATTTTATGTTTTTGTTATTATTTTTCTATTATCTATTCTTGCTTTTACATTACACTTGTTCTCTTAACTAAGTTGACATTTTATAATAAAATATCAAGTGTTAACAGTTGTCTCATCAGACCACGTCAATTTTGTTAACAAAAGTTAATTTTACTGTGCCAAAATTTCACCTTTAACGATAATGAACTTTATAGGAGAAAATTAATATTTTGCTGTTGGTCGGAAAGGTTCTGAGTGAAAATTCCATCAAACAAAAATGAGCACTTATTTAGTTCTCGTTTTTTAAAATTCATTTTTAGTCACATATTTTATATGATTCACAATTTTTATTAATTTTTCAATCATACATTTTATTAATTTTTATCAAAATATATTAAAATTTTTATTTTTATTTAAACAAAACAGAAGTTGAATTAACAAGTATATTTGCTGGGTTACGCCAACATTACTAAACTAAAATATTTTTTGAGTGAGCTTGTGTTTAATAATTAGACTGTTAAGATAATATTGAATTTAATCATGTAAATCATGGTCGATTATATTATACTTTAGAGCATGTTTGGCCCAGCTTAAATTTTATTCTATCTTTTAAGCTATGGGTCTCAAGAGTCAAGAATTGACATAATTTTGACCACAAAATGGAGCTTTTTCTTGATCTATAAACTCATAAAGTTCACACATTTCGTACTGAATTTTGTTTGGTGTACAGAATCCCTCCAGAATATTGACATGGAGTGGGCCTCGTATGAGTAAAGTATTGCAAAAAAAATAAAAAAATACCCACCCTCCCTATTTTTTTGGGAAACGTCCTATCAGGAGCGTCCCACAATTCTTGTCCTGAGACCCTGTTGAGGAGGTAAATTGCGAGATATGCAACGCAGAGCCAGGAATCGAACCTGTGACCATACGGGGGTACCGTCATAACTAATACCGTCCTTTGCCACTGCGTCATGTACCCTGGAGTCACCCACCCACCCTCCCTCCCTATTGTGAGTATTTGGAGGGGTTATGAGAACCCCTCCCCTGTATACCAGGCAAAACTCTTTGTACCTCCTTAACTTCCCACCACTTATCATTTCAGACATTTTGTAAAACTCGTCGCTTACAAGCTTTCAAATGCAATGCCAAACATGCTTTACAAACTAAGCCTCCGCTTGAAAAATTTATAAAATATTAATACTAAATTTCATAAAATATATAATTAAAATTAATATTTAACGTTGACTAAATTTGTAAATTATTTATAAATTGATCGTTAAGCTAAAATATTTTTTGTATTATTGTTTATGATAAGCCATGCAAACTGGGTTCTGAATGCGTCAGTGGCTCCGTATATAGGATGAATATGACGTCACTTCCCCGTCATTTGAAAGCGTGTATCAATTTTAACATTCAATGAATCAATCAATGCCCTTTTCAAAGATACGTTAAAAGTGCTCACATACGTACCAGTACCAGAACTTAACATGATTAAAATTAAAAATTCATTACATCATTAGTTTTGTACTTAGTCTAAGTACATTTTTTACTACGAGTTAAAAGGTAAAAATATTTAGTTGGTGTGTTTCAAACATAATAAAAATACAATAATTACAAATCGTGATTATTTTATACATGTTCTAATCCAATATTGCCTACATCTCGTGACTCGATGGTCAAAAAATATATTCATCAAACTCGAACAATCTAGTTGAGGTTATGAAAACAAAATTTTGATTCTAATATTTTTTTCAAAAAAAAAAAAAAAAAAAACCTTGTGCTTATTCACGATGGAAGACTGGAGATCATGCATGGTGAACATTGCACTCTGCAAGCTTTGAAGTGAAATCGACTTTTAGTCGAGTAATGTCGATTATTACTACTACGGAAACATGTCCCTTAACTTTGTGGAAAACTAATGAACTAAGCCCCTGTTTGATTTAGATTAAAATCAAATTTTTAATAGATTTTAATTAAAAGTTGATAGAAATGAGCGAGGCTAAATCATTAACCTCTTTCACAATCTTGCTTAGATAACATTGGTTTACATGGAAATTTCCTCTAACATTTAGTCATCCTCAAGAATCTTGAAGTGAAAATACCAAAGAAAACCTCTATTCTAAACATTTTATGATACAAACCTAAGAAACATACAACAACCTAAGAAAAGAACAAACACAATACCAACAAACAATTGAATAATTTACATCTAGAAAAAAAAAAAGGATAAAATTTGAACTTCACTTGCATTTTCTTATCTTGGAAGAATATATGAACTACAACTGCTGAATTTACAGCCCTTGATTTTCATCCATTGATCAGAAATATCTCCTGCAATTTTACTGCATCTGATGAAGTTCCAAGAAGGCCTCTTCTGGTGAACCCTACTGTATACAATCCATTCTCCCCTTTCCAGCCATTTGGGAAAGGTTTTTTAGGCATACCATCTTTTGTGAAAAAATCAGTACCCTGCATGTGATAAATAAGTTTCACAATTCAAGTTAGGTCACATGGCAAGTCATTGTTTTTCAGTCGAAACGGACGAAAACTCGGCCAACTATGTGATAATCGTACTACATAATCATGTCTCCCTCTAATGAAACAAGAGTTTAGGTGTAGTGATTCAACATAACATAAAACACAATCATACTCGCCAAATAAATGTACGCTTTAACAATAACCAATCAGGAGATAAGAGAGCAATTTTTATATTCGGTATATCGAATGGATTTTTACTTGCCATATTGCAATAAATTTGAGTTCATAGTCTCATCCACCTGCCCAATGAAAAGCTTGAAAAGGGTTTAAAAAATTCTCTGTGTTACTGTCAAATTCTGCAAATTTACTATCCTGACATTTTTTGTGGAAACGCTCATAAATTTATTTCACGTTAGTAAAAGTACTGCTACTGTTCATGGATCTCAGAAGTTTAGATGAAAATAAAGATAAATTAAATTTCAACAACCAATTACTACTGGCTTAATTAATTTCTCTTCAGACCATAACCTACAACTACTTTAGGCATCTTGAAGGGTAATAGAAGTAGTTGAATTTGTATTTCCTAGGATTTTATTAGGAAGATTGTTCACATTTATTTTGGTAAATGTGATTTTAGACGTAAAATGTGTAAATGAAATGTCGATATCTGACCAACCCTATTGTGTTGCGTTGTGTGGTGCACGAGTTATCGACTTAAATAGGTTATTGAATGAAGTGGATGTATAGAAACCCGAAATAAAATCTAAGCAGTCTAGCAAATAAAAATCTTGAAAAGAATACTTTATGATAGTCACTCATCATGAAATCCAAGGCTTTTTTTTTTTTTTTTTTTTTTCTTTCCTGAAAATGGGGTATTTACAAACAAATGCCAACGGATCAATCGTAAAGAAATTCAAAACTCGAGCTCGAGAACTAGGGCATATGTACCTTAAGCCAACTAGGCACATTGCTCTTGTAGCCAGTTGCTAGGATTATAGAATCAAACTCTTTTTCTTGTCCATCCATGAATTTAGCCCCATTTTTTGTTATCTCCTTTATCCCTTCCATGACCTGCAACATTTACTACATAATTAGTTTAAAAAAACAAAAAAACAAAAAATTTCAAGAACTCAAAAACATTATTAATGTTTCATTACCTTAATTTTTCCAAATTTAATCTGGGATAATGCTCCAACATCCAGTACCGGGGTTTTTCCGGTGGCATTTTTAAGCTCAATCGGGCCGGTTTTAGGACGCCGGAGGCCTAATTTGTCTGTGTTTCCTAAGGTGAAATTTGCCAGCAACAAGAGGAAATTGTCAACTAATCTCAAAGGCAACCATTTCAGAAGTGCCATTGCTATAGCAAATGTAGAAATTCCCAATGTTTCCCTTGGTAGAATATGAACCTGATTCACCAAAATCAGATAAATTAACCATCATAGCCTCTTAATAAATTTGGAGTCAACTACATAAATCATTTTTGCTAGCACGCTCGATTTTTTACTACTCTGCTAGAACTTCCTCTTCTTGATAAACATATAATACGCAATAGTAAAACCAAAACAAGAGTCGACTACATGAATCATTTTCTCCGACCCCATGCTGTAAGTTACTGCACTTAACATAATTCACAGAAAAAGTGAAAAAAATAAAATAAAATTTGCGAGAATGTACTTTAAAAAAGGGAGTGAAATTTTTACACAGAATGTACTTACAGAATTTCTGACCACCATATGCGGGATTGCTTTGTGTCTACAGAGGTCTAAACTAACTTCCATGCCAGAATTCCCACACCCAACAACCAAAACCCTCTGGTTTTTAAATCCAGAACCAGATTTATACACACTGGTATGCATTATAGGCCCTTGAAATTTCTCAATGCCTTGAATTTCTGGTATAGCTGGCTCAGCATTTTCACCAGAGGCAACAATTAACCACCTGGAAAAATACTGAAAATCTTGAGTTTGAACCCTCCAAAACCCACTAACACGATCAAATTCTGCTCTTTTAACAGCTTGGTTGAATTTAGGCTGGATTGAAAAGTGTTTAGCATATGACTCCATGTACGATATGAATTGGTGTTTAGTGGGATATTTGGGAAAATTTTCTGGGAATTTAAGTAATGGAAGTTCACAAAATTGCTTGGGGAGGTGGAGTTTAAGACGGTTGTAGCTTTTTTGTTGCCATAAAGAAGCTATACAATCAGTTCTTTCAACAATAAGAGACGGGACGCCATTTTCTTTGAGGCATGCAGCAACTGCTAGGCCAGATGGTCCAGCACCTACAATGATAGGGCCGTGAACCCCTATCCATTTTACTTGACTTCCACATTCTATTTTACAAGAACCCATGTAGAAAACTGAGTAAAAAGTCGAAGATTTTTCAGAAATTTTCAGTTTTTACACAGTGAAAAGTCTGATAGTTTAACTGAGAAAGTGTGAAATGCATCAAGCGGGGATTTAAAGAAGAGTGAATGCCCCCATACATTATGGCCCCGTTTGATTCCCATTTTCATTTTCATTCTCATTCTTCTACTAATTTTTAACCACACATTCTTCAATAAAATAATATTTTCCATCACATCAATAACTTTTCCTTCTTTTTCAACCACACATTTCCCATCATATCACTATTTCAAAATTCATTTTTCTCAAATAATGCCTATCAAACACACTCTATAATTTTCATTCTTCGATTTATTTTCAATTACATATTTTTTAATAAAATAATATTTTTCATCATAACAATAACGTTTCTTTCTTTTTCAACTATATATTCACCATCACATCAACCAAAAAAATACATTCTTTCCAAAATAATGTCCATCAAATTACAGGAGCTATATGAAAAAATAAAAATGCTAAGGGTAGGAGTGGAGGTGGGGGGGAGGGGGGATGAATTATCTAGGATACGGCGTTATGGTTCAGAAGGTGAATAGAGGTTTTTATGAGAAGTGAAAGACGGATAGAGATGTATTGGTGTAATGGAGGCGTGAAGCTTAAGGAAATGATTTTTAGTCCTCTTTCTCAAGGCTATTTCTTCTCTACTCGTCCGCATATTTAAGGTGGTATTAATGGAAGATGAACATGCATACCCTTTAAAACCACCTTAAATATGCTCTTAATATGGTCACTCAACTCGATCAGGTCGGGTTGGGACAGGTCTCGGGTTGATAGCTTCTACTCATGGCCTACATGAACCCTTTATTTTTTAGAAAATTGGTGAAAAAAAAAAACAAATAGATTTTTTAAAAAGATTTGGTAGGATTGTTATTGTGTTAGACCTAATATTTTTTTGTTGCACGATCTATATTTATCTAACTAAACTCATATGGTGATATAAGTTCAATAAGCTCTATCAGTACTAGAATGATAATTTAGAACACCACTTTCTAAGATTGTATTATCAAATTCACATAAGTTGCTCTATACCAGCCCATATCTACTATAATTTTTGAAGTAGATTTTTATAGCAAGACAAAAGTTTCTTATATCGCACCACTTATAATTCATATATGACACAACTAGATATTTTTGTTAAACACGTGTCATGCTCGTTGTTCAACACGAGTAAAGTAGATTGTGTAATAATAAATACAAATTATTGAATTCAGTACAATCTTATTCAGTTCAATTATGTATCTACGTGTCGTAAATATTAATGGAAAATATAAACATATGATATTAGAATTTCATGTTTTGATGCACCAAAATAAAGACGCAAGAATGCATACCCTATTATAAATAGAGATATGCTATACAAATAGGCTAAAAAAAATGTTCAAAAATAGAGTGCACATGTGTCAACACATGATTGAACTGTTTGAAAAATAAAAACAACAAACATCCAATAATCTGCTGTCAAGTCAGTCTGTTTTATTTTTCCTATCATTGAGTTTGGACAAACATCATTTTCCAATAGACAGCAAGAGACTTGTTTTAGGTCCTTTAATAGCTATATATGTCAAAAATCTAAGTTCTATTGGTGTCAACTATACATCAAATGTTGAGACACGTCGTCATCTTTAAAGGTTAGGTAAACATAATATTCATAAATAAACAATATTGAGATGTAAATTAGAAGGAAAATATGAATAAGACGAAGCAACATACATCGCAATTCAGCTATAAGCATTCATCCACATTGGGAGAAAAGGAGAAAATATAAGGAATTTTCCATAAATTGGGATAAATCTTATCCTTCACTAAACGAAGGGTCCATAAATTATAATTAATTTATTGTCAAATTTTGTATAAGTTTAATAGTTAAAAAATGTCAACTAGAATGCTACATTCAGGCCCTTTATATTAATGCTCTTTACACACGATGTCGATTTTAAACTCAATTTGTAATTGTATAATTATTTATTTGATGATGTTCTGCATGATCACGTAGAAAACATATTCTATTCGTACTTATAGTTTCACAATATTTATATTGGATGTAACTTGAAGAAAGTAAAATGTTCGTTATAAAAATAGAATGAATTAATCTATATGTACATAATAATATACATAATAGATTACACCCCCTCACATGGAAGAGGGCCCACACATAATTAAATATTCGTGGGCCCCCTCCATGTGAGGGAGGTGTAATCTATTATGTACACCATGAGGTGTACATGTAAACTAACTCAAATAGAATAACTCTACTGTACAAGTACAACCCTCTCACAAAAGGGGGGCCGGCGCTTTTTTTTTTTACGAAAGTGCTATACGTACATAATGATGTACCAAATGTATTACACCCTCCTTACATGAAGGGGGACCCATGAATAAAATATTATTGGGTCCCCCTCCATGTGAGTCGTGGGTCCCCCTCTATGTGAGGAGGGTGTAATGCATTTGATACACCATGATGTATACAAATAGTATTTTTCTTTTTTTTATTGGCGTAGATCCCCTATTTGTGAGATGATTGTGCAGTATTCTGTAAGATACCTGAAGCCTCTCTCAAAAAATAAGGAAACAAGTCTAACCTAGGGTTTTTTTTCTTGGCAAAGTGATAATTTTGATGGTTTGACGAGTTCGATTGACGTTGTCCATGTCAGGTGGGCCATGTAACAAATTATTTCGTTTTCCTAAAATTATTTTTAATTAAATAATATAATCTCGGTAGTCAAATTTTGATTGTCCGGCGATGCCAAGATTTTGTCAATCTCTATGCCAACTTAAATGTAGCGGTTTCATGCACAAAGGCTTACTACTTTTTTTCAAACTAACCCATGACATGATCCGTTTTAACGTAGGGCGGGTAAATAAAATAAAAGAAAAATATCATGAACAAACTAATAAAAGCTGTCATACAATGGATTCGAAATCTAAGAAAATTGAATTGACATAATGAAAAGCATACGCATATATATAGGGGGAAATCTAGACTAGATTCAAAAGATCTATTAGGAGCTCCCTTGGCTTGGTGTATATAATTGGCTGGCTCCCACTTTACTTTTTTTCAAATTAAGCTATTTGTACTTGTTGATTGATATGTTGATTTATCCGATATTATTTGAACCTCACATGGGGTCAGGTCCCATGTTCAATAATTTGGAGGCTCCGACCCAAATGTGAGAGGGCAGATAGGGTCAGGTAAACCAACATGTACCTGTAGTGAGATTGATATTTTTCACCCCATTTTTTCTTTACTTTCAAGACTTTTTGAAAAATATAAAAATAATGTTTTCTTTAATATGAAACAAAATTCAAAATTATATTTATTGTAGCACTGAGTTACGTCCAGTACTAAAAATCAAACACGTATCAATTTTTTTTGTATATTTAGAACGCTAAATTAAACGTGAGTAGTAAAAAATATGAAGAAATATTTGTTCAACCCAGGGCCGGCCCTGAGAAATACTTGGCCCAAGACGACGCAATCCAATTATCACTTCTGAGAAGACAGGAATCAGAAAATCCAAAAAATGACTCATACTGCTAGTCTACTACTAATATATCTCTTTTTTTTTCTTGGGCCCCAAAATTTGAGGCCCCTTAGAAGCAGAGGCCCAAGGCAGCGTCCTTGGTCGCCTTGGGCCAGGACCAGTTCTATTTTCATTTTCATTCTTCTACTCATTTTCAACCACACATTCTTCAATAAAATAATATTTTACATCACATCAAAAACTTTTCTTTCTTTTTCAACCACACATTTCCCATCATATCACTATTCCAAAATTTATTATTCCCCAATAATCTCCATCAAACACACTCTTAATATAAAAATGATCTAATGAGCTAAAATAAAGTATGATTTATTTATCTTTGTCTTATTGGAATTTATCATTTATTAACCTTATTCATAAATCATTAATTTAAAATTGTTCACGATTATAGAATTTATAAC
Organism: Osmanthus fragrans; assembly: GCA_019395295.1. Classification (NCBI taxonomy): domain Eukaryota; kingdom Viridiplantae; phylum Streptophyta; class Magnoliopsida; order Lamiales; family Oleaceae; genus Osmanthus; species Osmanthus fragrans. Next base: position 19,888,098 of record CM033360.1, read on the forward strand.
TTATCTTATTTATAAATGATAGGGAGAATTGCAGCCACACTACAAAACATTTCATTTTGTTGCAAATTTGATTCAAACATTTCATTAGTGTCATCCACGGTACCAAACCTTCCTGAAATTCGCACGTTAAGTATTTGACCATTAGTTAACCATAACACTTCATTCGTCCCATTTATATAGACTAATTTTGTTTTTCACTCGAATTAAGAAATCTTATTTAATGTTTTTGAAAAAAATAATTTTTGTTAAAAGCTTTCCTAATCTACCCTTATTTATATTTGTATGATATATTAATAAACGAACAAAATAAAGTATTCTCAATAAATAGACAGGACTATATAATTGGGAGAAGAAAATAAAAAAAGTCAACCTACATAAATTGAACAGACGAAATAGTAAACTTTGATCAATTTTTAAAAAGGCAAAATAGTAAACAAATATAAATAGTTTTCAGCGAAAACAAATTTGAGGCAATAAACTTGCACTGGCCAAGTTGAGCAGGACACAAGCCTGGATGAGCCATTCCTCGATAGATCGGTGTTAAGGACATTTTACAGGTAGATCAAGTTATGTCACATTACCACCGTCAAAATCGATCAAATTGATTTCTAATATGGTTGAACTTTGAAGCGACCCTAAATCGAGAAAATGAACCCCTTAATTTGCAATTTAATGAAGCGGTCACGTGACATCATTCCACTGTCACTCCTAACCACATCACCCCAATTGACTATCAATCTGTGTCACCACAAATCCTCTGTGGACCCATTACAAACAGCAAAACCCTTTCCCCAATTAAGACGGTAAGCAAAAATCGTCAAATCAAAAAATTAAATCGAAATCGTATTTTGAAAATCGTCGATTTGGTGTCACGTGATCTCATCAACGAAATGATTTTGAACCAAACCAAATCAGTCAAAAACGATTTGATTTAGGTTTAAGAAATTTTATTGCGGTTTAAAATCAAACCGGATCGGTGGAAAATATATAAAAATTTAAAAAAAATGAAAATTTCTAAATTGTAACGTGTAAGACTTGTGTATGGCTTTTTTTTTTTTAATTTTTAAATGAGACTCATATATTTCATAGGCTCTTAAACTGAAAGTTTGAAAGGATTCATCATGCAATCCCACGTTGTATTCCATATAAATTATTATCATCAAACAATCATCAACTTTTATAAACTGCATAGTACTCCAATGATTAAACAAACTTCAATCAAAATCAAAATCCTACATTAAATTGGACATCTTTTAAAAAATTATTACAACTTCTGGTTCTGTCGATTATAATTTGTAGAAATCTAGATGAAAAATTTTGATCGGATCAACAACTATGTAATCAAAGTGAAAACAAAATAAAAATTTCGGATCTTAGAAATGAAATTATATATTGTAAATAAATTTATTTAGGTATAGATTTACCCAATATTCTAATTTAACTTGAGAATTAGTTAATCAAAGAATTATAAGAAGAGGGAAGAAAAGAATAAAAGAGAAGAAGGAAAGTGTTGGGGTCTAAAATGAAGAAAGAACTCTATTATTTTTTTATAAAAGTGATTGGAGATTGAATCATATATTTTACCAAAAAAATTTAAAAAATTATGAGAACCATCCGGTTCCCCGTGGTTCCCATACTAGAACCAGGAATTGGACCGGAACCGGTTGATTCTTAATAATTTGTCCTAAAATCAAATTATTTTTTAGAAAATTTGAAACCGAATCGACCGATTCTAAATGGTTCTGGTCCGATTCTGGAAAAAAAAATGTTAACTCCTAAATTAATAGCATAAAAGTAGACGGGCAAAAAATATATACGGCGAAACAAGCGGTTTAAAATCGGACCAAACCGTTAGGTTTAGGTTTGAGTTTTTTTCAAACCGGTCAAAATGGTTTGGTTTAGGTTTGGATTTTTCTCAAACCGATGTAAACAGTTTGGTTTGAAAATCTGTCAAAAATCGGTAAAATCGGACCGCTTACACCCCTACCCCCAATTATATGAACATCAAGATTGACATAAAATTTGATATAATATTACTTAACATTTTATCATTGGATAAAAACACAATTAACTTCATCCAATCATCTACTGCTACATGCAATTATATTAATTTTCCTGTCAAATCCTTCTGACAAAGTAGTTTTTTTCCTCCTTTCCCTTACATCATCACATTTCGCATGGCCTAATAAGTGGGAAAAAGTAGAGGGAAATGTACGCATAAGCAGTGTTCTAAAAGCGAAAATTATGGTTAGGTATGGAGGGCAAATTTCGAGTTTTACGAGTCTAAGCAAAGTCTGAGTGTAAAAAAAATGTTTTCTTATTTTTAATATTATTTCAAATTTTCAATCATTTTTAGAAAATTAATAATTAAAATAATACATACCAAACATCTAAAATCATAAAATACCATAGTTTTACTTAATAATTCTTACAATTAATTAATTATACAATTTTCAAATTTTCAAAATGAAAAAGTTTGACTATTTTTCATAATTTTAACTTTCAACTATTTAAATCCTATTTGAAAATTGCTACCGTGTTTTCATTTTTACTTTTGTACAGATAAAGTCATCTAAAAACTTGAAATTAAAGTCAAATAAATTGCTTTTAAAATGTGGTGAAAAAAATTAGTAAAGCTCTATTAGGTGCTCATTGTCAAGGTTTGAGGTTTCACCTGAGTCTCGAATCTAGACGCCGCTTAAGCGAATTTTTTAGAACATTGCTCACAAGAGTTTACTTTTTTTATAAGTAAAAAGATTTTATTTTTTTTTAATTTTTTTAAACTATAAAAACGTAATAAACTTTGTTTCTTGTGAAGTTGATACAAAAATGAAATAGTATAACCAATGTTTAATAATCATGTTACTAATTGGGAACTCTTTCTCATACTCCGTTAAGCATGGAAATTATCACCATTTTTTATGAAATCCTGCTTGGCGGGAATAAAATTTAAATTTTGATAAAAAATAATGAAATGTGTGGTTGAAAAGTTATGATTTCTAACAAATGTGCGATTAAAATTAATTATTGATTTTGATTTAAATTAAAATTTGACCAATTAGGAACTTTTTTATTACTTATTTGATGAAACGTAGTTTTAAAATTATTATTACTTTTAAAAAATAATTCTTAAATGTAGTCAAATATATTGTTAGTCCAATGCCCTGGTCAATGGTTTTTCAGTTTGATGGTTTTGAGTAGGGATGAACATGATTTAATTTGGACGATTTGTAACAAATTTTCAAATCAAACCACCTAAAGCAGTTTAAATTTTTTTCAAACCAAATCAATCCAAACCACCTTTTCCGATTTGGTTCGATTTGAAACCAAGGTTTAGCAAATAAAAAATATCATATATCGAATAAGTTAAATCATAATATATTAGTCTAAAATTTCACGTTATAACATATATAGTATCATTAAAATCCAAAGTTCTAAAATTCTAATAATTATAATGTAACAACATGACACAAATAATTTAACCTATTAGTTTATAATAATTGACGTAACATTTGCAATTGCAACACAATTATTAAATTTTTCTATTTCATCCAAATATTGACAAACTATTAAATGTTTCTTGTTACCATGGAATCAATTTTTAGGACAAATCACCTCCTCAAGCATATTTACACTCAACGAACTCATCAAAGATTCAAGATTTTGACTACTAATATGGAATGTAGACTCAAACAATTGTGGATATTTAAATAGCTAATACATTTTTTAAAATTTGGGGAAAATCTTGTACTTATTTGTTTTTAATTCCACCAAAATAATATGTGGAAAAGTTCATTAGTCAAATCTTCAAGCGACTATTTAAGTAATCCACTAAATCATTGCGGCAATTCACAATAAAATCTAAAAATTAAATTAAAATGTAAATAAGTAATTGAGTGATCTGACCAAAAATCTATCCGCTAAAAACTTAAAGGAGCCCGACACATTAGAATAAAACAATACAAGTACCAATAAGCGTAGAAAACAATTATAAAAAAAATGGATAAAAAGACTTGAAAATTTTCGAAATTTAAGAAAATCGTTAGTGAAAGTAAAAGAAATGTGTGAGCTTGAATTAAAATCTGCATTTAACTATCTATTCAATTATAATGAATGGTTGATGAATATAATTCAATAACAGTTGTTCATTATTACCCAATTTGAGGATTTTACATTCATAATTTTGATAACCAATGGATATTTGTGTATGATTTAATTAACTAATTGAGATGAATAATTGTCTATTTTGATATTAAGTTTAATTGAGTGGACCATGTTATATGTATTGAAATTTTTTATATAATCTTACCGACTACTATCAATAGGGGATGATGACCACATTTTGAAATTTTTTTATTCACGCGAGTCCAGCGTGCGTGTGAGAGGATAAACAATTCAATACATCTTTAAATGTACAAAGACAATTATTCTAATTGAGTTATATTTAATATGAATATATGTAACGTGTTTAGTTTTAATTGAGTTGGATAAAATTTAAATTAATTTGTTCGACTATTTGAAACGATTTGCAAAAATTGAAATATAAGTCAAATCACTTCGAAAATGGTTTGATTCGATTCAAAATCAAAATATTGATAGATCCACGTAGATCCAAACTAACTATTTCAAAAATGCGGTTTCTATTTGATTTTGTGATTTGAGAATTTCGTTGTCCAGTACTAATTTGAGGCATGTTTAACAAGGAAAAGTAATGTACTGTTTAATCAAAAGAAATCACAACATTTGTCTTTCCTCATACAAAACGTGAAATTTTCCTAGACAGGGAAATTAATTTCCTTCTTAGTTGGTATTTATATTTCCTTTCGGTCCTGCTAGGCTTACAGGGATTATTAACTGATGCTAAACATGGATTTAAATTTTTGCTTACGTGGCATTTATTTATTGTTATTATATTAACCAAGAAAGAGAAGAGAGAAGAGGGCCGCTGAAAGAAATTAAAAAATAAAAAAAGGAAAAGAAAATAAAAAATATTTAGCGCGTTCGAGATCCGTTCGCAATAATTTTTAATCTTAAGTAATTCAAGTACACAAGAAATTTAATAAATTACGTATGAATTTCTCTACATAGCAAGTAATTTTATATTTTCACTTTTTAATTTATAAGTTAAATATTTTATATGCTATTTGTGATCCAAATTAAAGAAGAGTCGTTTAAGTAATATCATATGGTATTATTATGTAGATTTACACATGTTCATTCCATATGACTAAATATTCTGAGTGAAGATTAAGAAATGGTATGACATAAGTGACAATTAGACGGTCAAATTTCTATTCTACTAAAAAATTATGTTATGTGAGTACTTGTCTTTATATTAAATTGTGAAAATACTGGCATGAAATTTGTATGGAGTATATTTATATATTCATTCCATATTTAGTTATATGACGGATTTCGTGTAGATCTATATAATAATACCCTATAATATTACTCACGCGACTCTTTTTTAATTTGAATCACAAATAACACATAAAATATTTAACTTATAAATTAAAAAGTGAAAATACAAAATCACTTAGAATGCAAAGAAATTCATATTTAATTCATTAAATTTCTTGTATACTTGAATTATTTAAAATTAAAAATTCTTTCAAACGGATCTCGAACGCGTTAAATTTTTTTTCCTTCGCCAGTATCTCTCTCTTCTCTTTTCTTTCTTTTCCATCTCTCTCTCAATATAATAACAATGACAAATATAATAACTATAAATAATTGACATGTCAGAAAAAAAATTCAAATTTCTGTTTTGTATCTGTCGGTAAACCATGCTACCTTATCATTTTAGTTGACCTCATGAATAACTTCGATTCTATCACTCCTCTCACATGGGAGGTAAAAATATTAAATTTAATGAGATGGAATCCGACCCCTATATGAGGAGAGTTGTGAGGTCGAAGTTATCCATGAGGTCAATTAAAATGGCCAAATAGAATAATCCATCTGTCGGTAAGCCTGTGCGGGGAGCATTATTCATTTCCTTTTTCCAAACATAACCTATAATCATCGGAAGACACGAAGGCTAGTAAATATTTGATTTGACAGTGAGAAATTATTGGTCACATTAGACATGTGTCAAAATCCCATTTGCTTATTTATTTTACCAATTTTGGAATGTTTGACCTTTTTCCCTGAAATGTCATCGGTTTTGACGCCTGTGCACCGTCAATGGTAAATGAGAGTCGCATCACACGGTCTCCTATAGGCGTGATATCACTGCAATAAATATATGAATAAACGTTGAATGAAGTAATCTACGAAAAAGGATCGTGTTACACGTACTAATTTTTTTACAAAATCTTTTACTTACTATTCATATCGGAGGTGAGGCCCCGACTCGAAATAAATTAATATACATGAGACCCGCGTGCTTATGTTAAAGGGAGTACACAATTCGGTACTCCCTCTTCAGTACATATTGCTTCTTTCCTACGAAAAAAGAGGGAGAGGGGGTGGGGGTGGGAGTTGGAGTTGGAGTGGGGGTGGAGGAAGATAGAAAGAAATGAAAAGTATATATGAGAAGTGTTTATAAATTAGTACTTGTGAATTTTATAAAATGTATGAATAAAAAAAGATTAGACAAAAAATATTTATGGACAATATTGTTTATTAATACTTCACAAACATAGGCTAAGACATGATAAAATAATCTCACATCCATGTTGGGTAAAAAATTAATTAATGGAATTTCAATCGATTCTATTTCCTTTGTTGCCCCCATACACGTCATAATATAAGAGTAATATTATTTAGTCCCGATGAAGTTGCAGTCTCTATCTAGGTAGCATTGATGTGATATTAAATTATAAATGAAATTAAATGACTTATTTAGCCCTTGTTTGAATCCCATTCTTTTAAAAATTTATTTTTAATCACACATTTTTCAATAAAATATTATTACATGCAAATTCAAAACTTTTACTTAATTTTTAATCACATATTCTCTATCAGTCGCTCATTCAAAATACATTATTTCTTTCAAAATAGGGCTCAAACAAGGGTTTAATTTCACATTTCATATAACCTATGATCTAGAGTTACTTAAATTGGAATTACAACCTCAGTGAGACTACATAACAATATTTCTAATTATAATGATAAAATAATTATAATGATGAAGACATTTTGATGATAATATCATACCTTATAAATTACTAGTTTTATGCACGATACGACTTAGTCTCTGTTTGAGTTCCATTCTTTAAAATTTAATTTTTTTTTTTAAAATTTATTTTCAATCACATATGCTCGCAATAAAATAATTTTACACTTAAAAACTCAATTTTTTCCCCTACTTTTAACTATACAATCTTCAAAATATCACTATATTTATTTTACCCAAAAAATGAGGTTCAAAGACACACTTAGGCGCTTGGGAGTTTCATTTTCATCAATTTTGACTGATTGTGGTTGATAACATTTATGAGGGGGTTGAAAAAATTAGTACTTGCTAGTTTTTTTGTGCACCGATTTTAAATGATTTAAAAAACACCCAAAATCAATGTAGTATAATTTTGACCAGTTCTTTCAACCCACCAAATTGACCATGTTTTGTCATTTGTCATATTCTCTTTTAATTTTACCTTTTATAATTATTTTATTTACAATTAATATATTTTGTTCAAAACTAACTTGTAAATAAAAATATATTAATAAAAAAAATTATTTATAATAAAAAAATTACATTATATTTGAAAATTACTTACAAGTAAAATATTATTTATAAAATAAAAAAAATCACTTTTATTAAAAAAAATTATTTATAAAATAAAAATACTTCTAACAAGATAAAAGTTCACTTATAAAATATTAAAATTACTTATAAGTAAAAAATTTACTTAAAATTTATTTAAAAGTACAAAATTAACTTATAATTGTAAACCTCACTTATAAATAAAAATTATTAACTTAAAATTTAATTAACTTATATGTAAAAAAAATTACCTATAAATAAAATATCACTTACAAGTAAAAGAATTTCATACAAGAAACTATAAAATGGAAATCTCACTAAGGATATATATGTAATTTTATTCTTTTAAAAATTTTTAGTATCAGTAGATAATAAACTCACAAGCATTGGTTGGAATAATTAAAAAATCGCTACTAAAATCACTCAAAATCGATTCTTTCATAAATGCTCAATATCTATACTTTTAAAAAAAAGCTCATAATCGCTACCTCAAAACTCCCAAACAGGCCCTTAGCAATCTGACGTTACATTTGAGTTATTGACTTGACATGGCTTGGTGATTCATTGACATACTTTAGCCTATGTTTGACAATCATTATTTAAAAACTCATTTTTTACGTACTTATTTTCAACTACACATTCACAATAAAATATTCTACACATAAGTCCAAAACTTTATTTACTTTTCAACCATACGTTCTCTTGAAAATCACTATTCAAAATATTGTTTTTCTCAAATAATGATTATCAAACGGGGCTTAAAAATTTTCTTTGCTAATTCCAAATCCTACTCTTGTCACCCATGTTTCACCAACCCCAATCCACACGCCCTTTTTAATGGGGATTAGGGGTTGTACTTCAAGGTGTATCTCATGTTCCGCAAAAATCATAAGAGATGAGTGCACTATAATAAACCTCACGCCCTCATGTTGCTCTCAATAAAATCTTGTACTACTCATGACTAACTTCTACAAGTAGTTGTGTAGTAGACCTCAAGTACCTTTGTGGACTCATTGTGGTGGCCCCATAGTGTCCAACTCTAAAATGTACTTATTTTCTCATCGACAATTTTTAGCCTTAGATCAATGGGTCATCCATGGGACATTGACTAAGAACAAAATATGTTATTAGCTTCTATTATGCCTCTTCATCATTTGCCTTTTCCTGAACACCAAGACATAACATTTTGTTGTTTCCTCTCAAGTTGTTTGATTGAAGTGATGTCTTGTATACCAAGTTGCATTTTAGCACCAAAAGCTCTACCTCTACTGTGATCATGCAATGTTGGTGATCAACGAGATATTTAGCTACAATTATTTTAAGAGTAATGAATGAGATTGTTTCTGATAAAGCTATATAGCAGGATGCTCTGGAATTGACCTGATCTTGACTATTTTTCATTATCACCAATACTTTTCAACAAAATTTGAGACTTGTCTTCTGTAAAATAAATCGACTATATGAATGTAGAAAATGGCCCCCAATGGTTGGGCTAAAGGTGCAAAACTATATTTTCTTGAATCATTATAATTTTGTTCCAAGTAGGAAAGATTTGGTCAGTGCTTACACATAGATAGTGCATGCATTACGAATTGACCAACTTAAACTCTACTCTATAGGCCTAATAAGATCCACTGAGAACAACTTTTCTTTACACAAACATCGTGAATCTTTGTGGGGACGAGAAAAAATTAGGAAAGATTCTTGTGGCTTGTTCGATATAATAAGTTGGCCAACAACCGACAGTTAATGAAGAACAAATAATCTTATAAATTGTACTTGAGAATGCTAGTCTAAGTTTAAAAAGCAATGCATTCAAAAAAAATGTTCGTAAATTTGGTTTAAAAGTAGCTTTTACTTGTAAATTTGGCTTAAAAGTAAAAATTTACTGCATATAAAAACATATTAGTCTAAGCTTAAAAGGTTTCCTATAGAATTTCTTTGTTCAAGGTGGTATAGAAGTGTCACGTTCAAGTTTGTGGTCACTGATTTAAATGAATGTTGTAGGCTTTGACCCAAAAAAATGAAGTAATGTGACCTATCCAACAAACTCAAACTTTTAAATCAGTAAACTATTAATTGAAAAACATAAATGAATCCAAGAATGCAATGATTAAAAAGTAAGAATTTACTTAAAAGTAGCTTCTTCTTTTTTGCGCTTGAACTTAGCCACACGTACAATATTGATGAGTATCGTATCTAATATTGTATATCAAACGCACGTTTCGGGTCCATTCTAGTGAAGAACTTTATGTTATTTTGTTGGGAAGATGAGATACAAAACCAGATAGAAGTCAGATCATTAACGAAACATCCCACTCACAGCAAATCCCATCTATATATTCTCTGTATAAATCATTATGAAGGCGTGATTGCAATGTGCGATCCTAAAATATTGAGTCCCCACTATGATTGGATACATAGAGAAGAAGAATATCTTGCCCTAAATGATTACAAACTGTTTAATGTCTAATTTGTCACTATATAAATATAATAATAAAAATAATAACACAAAATAGAGAGGAAAAAAAAATGTAGGTAAAGAAACAGGAGTTATGATCACTTGTCATTGTCCTAAAGGTCTATTTGATACAGATATTTTCCATGGAACTGACAATTGAATTCAAGGATTTTTCAACTTATTGGTGTTTGATACATCAAATTTTTCATGGAATTGAATTCTCACATTTTGTACAACCCTCCAATGCACGTTTTGCTTGGAAATATTTTTCCACCTTTTAGGTGATTTTTGGTTTCCATCATTTTTTTTTTTACTTTTTTTTGGCAATGGGAACAAATTCTAGACTCAATGGTTAAAAAAATTTCCATTTAATTAACAATTTGCATGAAAAACGAAGCCAAACGCACAAAATATATATATATATATATATATATATATATATATTTCTTACTTTTTGGCAATTCAAACAAATTTTAATACAGATTATAAAAAAAATTATCTCAAAAAATAATAATTTGCATGAAAAATAAAGTCAAACGAATTAGATGGAAAATTATACCAATCAAACACAATTAATTGACAATTCTCGGTAAAACAATTTTAGGCAATTCAAATCCCTAAAATTTATTTCCTTTCCACCTAAATTCCACTCTTACAATCAAACAGACCCTAATATTCTTTATATAGGGAAAAATATTCGGTTGATTTAGCTAATTGTATTGACTATAATTGTACCCTTTTGGTTTGATTATAATTGTAGTATTGTACCCCCTCATCGCTATTGATTAAAAATCATATTTTCAATGAATTCAATAAAAATAGGATGGAATATGTGGTTGAAAATTTGACAAAAGTTGTGGATCTCATAAAAAGTGTGATTGAAATGAGTTTGGGAGAAATAAATTTTAAAAATTTAGGGCTAAAGAGCGACTAAGGTTTAGTGTGTGGATTTATGACTACCTGGGCACTCCCGATTTAGAAGTTGTTTTAAGGATAAGTTCCATTCAATATAGTTATTATAATGATATCAAAGCACGCAATATTGATAAATGTTTTTACATACTTATTTGGACCTAAAAGTATAGATATTTAATAGTTTTTTTTTTTTTGGAACAATTATAACTTAATTTATTGTATATTTCGTTTATTAAGTGAAACTCGATGAATGGAAGTGGAATTGAAAGAAAGAAGCGAAAATGGCAAAAAAAAATGTAAGATCCAAAGTTTGGGAACTAACATGTAAATACTCAAAAGTTGTGTTGGACCTCACGATGAAGATTCGAAAATGCTAGGGATCTATTGGATGCAACTAGAAGTCAAAACGAGTGAAATAAAATCTAAATATTTTTACAAATCAAATTTCAACCGCACAAGGATGTTCCAGATTTTCAGTTGGAGGTTGAAACCCTTTTTTGGCTTAGTAAACGTTCGAATTGGAAAATAGTTATTTCTAGTAAAATTGTAGCCATTTGGGTTATCTTTACAACCCAATTTGAATCGCTTCAATTGAATATCAGAGAGAGAAAATTATGATAAAAATATTGAAGGATGCGCGGTACTAAGTTTCGTCCAAAAGGTGGCTCCGCAGATCCACCATCATGGTGTCGAAGCGCTACCAAATCATACAATACAAAGTTGCGGCGTCAGTCTCATGGCGTTGAGGTGCCGCTGATTGTATCTAGGTCTCGTTTTTTTACCTATTTTGAGTCCATAAAAATCCAACATTCGACAGAAACGTGAGGAGAAGTATAAATACAACTTTTTGAAAATTTTAAGGGTTCCACACATTGAGATATAAAAAAAATAAAAATAAAAACTTAAGAATTAGAGAGCAAATTCAAAAGAGAAAAAATGACAATTCAAGGGTTTGAAATCAAGATTTAAAACAAAAAGAGGAACTTGGTGCAAGATTCATCAACTTCTCTACATCTCAATTCAAAACCTTGTGATGTACTCTATTAATGTTATTTGATTTTATTCATGTATTTAGTACTCTGAATTATTTGATCACTAATTTAATGATTTTGTGAATCTATTACGAATCGAGATGTGAGTTTTAGATTTAAACCACATAATAAAATTCGCTAATTTAGTTAATATGTAGAGATACATATACTAACCATTACGGTCGTTAGATGAATTCTTAGAAAAAATAGTGCGTTTAACTAAGATTGATTCACATAGATATATGAAATTGAATTAGTTAAATAAGTTCAATGAGAACTCGAGAGAGATAAATTGAATACAATAGAAGAATTTGACCCAACACTAAATTAGATTTGTGAATCTTGAATTAAGACTTAAATGTAAGCAATAGATGAAATTGTTATGTGCTAATATCTATTTCATATTTGAATTCTAAATAAATCTTTGTATGCATCCGCTATTTTCATGTAGTTAGATAAAAAAATCACGACAAATGACAATTATTTCTTTGTTCCATCAAATATGAGTTAGAAATATTAGATTAAATATTAAATTATAGTTCTCGTGGGACTGAAAATCCAGATTTAAAGGTCCACTAGATTACTTGTCATAATATTGTACACTTGCGATAGAAAAAACACAAGTTTTTGGTGCCGCTGTCGGGAACTATTTTTCTTTAATATTGTTTTAATTATTTCTTTCTTTCTTTCTTTTTTTCTTTTTTTTTTTCTTTTTTCAATTGATCTACTTGGTTTTTTTTTTTGGAATAAAAAGAAGCAAGAAATAAAAGATTCACAATGATTGATCTCGACTTAGATGATGGTGAGGTGCTATTTGAAAAATTCCTCTTCAGACAAGAACTTAAAAAGTGGTGATACACTCAACCTATCTATTTGATAATGATGGTTGGCCGAAAGGATTAAATATCAAATCAATTGTTTATGAAGAGATCGACATGTGAATATTGTGGTGGATTTCATTATACTAAAAATTGCTTGTTATTGGCAACTCCAGTGAAAGTGAGGAAAGACATCTTCGATAGTCTATATGAAGAACAACGTGATTATAGTGAAACAGTTATGAGAGACATTATCATGAAAAATATAAAATGATTGAAAATCAAATAATTCTGGATAAGCCAAATAACAAGCCAATGGAGGATTTCTTCATCATTCAACCCGATGAATTAACAACTAAAGAAGTGGAACACGTAGAAATCGAAGAATTAATCATGAATGAGCTAGATGAATTAGTGGCATTCAAAGAAGATGGGATTAGCATGCAAATATCCAACTTTATTGAATTGTGATTAAAGACGATGAAAAGATCACAGTATTCTTAGTTGAGTTCGAATTTGGTAATTTATACAAATCATACAGTAGTCAAAAAGGGCGAAGTACAATTTTTGAGGACTTGTGAAATATAGAACAAAGTCAAATTGAGCGAGTTAAGCAAGATCTCTAAAGCTATATTCAAAATGTCAAGAAGCACTTGTGCAAAAAGTCTAGCTAAAGACTTTAAATTAAGCACTTATTGGGAGGCAACCAAATTTCTTACCATTTTATTTATTATGTTTTCTTTATTTGCATTGCATATAGTCTATTAAGGTGCATTAGTTTTAGGCATGTTTCTGTTTTAATAAGAATGTCATCATATCTTTATTTAGCCTATTAAACGAAAATCATATAAAAACAGTAGAAAATACATGTGATACATTTTTCATAGTTCTAATGACGTAAAACAATTGGTATCATACAAGCTACATTATTGCCTTTAAACTGCTTCTTGATTATTATATTTGGTTCTTTTACATTTCAAAAGTACATGGATATCAAGCAGGAGACGGCTTAACAAAAAATGAATGAACTGATCCAACAAGTCACGTCAAATATCAGACAGAAAATCTGGAGAGTACCTTTTTCCTTCTTCATCGTCCTTCTTCCTTCTTCGTCGTCCATTTATGCACTAGATTATACTTTAGGACATTGAGGGCAATATCTACTTTAAGTTTGGGGGTGAAAAAATATTGAGTTTTTAGTTTTATTATTCTTGAGTTTTTAGTTTTTACTTCTTTATTATGTATAAAAAAAATTGAAAAAAAAATTAAAAAATGTCGAACAATAATTTCATTTTTATTGTATGCTCGTGTGTGTTAAGTAACTTTGCTCGCAAATATATTTAGAATTATGTGTTAATTTATGAACTGTGGATATGTTAAATACTTAGATTAATTGATCCTTATCCATGTAAAACTTGATACTACTTGCGCACATGAATCAAGTTTAGCATTATAAAGTAATCAATTGATTCATATACTTGATAGGTTAAATACGTAGATTTTAGATACTAAACCCAAAAATTACCACAATATACATCCTTCAACCAAATATAAAATAGTTTGGGGGTGATTTTACTGTTGTAGAAAGATATGGATATGAATGGGATTACATGTGTGTAAATTTTTGTGGGGATTGATTAAGGCCAATATGATGAAAATTATGTGAAAATTTTAAGTTAGTGGTCGATTTTTGAGAATGAATGTTTAATGAGGGGCATGATACTAATCATAACAAAAAAAAAAAAAAAAAAAAAGGGGGGGAAAATTAAAAAGGGAAATAAAGCTATCTCATTGTAAAACGTCTCTTCGTAACATTTATAACTCGAGTAATTAAGCCTGCAAGGGTATCCAAAAATTTGGTGCACTATAATCTTAATTTGGGAGTCATCGGCATAAAACTCGCTATAAGGGTCATTTAAAAAGTTTAATGGAGAAAAATCTACACAAATAATAATAAAAAATGATGTTTGTAGAAACCCGAATCTTTTCTATAAAGTTAGGCCCATAATTGTGTGATTAACTTCACATTAGGCCCACTAAAGAAAATATAAGCCCAAAAGATAGTTCAATACATGTTTAAAGGTAAAATGATGTTTATAGAGTATTTTCTTAAAAACGATTTGATGAAAATTGGACGTAATGCAAAGTATTTCATTTTATGGCTAAAGTATACTTTAAATATTTCTAGTCTCCTTTGAGACCCATTTTCGACATAGAAAATATTCGAATTGGAAAATGTAATCTGAAGAAAGGTTGTAGCTCTTTAAGTTAGCTTTTCAACTCACTTTGAATCACCTCAATCGGATATCGGGAGAAATATTTATGATAGAAATACTGAAGGCTGTGCAGCATTGACCGAACTTGGCTGCAATGCACGATTTTTGAGAATTAATGGCCACTACTTGCACAACTTAATTACCCTATTTAATATGACCTTTCACCCACCCCAAACCTCACCTATAAATACCATCTTCACTAATTTGATTTTTCACACCAAAAGCACTTTCAATTTGCTTTCAAAGTTGAGAAAAAAAATAGAGAGTTTGGGAGAGAAAAGGAAGGTGGTTTTCAAAGTATTTTCCAGAAATTTTAAGTGTGGGCAAAAATATTCTAAACTTCGTCAAAGTTTTCAAAATATTCTAAATTTTAAGTGTGGGCAAAGGAAGGTGGTTTTCAAAGTATTTTGATGTTTTCAAACAACAAAAGAAGGTCCAAACGTCTAAACTTCGTCAAAATTTTTGAAGTTCATCAAAGTTTTTCAAAGTTCTTTTCAAAGTTCATCAAGCATCAAATCGAGGTAGGTAGAGGTGCATAAAGTTGTTATATGTGTTTAAGTTATAATTTCTAGCAAGTAATGTTCTATGTTAAAGGCTAATGTTGTGTGTCAAATGGTATCATCAGTTCGGCATGTGCATTTCATGTCAAATGGTTCCATCGGTGTGACATACATTTAAAGGTTAATATTGTGTGTCAAATGGTATCTTCGGTTCGGCATGCACCTTTCATGTCAAATGGTTCCGTTGGTACGACATACATTTTCATGTCAAATGGTACCTCCGGGTAGGGCATGTTTTTGGAAGTTCTAATGTTAATTGTTATGAAATGCTTACCTTAATCACGATTGCACCTATGACGCCTTTTGAGTTTTCAACTCACGAGTTTCTACCCTATATCTACAGATTAAATGTAATATGCATCGGGTTGGATGATGGAAGAGATGGAAGGAGATGCAATAAGCCTATGGGAACCTAATGAACAAGTGATTTAGATTTAAAGTCTTTAACGTTTCAAATGTTATTTCCAACGTTATTTCTTTTAAGTATCTTGAACAAGTCATGATTTCATCAAATAAATTATATTTCGTTATTTTGAAAAATTATAAAGTGTTTTAATTCAATATCCTTCAAAAAGAATGTTTGTTAAGATTTAAACTTCTGCTAAGATATGTACACTTGTTACTAAACCACCAGTTAAATTAAGTAAAGTAAGTAGCGTTCCGGTCTACTAGGAGTCGAGGCGTTACAACGTGGTATCAGAGCAATGATTTTTAAACCGGTTCTGTAGACCAAGTATGTTTTCAAAACAAAAAAAGAAAATTTGAAAGTTTAAGGCATTCCATGGCATATTGCATTCGTCCATCGAATCTCATCCTACAGTCCAGGTATGTGCAAAGTTTAAAGTTATGGAAGTTATAATTTGATGCTTTGATAAGTTATGGCACATTTTCAAGTATATGTTTATATTAAAGTTAAATGTGTTGTTTCAAAGATATGTATTGGACTTGGGCTATAACTTAAAGTTATGGGCATAAAGGAAATGTATGTTATGATGTTATGTGATAAAAGGCATAATTGGGCATTTATGTGACAGAATGGTTAGATATTTACAAACGGTAAGGAAGACTACGGCTAGGGCTTATAGGGCAGATTTAAACCGTAGAATTGCTATCCATGCTTATGAGAACTATGTAACGGATTCTAACCGACCGGTTAGCGATCATGTGCATGACATCTATGAGAGATGCGTGATGGCGGTTAATGCTGGTATGGAGATCACACATATTGAAGCCATAAATAACCTCATACACTCCCTCCCACCTCAATGGGGAGATATGTGAGTCACAGTTAGAGATGAAATGTTATAAGGCAATCCAAACATGTTCGAGTTCGAGAGATATTGCCATGCCCTGATAGATTTATGGGATAATGTAATCTATGAGGAGCCTGAGGAAGAACCGATGGATGAGGAAGAAGACCCTGAAGAGGAACCCAAGGAGGAGCAGGAGCAGGAGCCTGAACCAGAATATAGAGTCCGGGCCTGAGGCGGAAGATTCTTCCTAAGATGAAACTCCATCAAGGAAGCTTCGTAAAACTCATAGGGATTAGAGATCTAGATATTCCCATTTTCTTATTATGTCTTCTTTCATGGTAAGTTTATCAAACTATTATGTATCCTGATTTCAAGAAGTATGAGAAATAAAGATCTTATCTTTCTTCCTTACAAAAAAAGAAGTTAATAAGAAACCTTACATCTTATCCGTAGGAAAATGTCGCGAGCCAACCAGAACAACCTGATAAGAGATCTCCTCCAAGCAGTTCAAGACCTAGGTAGACAGAACCCGAACCAAGCTCAACCCCTAGCACCAGCTCCTAATGCTCTTCAAACCCATGCTTCAGTGGTCGAGCAATTTCGAAGGCACAAACCCCCTACTTTCAATGGATCAACTGATCCACTTGCAGTCGAGGAGTGGCTTCGCAAGTTGGAGAAAATATTCTGATTGATAGGGTGCACGGACACTCAAAAAGTCCAGTGTGCTGAGTTTATGTTCTCCGGTGAAGCAAGTCACTGGTGGGAATCAATGTCTCGAACTAGGACTCCAGAGCAACAATTGGCGCTAACATGGGAACAGTTCAAGGAGGAAGTGATGGATAAGTACTTTCCCCAATCTCTAAGAGATTTCAAGGAGGGCGAATTTATTCATCTCAAACAGGGAACCATGACCCTGACGGAGTATAAACGAAAGTTTGACCAACTCTCAAGGTATGCTACACATTTGTTAGACACGGAGGCCAAGAAAATACGAAGGTTCGAGCAAGGGCTGAACTCGGACATGAGTATGATCCTTATGTCCCACGATTTCACGTCTTATTGTGGAATTTTGGAACGAGCTCATGCAATCTGGTATCAGAAGGCCAATGCGGAGAAATAGATTCAATTGGACAACCGATAGGATAAAGGACAGTTTGGGAAACGAAGGTGGAACGACCAAGATAAAGGAAAAGCAAGTGGCAGAACAAGAGGGCTAATGGCGGAGCCAATGCCAATAAGAGCATAGTGCCGGTCATTGCTCCATGTGCTAAGTGTGGAAGGACGCATCGTGGTGAATGTCTGCAAGGGAAGAATGTTTGTTATCAATGCGGGAAGTCAGGACATATCATCAGGGATTGTCCCATGTCTGCACCGAAAAAGGATGACAGTAAGGATCAAGATCAGAAGGGGAAAGCACGAGTTTTTGCACTGACTCAGAAGGAGGCAGAGGAGAACTCGAACGTCATAGCAGGTACTCTATTGATAGCCAATATGCCTGCATATGTACTGTTTGATTCAGGAGCTACGCACTCCTTTGCATCGACGATTTTTATGGCTAAGTCTAGTATTACCTGTGATAAATTGGAAGATATATTAGAAGTTAGTATCCCTACAGGTAACCCTTTGAGTACTGATAAGATAGCCAAATCTGTTAGTATTGAAGTTGAGGGAAAACCTATGGAAGCAGACTTATACATGATAGAGATGAATGACTTCGATGTAATACTAGGCATGGATTGGTTGGGTAGTAATTATGCCACCATTCGATGTAAGGAAAGGGGAGTATTATTTCAGAAACCATGAGAGGAACCATTTTCCTTCTTTGGAATCAAGACGAAACCTTTTATTCGACTAGTATCGACTTTACAAGCTAAGAAGATGTTGAGAAAAGGAGTTTGTCAAGGGTAAATATCCTTGGAGGGAAACATGAGACATTAAAGATTGAGGATGGACCAGTAGTACGGGAGTTCGGAGATGTGTTTCCAGAAGAGCTATCTGGTATTCCACCAGATAGGCAAGTGAAATTTACCATAGAGCTAATTCCTGGAGCGGCACCAGTGTCGAAAGCTCCATATAGAATGGCTCCGAAGGAACTACAAGAATTAAGGAAGCAAATATAGGAACTCCTTGATATGGGATTCGTACGACCAAGCGTATCTCCATGGGGTGCGCCAGAGTTGTTTGTGAAGAAGAAAGATGAAAGCATGAGAATGTGTATCGATTACAGGGAGTTGAATTGATTAACTATCAAGAATAAGTACCCACTCCCAAGAATCGAGGATCTGTTAGATCAACTGAAAGGAGCCAACGTATTTTTCAAGATCGATTTATGATCTGGGTACCATCAATTAAAAGTGAAGACAGAGGATATACCTAAGACAGCTTTCAGGACTAGTTATGGACACTACGAGTTTACGGTTATGCCATTTGGATTAACTAATGCACCAGCAGTATTCATGGATACGATGAATCGAGTATTTCATCAGTATTTAGATCAATTTGTCATAGTCTTTATTGATGACATTTTGATATACTCCAAGAGTAAGGAGCAACATGAAAAGCATCTAAGAGTAGCCCCAAAGGTGCTACACAAGGAGAAATTTTATGCCAAATTCAAAAAGTGTGAATTCTGGCTTGAACGAGTTGGATTTCTTGGACATTTAGTCACTGCCCAAGGGATTGAAGTAGATCCAGCAAAAGTGGAAGCAGTAACTAACTGGAAGGCGCCGACTAATGCTGGTGAAGTACAAAACTTTCTAGGATTGGCCGGATATTATCGAAGGTTTATTGAAGGATTTTCCAAGATAGTTGGCCCAATGACGCAGCTTACAAGAAAGGGAGTCAAATTTCAATGGACGGATATCTGTGAGAAGAGTTTTCAAGAACTTAAGCAGAGGTTGATATCTGCGCCTGTGTTAACAATACTTGAGGGAATAGAAGGGTTTGTTATATACAATGATGCGTCCAAGCAAGGGCTAGAATGTGCACTGATGCAGAATGGAAAAGTAGTAGCCTACGCTTCAAGGCAATTGAAGAAACTTGAGCAGAACTACCCGACGCATGATTTAGAGCTTGCGGCGATAGTACACGCATTGAAATATGGCAACACTACTTGTACGGAAGTAAGTGTGAAATTTATACGGACCATAAGAGCTTAAAATATTTCTTCACACAGAAGGAACTAAACATGAGATAGAGACGATGGTTAGAGTTAGTGAATGATTACGACTGTACCATTCACTACCATCCAGGTAAGGCAAATGTGGTGGCCGACGCCTTGAGTAGGAAATTGACGGGACAGTTGACGTCACTACTCACTTGTCAAATGGAGTTAGACAATGACTTGGAAAGATTGAAGATTGAGGTGGTTACCACACTAAGACAAGTCACAGGGAGATTAGCAGCTTTGACAATTCGACCTACTCTTCGAGAGCGAATTATAGAAGCACAAGGTAAGGACCTGTTCTTGATGAAGATCAAGGAAGAAGTTGGAACAGATAAGATGAAAGATTTTGGAATAGCCGCAGACCAAGCACTGATGTTTAAAGGAAGAATCTGCGTGCCCAAGAATGAGGATTTGAGGAACAAGATATTAAAATAAACTCATTCCACCCCGTACACCGCACATCCCGGTGGTACAAAAATGTATCAAGACCTCCGAGATACATTTTGGTAGAGAAATATGAAAAGGAGTATTGGATTGTACGTGCAAAAATGCATAGTATGTCAGCAGGTTAAGGTGAAATACCAAATACTGGCAGGATTGTTGAATCCTTTAGAGATACCTGAATGGAAATGGGAAAATATTACAATGAATTTTGTGGTTGGATTTCCAAAGTCAGCAAAAGGACACAATGCTATATGAGTTATAGTAGACCAATTGACGAAGCCATCTCATTTTCTTTCAATAAAAATGACTTTCAGTATGGACCAGTTGACACAATTGTACATAAAAGAAATAGTAAGGATACACGGTGTACCTGTGTCTATTGTGTCTGATAGAGATCCAAGGTTTACATCTAAATTCTGGAAAAGCCTACAAGCAACTATGGGAAGGAAGCCGAATTTCAGTATAGCATATCACAAGCAGTCTGACGGACAGTCTAAAAGGACCATCCAAAATTTAGAGGACATGTTGAGAGCATGTGTTTTGGATCTAGGTGGTAGTTGGGAGTCATACTTACCCCTAGTAGAATTTGCGTATAACAATAGTTTTCAAACAACTATTGGAATGGCACCGTATGAAACTCTCTATGGAAGAAGATGTAGATCTCCTGTTCATTGGGACGAAGTCGGGGAGAAGAGAAGTTTAGAACCAGAAATAGTTGAAAGGACAATTGAAGCGATCGATCAGATCCGAACAAGGATAAAGGCAGCACAGGATCGGCAGAAGAGCTATGCTGACACAAGAAGAAAGGATTTAGAGTTTCAAGTGGGAGACAAAGTCTTTCTAAAGATAGCACCAATGAAATGTGTACTTAGATTTGGAAAGAAGAGCAAGCTACGACCCCGATATATTGGACCTTTCGAGATACTTGATAAGGTTGGGAATGTGGCTTACCGATTAGTTTTGCCACCTGAATTGTCAGCGGTACACAATGTGTTCCACGTATCAATGATAAAGAAATACGTGCACGATCTTAATCATATGATAAGTTATCAGACCCTAGAAGTACAAAAGGATTTATCTTATGAGGAATCACCAATTAAGATATTGGATCGAAAAGTGCATAAGTTAAGGAATAAAAAGATTCAACTGGTTAAGATACAGTGGAATAATCACGGAATTGAAGAAGCTACGTGAAAAAAGGAAGAAGAAGTTAAAGTCCAGTATCCCGCACTCCTTACCCAATTGTAAGGTAAATTTCGAGGACGAAATTTATATAAAGAAGGAGAGATGTAAAGGCCCGAATCTTTTCTATAAAGCTAGGCCTATAATTGTGTGATTAACTTCACATTAGGCACAATAAAGGAAATATAAGTCCAAAAGATAGTTCAATACATGTTTAAAGGTAAAATGATGTTTATAGAGTATTTTCTTAAAAATGATTTGATGAAGATTGGACGGAATGCAAAGTATTTCATTTTATGGCTAAAGTATACTTCAAATATTTTTAGTCTCCTTTGAGATCCATTTTCGACATAGAAAACATTCGAATTGGAAAATGTAATCTGAAGTAAAGTTGTAGCTCTTTGAGTTAGCTTTCCAACGCACTTTGAATCACCTCAATAGAATATCGGGAGAAATATTTATAATAGAAATACTGAAAGCTGTGCAGCATTGACCGAACTTGGCTGCAATGCACGATTTTTGAGAATTAATGGCCACTACTTGCACAACTTAATTACCCTATTTAATATGACCTTTCACCCACCCCAAACCTTACATATAAATACCCTTTTCTCATTTGATTTTTCACACCAAAAGCACTCTCAATTTGCTTTCAAAGTTGAGAGAAAAATAGAGAGTTTGGGAGAGAAAAGGAATGTGGTTTTCAAAGTGTTTTCCAGAAGTTTTAAGTGTGGACAAAAATATTCTGCAAGAAGGTTTTTGTGATTTCAAAATGTATTTTCAAACAGCAAAAGAAGGTCCAAACGTCCAAACTTCGTCAAAGTTTTTGAAGTTCATCAAAAAATTTCAAAATTCTTTTCAAAGTTCATCAAGCATCAAATCGAGGTAGGTAGATGTGCATAAAGTTGTTATACGTGTTTAAGTTATAATTTCTAGCAAGTAATGTTCTATGTTAAAGGTTAATGTTGTGTGTCAAATGGTATCGTCAGTTCAGCATGTGCCTTTCATGTCAAATGGTTCCATCGGTGCGGCATACATTTAAAGGTTAATATTGTGTGTCAAATGGTATCTTCGATTCGGCATGCACCTTTCATGCCAAATGGTTCTGTTGGTATGACATACATTTTCATGTCAAATGGTACCTCCGGATACAGCATGTTTTTGGAAGTTCTAATGTTAATTGTTATGAAATATTTACCTTAATCACGATTTCACCTATGAAGCCTATTGAGTTTTCAACTCACGGGTTTTTACCCTATATCTACAGATTAAATGTTGATGCACCGGGTTGGATGATGGAAGAGATGGAAGGAGATGCAATAAGCCTATGGGAACCCCGTGAACAAATGATTTAGATTTAAAGTTTTTAACGTTTCAAATGTTATTTCCAACGTTATTTCTTTTGAGCATCTTGAATAAGTCATGATTTAATCAAATAAATTATATTTCGTTATTTTGGAAAGTTATAAAGTGTTTTAATTCAATATCCTTCAAAAAGAATGTTTGTTAAGATTTAAGCTTCTGCTAAAATATGTACACTTGTTACTAAACCACCGGTTAAGTTAAATAAAGTAAGTAGCGTTCCGGTCCACTAGGGGTTGGGACGTTACAATGTTTATATATATACTTACTACATGCTTTGATTTTGTCCCAAAACTTATTTAAGAAATTAGCTCTTTGACAAGAGATTATTAGTTTAGTTGAGTTTTGAAGAATGAAGCAATCAAAATTTGAAGAATCTTTGTTTGTTGAAATATTGACTTGCAATTAGTAAAATACATCTAAACTAGATAGGGTCAGGAGTTAGTATAATTATTCAACCTTAGATCACATACTGGGAGAATAGTAAAAAAATAATAAGTTTGGAGTGTGTGAATCTTGCGAGCTATAAAAATAAAAATTTGACCATTAAGGGTCGAAAATTAAGAAAACTCGTGAATTTATAGGGTTTTACTTAATTTCACACACACACACACACACACATCAATTTTATATTGGAAAAGTAGATATTGATTTTAGTAATGCAACCTTGAAGTTGTTTATAGATTTAATACAATAATTCCGATCTTGAGACAAAATGACATGTTATCTAACCAAAACCTTTTGTATGTTGTGTTTGTTAAGTTAGGTTATGGTTTTATATGAGGACATACAAATGTCTAAGTTTGGAAGTGTTTGATAAGTTTATTTTATACACTTATTTGGACCTAAAAATATAGACATTTAATATATTTTTTTGAAAAATTATAACTTAATTTATTGTATATTTCGTTTATTAGGTTAAACTCGATGAATGAAAGTGGAATTGAAAGAAATAAGCGAAAATTGACAAAAAAAAAAAAAAAAAGCAAGATCCAAAGTATGGGGACTAAAGTGTAAATACTTAAAAGTTGTGTTGGACATCTTGATTAAGATTCGAGAATGTTAGGGGTCAATTGGATGCAACTAGAAGTCAAAATGAGTGAAATATGACCAAAATATTTTCACAAATCAATCTTCAACCGCACAAGGATGTTCCAGATTTTCAGTCGGAGATTGAGATCCATTTTTGGCTTAGTAAATGTTTGAATTGGAAAAGAGTTACTCTAGTAAAATTGTATCATTTTGAGTTATCATTACAACCCAATTCGAATTGTCTCAATCGGATATCAAGAGAGAAAGTTATAATAAAAATACAGAAAAAAGTGTAGTGTTGAGTTTCACCCGAAAGGTGGCTTCGCGGCGCCATGAAATGCCACCAAATCATACAATACAAAGTTACGGCACCACGACACCGCTCCTATGGCACCGAGGCCCTGCCTGAATGTATATAACGCGTGTTTTTGGCTTGTTTTGAAGTCCATAAAAACCCTGCATTCGATACAAACTTGGAGAGGAGTATAAATACAAGTTATGGACAATTTTGAGGGATTCCACACATTAAGATACATAGAACATAACTTGAGAACTAGACAGCAAATTCAAGTGGAGAAAAACAACAATTCAAGTGTTTGGAATCAAGATTTGGAACAAGAAGAAGAATTTGATGCGAGATTCATCTAGTTCTCTACATCTTAGGGTCCGTTTGATTGCAAATGTGGAATTTGGGTAGAAAGAAAATAAATTACAGGGAATTGAATTGCCTAGAATTTGTTTTACCGGGAATTGTGGATTAATTGTGTTTGATTGATATAATTTTCCGCCCGAATTTTTTTAAAAAATTTGAATCTTTTGGTATTTGTTTGACTTTGTTTTTTTTACGAAAATTGTCCATTAAAGTGATAATTTTTTTCACTATTGGGTCTAAAATTTATTACAATTGCCAAAAAACAAAAAAATAAAAAATAAAAAAAATACCGAATACCATTCGTTTGGCTTTATTTATTTTTTTTATGAAAATTGTCTATTAAAGTGATAAATTTTTGTACCATTGGGTCTAGAATTTGTTCCAATTGCAAAAAAAATTAATTATCATACTGAATATCATTCGTTTGACTTTATTTTTCATGCAAATTGTCAATTAAATGGATAAATTTTTCTACTATTGGATCTAAAATAAATTTCAATTGCTAAAAAAAAGAAAAAGGAACCTGGAATTGCTTTTCCCACCAAAATTGCAGGAAAAGCTTTTCCTTTAAAATCAGGAATAAGGGCGCGTGGAGGGGTAGGGTAGAAATTATTTTGCCAAGAAAATTATGTGTATCAAACAACTAAAATTAGGTGAAGTTGGAAAAATTTTTGCATCTTCCCTGAAAAATTTACATAATCAAACAAAGCCTTAATTAAAAACCCAGTGATATACTATATTGTTGTTATTTGTTTTACTTCATCTATCATGAGTAGCTAAACATTAAATTAGGGCGTACAATGTAATCTATTTGATGACCCTTTATTTATTTTATTCAAGATTCTAGTTCTTTAAAATTTTATGTGTTGATTTTATTCATGTATTTAATGTTTTGAATTATTTGATCTCTAATTCAATGATTTTGTGAATCTGTTACGAATCGAGAGGTGAGTTTTAGATTTAAACCACATAACAAAATTCGGTAATTTAGTTAATGTGTAGAGATACATATACTAACCATTGCGGTCGTTATATGAATTCTTAGAAAAAATAGTGCGTTCAACTAAGATTGATTCACATAGAAATATGAGATTGAATTAGTTAAATAAGAACTCTAGAGGAATAAATTGAATACAATAGAAGAATTCGACCCAATACTACATTAGATTTGTGAATCTTGAGACTTAAAGGTGAGCAATATATGAAATTGTTATTCCCTAATATCCATTTCATATTTGAATTCCAAATTAATCTTTGTGTGCATCCGCCATTTTCATGTAGCTAGATCAAAAATCACAATAATTTATTTGTTCTATCAAATAGGAGTTAGAAATATTATATTAAATATTAAAGTATAGTTCTCGTGGGAATGATAATCCGAACTCAAAGGTCCACTATCTTACTTGTTACGATATCGTACACTTGCAATAAAAAAAACACAACAGTTATTCTGGGAATGACCTAGCTACGGATGAGGTGACGCTGGGAGAACAACTTGCAGTAGAAGATTGATTTTTGTGAAGTCACTTGATTGGGAATATGTGTCGTCGTAGACGTTGTTTCCGAAAAGTGAGATGGAATATAATAACTCTAAGAGTATCTCACGTGACTAAGATAAGACTTAATTTGTAGGTTTATAACCCCCTAGGTATCCTTCCCTTACAAGTTGATTTTAAAAGTGAATTCTACCTAATGTGGTTGTTACACCAGTATACTTTTGAACTATTCATTATATTAGCTCGATCTACGTTCGAGAGGAAAAGTTGTTAGGAAAATATCATCACCAAGGGTTGGAGAAGAAACCACGAAAACATAACAAAAGAAGATAAAATTGAGAAGAAGTTAATAACGAATATGAAGGCTCAAACACGACATTATATCGTTGTCCTCAAATGATATTTGCCTCCTCTCGGTTCAATAATGGTGCTCAAAGGGTTTTCCGACAAATAGTTCGAAGGATTAATCAAACCTTGTAGAGAATTCACCACTTAAGCTCTTGTGGAATTCTCCAAAACTTCAAGAACACAAGGGAATTTGAATATGGATGAAGAAGACTTTTGTTTCTTCTTTGTGGAATAAATGAATATTTCTCATATGTTTGTTATTTTATTTGTATTGATCATCTCATCACCTATTTATAGGCCTTGATCAATACCCCACGAATTGGTACCAAAAAACCATGAAGAAATGCAAGGTTTCCTCTAAAAGCCATCAAAATGGAAATTGAAAAAATTGTCCAACTACTGTTTTTTCCTTCTATGCGATCGCATAGAGTAAACCTATGCGATCGCATAGGTTACTCAAAATCAGAACCTTTAGCCCCTGTGATAGTCATGCGGTCGCATGGCAGGTTTGCCCATGCGATCGCATAGGCAAACATTTTAGCTCCAATTTCTTCTTTCATTCCACACACTTGTTGATATGATCTGGGTTGCATCACAACCTCACGAAAGTTTGGCAAATGAGCAGAAGAGATCTGAGTTGGGTTCGGGTCTTTAAGGGATCAACAAAAGTCGTACAATTGCTTGTTCGAGTTACGAGGCACAATACGTTGGAGACGACGCGCCAAAGACCAAGTTTCATGCTGGGGACGAAGGCCGAAAAGACTTGGATCAACGTGATAAAGCTGACCGAAGACGGATAATTTTTTGCCCAACCAGACGCGAAACCGCCCTACCGGACGAGTCATACCGGACGTCTGGTAGAAACTTCTATCCATTCGGACGTCCGGATGACTTGTCCCGTTACGTTGTTTTTTTCTAGCGAATTTCCATATTCCACTAGGTTTCTTATTTTTGACAACTTTTTATATTTTTAGACTCTAAAATTCGGTATTTTCCATATTTTCCTTAGTTTAGTATAAATATGATTTGTTTTCTTCATTGTAAAACAACTTTGACATTATTTGAGAGAATTCAATTATTTTGAGAGATTTATTCGTTTAATTTCTTCGTGGTTTAAAGATCTACACTTAAACTTATCAAAAGGTTTCGCAATTCTTTTATGGCGTTCCCACTTCACGGTTCTTGTTCCGGGTAATCAACGGGTCAGATTTCTTGTGTGAAATCTTGGTTCTTGGTACAGGTCGAAGAACGGGTCGGTTGCTCTTTGCGCGGCGTGATTTTTAGTTTTCTTGGGTTTGTTTCATCTTGTTCGTGGGTTTCCTAAACTTGTTCTTGGTCGGGTTCACATTACTTGCTTACTGTTCACGTCACTGTTCAGCCCGAAAAAATAATTATTTTTACTGTTCTTGTTTAGCGTCACTATTTCCTATCATTGTGATTGTTTAATTGCTTCTAGATTCTTTGTTTAATTGGTTTATTGAATTCAATAAAAAAAATCGCTATATTTCTTGAACGTTTAAAGGCAACAAACAAAAAGATAAGAATTTGGGGTCATTTGTTTTGCTTTTCTTCTTCTGAATTGAGTCCATTACCTCAGTTCGTGTAATTTGTTGATTATTCGAGACTTGTGCTTGTGGTGGTGGTTACTACGGGAATTGCATTATTTGATTTAGATCAGTTATTTCTCGAGCCATTAAGAAAAGAGGATGACCGGTAAAAAGCAAGAGTGGTGAGCATAATATCGGGTAAAAGCCAACTTCGAGTGATACACGAGAGGTAAATTATCCTGCTTTCTTGTTCTTCATTTATTTAATATCTGGATAATTTTTTTGTGGTTGCAAATATATTTATATATACATGGATGGAAATATAAATAAATGTTAAGAAGAAGCAGTGCCTAAGGGTTTTATATGAAGCTTATGGATAGTATGCGGGCTATGAATCTGAGGTTTGATCAATTGGATGTAGTTGTTGAACGTATTAGTGGTGATGTAGCTAGGCATTAA
Organism: Osmanthus fragrans; assembly: GCA_019395295.1. NCBI lineage: Eukaryota > Viridiplantae > Streptophyta > Magnoliopsida > Lamiales > Oleaceae > Osmanthus > Osmanthus fragrans. The sequence goes on from CM033360.1 coordinate 19,916,811, forward strand.
ACTTTGATTGATAGTCACCAGCGAGGAACGCCCCGAAGGGTTCCTCGTGGGGGTAGAGGAGATAGGAGATGACGAAATCTTATGGCTGAACTTGATGAGGAATATGAGACGATGAGTGTAAGGAGTAATGATTATTATCTTGAAGGTGATATGGGTCGAATGAGGAATATGGACGATAGGTTTGATCGAGGGATTGATAGAAATCTAGGAAGCATTAAACTGAATATTCCATCTTTCCAATGTAGGAGTGATCATGAAGCTTATTTAGATTGGGAAAAGAATGTGGAATTGGTGTTTGATTGTCATAATTATTCGGAGGAGAAGAAATTGAAGGTAGCTGCAGTGGAGTTCACTGATTACGCTATTATTTGGTGGGATCAGTTGATGACTAACCGTAGGAGGAACTTGGAAAGGCCGTTTGAGACGTGGGGAGAGTTGAAAGCTTGTATAAGAAAGCAGTTTGTACCGGAACATTATTATTGGGACCTTCGTAAAAAATTACAAACTCTTTCTCAGGGGCCTAGGAGTGTGGAGGATTGCTATAAGGAACTTGAGGTGACAATGATTACAGCGAACATAGAGGAGGATCGGGAGGCTACCATGACTAGGTTTCTGAATGGGTTGAATAGGGACATCGTCAATGTAGTGGAGTTGCAACACTATGTTTAATTGGATGACTTAGTGCATGTAGCTATAAAGGTAAAGAGGCAACTTAGGAGAAGAGGGGTAGCTAGGCTTACTACAAAACCCAAGTGGGGTGGTGGTGATAGGAATGATCAGGTGATGACTAGGAAAAAAGGTTGAGGTGACTAAGGTTAAGGAGGAGGTGAACAAAACTAAAACAAACACTGAGTCTCAAACTGGTAGGTCGAGGGATATTAGATGTTTTTAATATTTGGGTGCGGGGCATATTGCTTCACAATGTCCAAATCGACGGGTAATGACCCTTAGAGATAATGGAGAGATTGAGTCGAATGATAGAAGTGATAGTGACAGTATGCCTGAGTTGGAGGATACTAAGGGTGAAACTTGTGTGGAGTATCCGGTTGGAGAATCATTAGTAGTGATGCGTGCTCTTACAACGCAAATAAAGGTAGATGGTGAAGGACAGCAACGAGAGAATTTATTTCATACTAGGTGTCATGTTAAGGATAAAGTGTGCAATTTGATTATAAATGGAGAGAGTTGTACCAATGTGGTTAGCACGACCCTTGTAGAAGCATTGAGTTTACCTCTCATGAGGCTTCCCAACCCTATAAACTGGAATGACTGAATAGTTGTAGAGAGGTTCAGGTTACCAGGAGGGCATTGGTAAACTTTAACATTGGGCAGTATAGTGATGAGGTGTTATGTGATGTAGTTCCAATGCATGAGGGACATCTTTTGTTGGGTAGGCCATGGAAATACGTTAGGAGGGTGGAACATGATGAATTTTCAAATAGGTACAACTTTGTGAAGGGGAAAAACTATTACACTTGTTCATTTGACACCACAACAGGTCCATGAGGACCGATTAAAACTGAAAAGTGAGCAAGAGAACAAAACTAAAGAGCGAAAAAAAGAGCATGAGAGAAGAAAGTAAGGTGGCTAAGAGTGAGACCAAAGGAGTGGAGCCACAAAAGAGAGAGACGAGAAAATTCAGAGAGGAGAGAAAATTCAAGGTGAGTTTGTATGCAAGAAAAGTCGAGTGTGAGAGGGTTTTAGTGAGAGCTAACAATCCCTCTCCCAATTTGGATATCTCTCTTTTACAGCAATTCAAGGAGTTATGCCATGGATAGATGAGTTGCGGGCACCATGCATTGACTATTCATTTGACCCGAGGTACATGGAAAAAAAATGGTAAGTAATAGTGCAAATGGGTGTACTCCCACCAAGGTAACTTATCACAACCCTACACCTAAGCTAGGATTTGGAACAATTTTTGGGAGTAGTATTTTACATAAATTATGTGGTCTTGAAAGTAGTGATGTAATTGATAATTCTATGTATAGAGTCAGTCAGGTGTCTCATACGTGTCTGGAGAATTTCTTACTTGTCTATGATATACACTTGCTATGTGGTGAAGTTCTAGCATGCTACATTGATTTAATTACATGTGCTAGACAATTAGGTTGCATTATTGGGAACTGTAGGCAAGCATGTTTGAATTTCCATCTTGAAGTCATTACTTGTTCTAGGTTGGACTTATGGAATGTGTTAGGAATATGTTTAATGTCTATTATTTTCATTTCACGTGTCCATCTAAAGAGTGATTTTAATCTACTAACCTTGATCAATTTCATAACTTTATATATTGATGTTAGTAGTAGCTTTGGTGAAAAGCAGGTGATCATTATGCCATCGAGTAGAGTCTTATTTGATCCTGATGATGATAGATGGGTAAACATACCTGTTATGCGGTTACGAACTCAAATGAGGTCCAAGCTACATTATAGAGGAGGAAGACCTTTCAATATCCTTGCTATGGTGAGATTGATGGACACAACTCGGTTCTTTGGGGTAAGTTTGTGATCGTTCACATTTTTGAAGTTTCTAATGTTGTTTCGTTTGATGCAAGTTCGGATTCGAAGTCGAATCCTTTCGAATAGGGAAGGGATGATATGATCCGAGTTGCATCACAACCTTACGAAAGTTTGGCGAATGAGCGGAAGAGATCTGAGTTGGGTTCAGGTCTTCAAGGGATCAACAAAAGCCGCACAATTGCTTGTTCGAGTTACGGGGCACAATACGTTGGAGACAACGCGCCAAAGAACAAATTTCATAGGGACGAAGGCCGAAAAGATTTGGATTAACGTGATAAAGTTGGCTGAAGACGGAGTGAAGTTTTTGCCCAACCGGACGTGAAACTGCCCTACTGGACGAGTCATACCGGATGTCCGGTAAAAATTTCTGTCCATCCGGAAGCGGCCCTCCGGACGTCTGGATGACTCGTCCTGTTACGCTTTTTTTCCTGGCGAATTTCCATATTTCACAAGATTTCTTATTTTTGGCAACTTTTTATATTTCTGGACTCTAAAATTCGGTATTTTTCATATTTTCCTTATTTAGTATAAATAGGATTTATTTATTCATTGTAAAACAACTTTGACATTATTTGAGAGAATTCAATTAATTTGAGAGATTTATGCTTCCAATTTCTTGGTGGTTTAAAGATCTACACTTGAACTTATCAAAATGTTTCGCAATCCTTTTGTGGCGTTCCCATTTCATGATTCTTGTTCCGAGTAATGAACGGGTTAGATTTCTTGCGTGAAATTTTGGTACGGGTCGAACAACGGGTCATGTTGCTTTTTGCACGGCGTGATTTCTAGCTTTCTTGGATTTGTTTCATCTTGTTCGTGAATTTTCAAGCTTGTTCTTGGCCGGATTCACATCACTTATTTATTGGTTTGTGCAATATTTTTCCATCAAAGTGAACAATCGACTAGGATCGAATTCATATACATATAAGAAGAAAAATATCTTGGTTGAAATAATTACACAGTTTGAGAAAGGCTCCCCTTTGAATGGAAGATATATTAGTCAAAAATCTACTTCTACCATGCACAGTTTTTCCCATTATAATCCACGCAATGAAAATTACTCTTTCTGCTCTGGCAATCCACCACTTTCAGGAAGAGTTCTTGCTTTAATAATTTGTGGGCATGTTTTTTTGCCCCCATTGGCCATAACCTAGGAAGAACAAAGTATACAGACTCCATTATTTCAAAAGGAATACCGAAGTTGGTAACTATTTTATATGATCAACAAGCAATCAAGAATCAGGAAGATTACATTACCTAAGATTTTGCATAGCTTGAATATGATACCAATAATCATTACGAGGGTTCGTAAGATTTTTTTAAATAAGATCGTCTTTTTGAAATATAAATAGTATTTGAGCCAAAAAAATTCAATTCATATATAACTAATATGAGCAAATAGATTTTGATATTAACAATCTCAAATAAACCACTGTATCGAGTACATGTTAATGTAAAAATTCAAAATCGCTTAAATATTAAAATAATAATCAATACATAAGACTTTGACCAACTCCTTTTAATGATAGTAACATTTTCAGACAAAAGTTCATATTAATGTGTTTGATTGACATTATTTTTCATGAAAGATGTCATTTTTCCATCAAAATTCCTACTTTTTTGGTGTTTAATTAACAATTTTTTTTCATGAAAAATGTTTTCCAACTTTTGGTCGCAGGACCATATTTTCCCCAAAAACAAGGAAAATATTATCTTTAGGAAGATGTAGTTTTTATTTTCCAGGTAATTCACTCTCTCTTTCTCTCATCTATCTCATTTTTCTTTCATCTATCCACCAATAAAAAATGGACAAGTATAATATTTTCTAGGTTGAAAACTAAATCAATCAAACACATTTAATTAATAATTTCCATAGAACTAAGTTTTAGACAATTCAATTACCTAAAATTTATTTTCTTTCCATATAAATTTCATGCTCGCAATCAAACGCATCATTACTGTTATAAATAACTACTTGGCTTGAATTAGATAAGAAATCAAGAAGTGTAGTCATGTGTTGCTTTTTCGTAATCATGTCTAATTCAAAATATGAAATATGTCGTAAGAATATTCTGATTGTACAAGATACACTCAACTACTTTTTCACAATTGTGTTTAAATTAGTGTATGAAATATGTTGAAAGAACATTTTGACTGTACAAGATAAACACTGTACTGGTCAACTATCGAAATTTCAATTCTTTTTTTGTTAATCTTTTTATAATGACTGAAACATGTTTAAGAACTTTTTTGTTAAAGCTGCATTTCATAATGAGATTTTAGCACCAATTATATTTCAAATAAAAAACTTAATATAATGTATATTATTTCAATGATACAACAATACTTTTTTTTTTTCTGGCAAAGGTTGGGTCTACAACTCGTTCGACAAGACTTCGATTTAAACGTTAATTCTTAAGTCTCAATATAACTTTCTTTTTGTTCAAATAATGAGTCGAGAAAATAACGATGGACTATTGATATGAACCCATTTGACATCAACAAATAACGAGGTGAATAATTATTAAAAATTTGCTTATAAGAATTTTTTGAACTAATATTTTATTTTTATTTGTTAAATGTGAATTAAGTTTCCACGATGGAGAACATAGCATGATATGTCACTTTTCAATTAAAAGATCTCAAATTATGTAATTTGAATTTACACAGTATTGTTTACTTTCAAAATATTTTTCATCAGATTTTTCAAAAGACTCGTAATTTTAATGGCATTTGAGAAAGTTGCCCTATTTTTTTTTTTATTTTTTTTTTTTTCATTTTCAAGGTTGGCAACTTCAACCCAGTTCGAACTTCTTGGGTTGGGCTTACAATATGATGTACTCGTCTAAGATAAGCCCATTCATATTTGGGCTAACTTTCTTGCCATTTAGCCCAAACAAATCGTGGCCCAATACTCCTGTATATCCTAATTTCCTTTTTAATTGAAGGGGTACTTACAAAAATACCCTTAAATTTATGGGTGTTTTGAAAAATCATATGAAAAAAATTTGGAAATAAAAAATACTGTGTAAAATTAAAAAGTGACACAATGTCACTTTTTTTTACACAATGTCACCCATAAAAGTTTAGTGTCACTTTTTTATTAAACAATGACATACAATCCCACTTTTATTAAAAATAATGTTTGTCACTAAGAAGTGATAAAAATTTCAAAATGTGACTGAAAAAAAGTGACAAATTAAAAAAAAAAAAAAAAAAAAAAAAGTGATACAACGTCACTTTTTTTTTTTAACACAATTCAAAAAAAAAAGTGACAATGTCAATTTTTTTATAAAAAAAAGTCACTTTTTTAATAAAATTTGTTACCTTTTTTTCTTAAAAAAAATGACAATGTCACTTTTTTGACAAAATGAATCTGGTTCTCAAGTTTGCAGATGTCCATTTACAGTAGACCCTCCCTCTAATTGTAAAAATTTCCATATATAAAAAAACCTATAAGATTTCTTAAAGTTTCTTAGTTTCCACACGAAAAAGTATTGTCACTCACTCTATTCCACAGTGAGAAACACAACATGTGGAGATTTGGGAACATTTAGTCATAGAGGAAGGAGTTGTGGCAGTGCAGTAGATACAAAAGGACAAATACAAAGGGAATTAAGCATGTACCATTCATGGAAAATGAATACTTAAGATTAAGCATAAAATGCACTCAACCAAAAAGACAAGATATATAATATCTAATATTGGTCTCTTTTCAAAGGGATGAAGAATCTACTAAAACATTTTATTGATTTTTCTGATCTCGGAAAAAATTTAAAAAAAATTTTGAGCTCTAAAACATACTATGTAACCATTATACTACTTTGATGCAAAAAGCTAGATGAACCATTATACCAAGATCCCACATACCAATTGTTCCATTATCACAACAGTGGCATCCTTTTACAATCATGCCAGTGGATCTTAAAGCGTTAGGAGGACTGCAATTGCTTGTAATGAGTGTAGGATAATCGACTTTGATGCTAGGGGTTGGTAGGAGATTAGAGCTCATCCTTAGAGGACTCTGTTAGAGATTAGGGCTTGAGGATTTTGGGATTGAGGATTTCGGGGTAGAGGATTTTAGTGTCGGTGTTGGCCCGTTGGGATGATGATTTAGGTGCAGCAACTGGCGAGGATTTTGGGGTGCACAGCTTGGAGGATTGTTGAAGAAAGTTGAAGAAATACCTATCAGTTCTCTCTCTTTACGTTTTGGAAGATTTTTAGACGTATTAATTACGTTTTAAATTGTTTAATTAGTGTAAAAGCGTATTATTTAATTTTGTTGCTTTTGAGCCGTACTGGGCCTAAGTTCCCCTTAATTGAATGAGAAATTTTCACAAGTAAAAGTATAACTTTGGTCCAATTCAATAATAAGAAAATAAGTTTCAACTTTCAAAAATTAGATTTTTATTAATTTTTATTTATAATTTAAGTAATTAAATATATATTTAATTAATTAAATATATTAAGGTCACAGATCTATATAATTTGGTCACAGATTCGCAATTTAGTTAGTCACATATTATTTTCGGTCACAAATTAAAAATTTTAAATGTCAAAAATTATTTTACGTCACAATTTAAAATTTTATAGTGCACAATTTGTTCATCGATCACAGATTCACAATTTAATTAGTCACATATTACTTTTCGGTCACAAATCAAAAAATTTAAATGTCACAATTTTTTTTACGGTCATAATTCAAAAAATTTAAAGATCACAATTTTTTCCTTGGTCACATGTGAAAAATTTATAGGTCACAAATCATTTCCGAGATTACGAATCGAACTTTCAATAGGTCACAAATCATTTTTTAGATCACAATTCAAAAATTTTACAGGTCACAATTTGTTACATTGGTCACATATAAAAAATTTACTTGTCACAATTTATTTATAGGTCACAACAAATCACGGATTAATTTTTAGTCACAACTTATCAAATTATTGGTCACAATTGAAAGTCATAGTCACAATATTCAGGTCACATATTCAATTTCGAGTCACAAGTAGAAGTCACAATCACACTTTTCCTCATAGCAAACATCACAGCAGTTAGCACCATCTCCTCTACCACCACCGCAGCCACCAAAATCCACTCCGCCACCAGATCTAGCAAAAATCTCGTCACATCAAGCACCCACAATCATCACGCCACCATCGCCGCCACACATCACCACCACTGTCACGACCACCACCGCCGCTATCACCAATTTTTCTAGTGAATAAAAATCTCAAAACCAACGCAGCTGCACCCCACCTCCACTCGTCATGCCACCACCACTGAACCACCAACACCATTACTACGCCACAACCAGGCCGGACTTCACAGCAACCAGGATGCCGCTCCAAGACCACCACTAACTCACCAGATCGCCGCATCAAAACCACCGCCCAACCACCATTACAACCACAGAACCACCACCACGGCAACCAGAAAAACCCTCCAGATTGGAAACCACCACACCCAACCCCCGCCACCACACAGATCGCAAATTAACAATAGTAATAAAAGAAGCGACAGAGGAGGCTTCGAAGGAAGCTTAGCACTCCCCGCAGCAGCAGCCGGCTTAGTTTGCGGCTGATGCTTGGGCGGCGTCGAGGGAGCTAGGGCTTTCTTCGGCTCGATCTTTTGAATAAGCTGCGACGGGTCCTCCATATCATCGTCTCCCAACAAATCAAATGGATTCACTGTCGCCATTTTGCAGCCCCCGGAAGAAAAACCCTAGCTTTTTCAGATATATAAAAAGCACGAATCCTTAATTGAACTCTTCATTTACGGTCGCAAGCCGCCTCGTGCGGATCTCCTTGCCCAATCGCCGCCTCGCCGGCAATAAAGAAGAGGGAGGGAGAGAGATGGTGCAATCGCGGTGAGGGAGAAGAGCGAAGTGAGAGACGGGAGAGAGAGAGAGAGAGAGAGAGAGAGAGATGAATTAGAATTGGGTTTGGTTTAATATTGCGTTGAATTAAATAATTTTTAATATTTATCTTATTTAAAATATTAAATAAAATTTTTGATTTTTGAAAAATTAAACTTCTCACCTTATTTTAGAACTCATAATTTTTAAGGTAGAAAATGATGTAATTTCCACTAATTGAGAACGTGAACATGGCCTTTTCCAGAACCTCAATCATTTGCTTGTAGTAATATTTGAAAGTCAAGAATCTTTTTAAGTTGTGTCGTTGCATTCTTTTCAGACTTCTTGAGCATTGTTCCGACTAGATTAATATGAAGATTTATTTTCTGAGTAAAAGTACATATTTTTCATGTTTGAAAAGTGTTTATAAATAATTTAAATTATAAATAAATATAAATGAGAGATAAATAAGTCAATTTTATTTGTGGGTCTCTCAAAATGTATGAAAAAAAAATATTTTAAAAATGATTTTTTTTTAAAAATGAGACCCAAACAAGGACTAAATCTGTGCTCACCTGATTTTTGGATGAAAATTATGAGAAATTGGACCCCGACCTTTGCTACCAATTTTATGCTCTTTTCTACTAGGCCAATGCAGAAGGGTTGAGTGGAGATGTAACTAAAATTGTACACATCATGTTTTTTTTTCTATTTTCTTTTGTTAATTAATTATTATAGTTTAATAATTTAATCATAGGTTATCTGTGAAATTTAAAAAAACCAATTTAATAATTTATATATAATTTAAAAAATTCAAGTAGCACATTTTTAACTTATAAGACATACTAATAAAATAGATTTTAGTTCGACAATATTAATCCGGTGAATGAAACAGTACCTTGTAAGTTGAAATACAGACGCGGTGTTTGTTTGATAAAATTTCAATAGGTCAAACTTCAATTTTAATAATGCATTTCACATGATTCACAATTTTTATCAATTTTTCATTCGCTCATTCATTAATTTTTATTAAAATCAATTAAAACTTTATCAAACAACCCCTTCGTGTTTTTTTGGGTCAATGAGTACGCCGATTTTGAAAAGTATGAGTGTTATTTCAACGACTTCAAATAATATTGTAAGACAAGAAGAATCCTCTCCCCCATTTCCTTGGAAAATAAAGATGTTAGGTGAGAAGCATAAAAATCTCATTAGTCTTCATTAAATGCATTACAGCTTTTAAGTTGTTGAAGGTAATTTAAAAATATATATATTTGACATAATCTAACGGATTAAGTTTTTAAATCAAGTGGTACAATGCGATATCATAGCAGATACATGTCTTAAGTTCAAATTTTGCCGTCATCCATTTATTACAAAACATTTAAGTGTAAAGTTTTAATTAAAAAAAAAAAATCTCATTTACACCTAAAAAATCGTGTTAAAAATAATATTTATATATATTTGACCTAGTCAACAACTTAAACTTTCATATAAAATTTCAACATGAAAACATCCCCATATTATGGCATTTTACACGCTAAAAAGGACTTGGAACAAAAACTAGCCAGGTGGTGAATCATGATGGTCAAAATAGTTTTGTGTGGTGCACAATTTGCCGGTGGATACATACAAAATTTCTTTAATTTTTTTCATTATAAACAAGACGTGCAAGCATTAGTATGATCCAACGATGATTTAAAACTATTGTACAATTTGAAAAAAAAAAAAAAAAAATTAATTCTCGTAACAAAAACTTATCATCAATTTAGTTGTCTATTAAGTTGTGTTGAGCGATTTGACCTCTTAAATCTAAAAATATAAATTTATTTAGGAAAAAATGTTTTCGCGGACAAATGTTTAATCTTTCAATCTCTATTTTATTTGTAGGGCTTGTTCGTGACTTCTTCCAATAGATTAATTGATCTCTGACTCATTTTGCCATCCCGACTAATAAATCATTAAGACTGAATTTTCAATAAAATCTTTTGCATGCACAAGTTGGTATTTCTTAAAGAAAGCAGTTACAGTAATAATAGTCCTCGAAGCATTAACTCGAAATTGAATAATCGAAGGCAGATACAATATTATAAGAGGAGAGATATCATAAACTACTAATCGATCATAAACTGTCTAGATCATACATAATTCGTCCAATTCAAAGTTCGAAAAAAGTGTTGAAATACGTCAAGTAACTAAATATCTTTATTTGTGGGCCACAAACCCACGAGTCCACGAAATTATTGTTAGCCACCTTACACTTAACAAAAATCTAAAATTTTCTTTGTTATGAATGTGTGTATATATATATGTATTGTCTGCCATTTCTCAATGAAAACAGAGAAAGAGAAAGGAAGAAATGGCTATTTCATTCAATTGTTGCCTAAATCTATTCCCTCCAACTAGAAGTACTTCAAGAAGAACCCAAGTTGTATGGTGAGTAAATGTTTATTATATAAGTATTTGATTTACGTGTCATCAAGCACTCGATAAATTAAAATATTGATGTCAATAAATTTAATATCATTCACGTCTCTATCAATATATTTTTAATTGTATTTACGGAGATTGGCACGAAAATATCAATGATACACATGTCATGTCGAGCTAAGTAAATCTCTCTTCCTTATTTTTGTACTTTCAAGCATATATATATTCGGTGTTACTCCAGTCCTAGCATCGATGATATATACAAGCAAATTTATGTATATTTGTTATATTCGACTGACCACAATAGCCGATAGATTAGTCATAGATCTCTCTTCCTTATTTATGTTTAGTTCAACGTAACAGTATATGTATCAGGTCTTACTTATGTCTTAATGCCCGTCAACCTTTCTTTTATGCAGCCCTCAAAAGGAAAGATCATGGAAAAGCCAATGCATTCTAGGGTTAACATGTGTAATAATTGGACAAGAAATGAGCAATTTGGAAGGATTAGGTGCCACTGCTGCAGAGGAGAAGCAATTAGCTGTGGAGTCTAAAGTAAAAGTTCAAAGATGGAGTGACTTAGGAATGTGCCAGCCATGGCGTCGAAATTCATTTGAGATGATTGTGCCGGAGAATCTGCCGCGGCCATCAACACGACGGCGATGGGAAACGGTTGATTTTTCTAAAACTGCACCGACACTTCAAGTTATTACAAAAAAATCTATTACTAAAAATTGTTTTTCGTTGTAAATTTATATAATCTCTCAATAAAACATAGACTTCATGACCCGACATGTTAATAAAGAGTTATATAGGTCAAGTTGACTCGTCAACTCGTTTTTAATCTTGTTAACAAATACCATCACCACTTGTACTAAAATAATATTATTCATTGGATTTTATCTGATGTATAGAGGAGGGTTTACAAAATCCCTCTAGAATACTCACAATAAGAGGATGAGTGAATTATTTTTGTAATATTTTATTCACATTAGACTCATCCATTTGAGTATTCTGGTGTGAACCCTCCTCTGTACAAATGAAGAAAAAAAAAAAAAAAAAAAAAACCCTTATTCATTACGAAATAAAACCCGAAAAATGGATGCAGTACATGCAGTACAAGAAATGTTGTACCTAAAAACAAAATAAAAAGAGAAAGTACTATTAGGAAAGTACAAGTCAATATTTTCCACATATTACTTGTGGCAGCTAACGTATGGACCCGACCGGTCCCTATAGGCCACGACCCTACAAGCTTGGTCTGATATGTCAAAAATAAAATTTGATTTAGGTTATAATTTTTATTTTGTCGTCAAAAAAAGTTATTAATATTAAATTTTTGTCAGCTGTAAAAATATTTTATTTTAAAAGTTTTTATTTCATTACGAGTAATGTTTTAGAATAAAGTTATGTGTATACCATGAGGTGTACATAATAACTTACACCCCTCTCACATGGAGAGTGTGTGAGTCCTCCTCCATGTGAGGGGAGTGTAATGCATTTGGTGATATATTATGTACGTGTATCATGGTTGAATGTTTTAAGCTTTGTCAAACATGCTCACCGAGGATTTTTTTTATTGAAAAAGATATTAAGACCCTATTTGATTCCTATTTTGAGGGAAAGAATACATTTTAAATAGTTGATTGATGGAGAATGTGTGATTAAAAATTAAGGAAAATTTTGGATTTGTATGTAATATTATTTTATTGGAAAATGTGTAGTTGAAAAAAAAAAGCGAAATGAGTTTTGAGAAAAATGGGAATCAAACATGAGTTTAATTTAAGTTATTGATATGCATCTTAGGTATTAAACAAAAAGGATTATATATTGGAATATTTGTGTTGAATGGAAAGAAGTATGAAATGGGTTTAAAAATTATAGCTTTAATCTCTAAAATTGTTGTAGTTATATGATATCAATCACTTGATTAAAGATTTGAGGTTCAATTTTTCTATCGTTTAAGGAATTTTAGGGTATTTTCGACCATGGTAATGCACTGATGCTATTTTCGAAATTCTGCCCATAAAGTGTTTTTTTGTCAAATATTTTGGAGGCAGTTTTCCATAGACAGGAAATTGGTGCCAGATTTCTATTTTCTGGAAATACAGTGCTATTTTTAATAACTTTCTGATTTTCTTAGAATTTTTAGTAAGAAAACCAAATTACGTGTTAAATATTGGAGATTAGGTGATAAAATAACTTATATAAAAGTGGATATGTTATTAGTAAGCCTAGTTGAGATTATGACATTGAAAATAAGACTTTAATTTCTTATTAGTAAATCCTTATTTCCATTGACTGGAAAAACGTTTAAGTCACTTTGTGAAGATATATGAATTCTTGAGGCTGAGTGCGAGATGTTATACTTGGTAGTTGGATGTGAGGACGTGATGATAGGATTGAAGTAACGATTAGTCTACAACTTTGCGAATGAAAAAACTTATTTTTCAAAAATTAGTATTTATTAAATTTATATTACATTAGAAAATTAATTATTTCATACAATTGATTTGATAATATGATTTTTAGAATAAAGTGAATTTTATAGCAAGTTTTTTTTTAAAAAAATTAAATTCAGTTAAGTTAAATCATTTCATTAGCATGTTATATCACTATTACATATTTAAAGTTATTTTTAAAATCACCAGAAAGTACCAAGGTAATTTTACCATAGTATGCACTTGGGTGTTTCTACAGTGTATGACCATATATGGTTATTTTACCCACTCTGCACTGGTGTTAATGTGTTTTTACAGTGTATGATTAGGTATGGTTATTTTACTCGCTCTGCACTAATGTGAATGTGTTTCCACAATGTATGACCAGATTATCAAAGGTCTTTGGGACCCACCATCGTACGCACATAGGCTTTGGGCCGTGTACTAGGGTGATTAGCCTTTCAGATAGCTCTACGTTGGTATGACCAGATTATCATATTTGAATGGCTTTGCCTTGTACATTAGTAAGACTATTCATTGGATATTTATTGGTGTGACTCTTTAGTATATCATATTATGTTTATTCAGTTGTAGAATCACAGATTTTCAAATATCAAATAATAGTTTATTTCAAAATAAAGAGTAAGAATTTTATGATTTTAGCATGTTTTAGTTCTAAAAGAAATTATCAGAATTTAGAATTTCTTTAAGCAGTAAGAAAAAAAAAATCAGTTTTTTCAGTAAATATGTATAAATGGAAAAAAAAATTATTTATATTTGCTAACTATCCACTCTTTGAGTTAAAAACTCATATATTTTGTCATCATTTTTCTTATTAGATAGTAGTTGAGTTGATCAGCGTGTTGGAGTCTATTGATCTACCAAGTTGAGCCACGCAATTTCATTGGTTGTATGACTCATTTTATCAGTTTAGTTCATATTTTTGATATAGATGCATATTTAGTCAGAAAATGTATCCATATCATGGACTCATTTGCGAATGAAAAAAACTTATTTTTCAAAAAAATTAGTATTTATTAAATTTATGTTACATTAGAAAATTAATTATTTCATACAATTGATTTGATAATATGATTTTTAGAATAAAGTGAATTTTATAGCAAGTTTTTTAAAAAAAAAATTAAATTCAGTTAAGTTAAATCATTTCATTAGCATGTTATATCACTATTACATATTTAAAGTTATTTTTAAAATCACCAGAAAGTACCAAGGTAATTTTACCATAGTATGCACTTGGGTGTTTCTACAGTGTATGACCATATATGGTTATTTTACCCACTCTGCACTGGTGTTAATGTGTTTTTACAGTGTATGATTAGGTATGGTTATTTTACTCGCTCTGCACTAATGTGACTGTGTTTCCACAATGTATGACCAGATTATCAAAGGTCTTTGGGACCCACCATCGTACGCACATAGGCTTTGGACCGTGTACTAGGGTGATTAGCCTTTCAGATAGCTCTACGTTGGTATGACCAGATTATCATATTTGAATGGCTTTACCTTGTACATGAGTAAGGCTATTCATTGGATATTTATTGGTGTGACTCTTTAATATATCATATTATGTTTATTCAGTTGTAGAATCACAGATTTTCAAATATCAAATAATAGTTTATTTCAAAATAAAGAGTAAGAATTTTATGATTTTAGCATGTTTTAGTTCTAAAAGAAATTATCAGAATTTAGAATTTCTTTAAGCAGTAAGAAAAAAAAATCAGTTTTTTCAGTAAATATGTATAAATGGAAAAAAAAAATTATTTATATTTGCTAACTAACCACTCTTTGAGTTAAAAACTCATATATTTTGTCATTATTTTTCTTATTAGATAGTAGTTGAGTTGATCAGCGTGTTGGAGTCTATTGATCTACCAAGTTGAGCCACACAATTTCATTGGTTGTATGACTCATTTTATCAGTTTAGTTCATATTTTTGATATAGATGCATATTTAGTCAGAAAATGTATCCATATCATGGACTCACTGCATATTTTGTATCTTTTGAATATATGTTATGCATTTGAAGTTTTATGGATTCTATAGAAGTGTAAATTTTTTTCCGATGCATTTTATTTTGTCCAGTTTGTAATTTGAGAGGCTAGTGTACTGTAATTTGAATTACATGTACATGTTTGGAAATTTTTTTTTGTTCATGTGATTCTAGTCTATATTTCAGAGGAAATTTCGTTAAAATTTTTATAAAAATGTCACAATCAAAGCAAGTCAAGGTTATCTTGGTGATGGATTTTGCACTTAGCTGGTATCTACCATCAGCACATGACACGTGTCGAATCTATTAGGATGATTCGGGACGGGTAATGTCAGCCCCTCTGTCTACACCTACTACATTTACTAGTTTTTTTTCCTCCACTATTGATGAAATTCGAAAATTTTTGAACGTCCACTTTGTCGTCGATTCAAAAAGGGTGGCAATACTTTTGTTTGATTGGAGATTTCCTAGTGAGCCTCATTTGCCACTAGATATATACATTCGGGATATGTTTGTTTCAACTAGTACTAGTATAATAACGCGAGCACAAACTGTAACAAGATATTCCCTTAAACTTCATTGCTGCAAGTGCTTGTTTGTAAAGAAGCTTTTCCAAATCAAATTATCTACAACTATAGGTTCTTGTCTCCAAGTTAATAATATTCATTTCATTTTCAACACCGACGTGTAACTCATACTCATTTATTGGTACCACTATAAGTCCCTTTGTATCATCATACTTTTTACGCATTTTATTTTCAACAGGTGGGGTTAGAGTCAGCAGCGAATTTAGTATGAATGTTCAGTTAGAGCGGAAGTTGACTTTGACCGTTGACTGTCGACAATCAACGATCGTAATAGCCCGATCTGACCGGTCGTTTATTAAAATTTGATTAAATAATATAAAAAATTATTGAATATATATGTAAATGCACTAAAACGTAACAATTATATACTTATGAAAATATAGTTTAATATAACCAAGTCCCAAAATACTAAAAAAAAAATACAATGCAACGTTACTCTATAATTGTAAGTTTAGACAATTGAATTCTACGAGGCCTCATATTTTGAAAACGTTGCAATATTGCCTCATTCTCAAGTTTTACAAAATAATTTTTCTCCATGTACACCAACAAATTGTCATTCAACAATCCATATATCATTTTGTTGTGCAAGTCACTCTTGATTAGATTCATAGCAGAGAATACCCTTTCAACACTTGCAGTTACCACAGGTAATATCAAAACCAAGGTGATCGGCCTATAGATCAAGGGAAAATAACAAGCACTTATAGTTTCAACCAACTTCTGAGCTACATAAGATATGCTTTTGAGGTTGAAGAAAGCTTCGTCCATTCTCACAAGTATAAGAAACTTGTCAAGTTGAGGTGTAAGTAATAAAATGTCTTCACTATTGAAATCCAAAGGATAGAATTGAGCAAGACGTACCAATTTACAAATATCAAAAGTTGCAAATGAATCTCTTGGATTTAAACACGAAATACAAGTCAAAAACTCAGTAGTTGTTTCGGGAAAACGATCATTCAACTCTTGCAAGATTGAATCTATCACATGACAATACAAATCAACACAAAAGCAATGATAATAAGTCACCTACTGAGCTGCACGCCTAGGTCGACCTTTCAATACTACAATATCCTCTATATTGGGTACTGAAATATGTATAGCTACACAAAATTTATTCACCTTACTCAACAAAGTATCTCAACCATTGTCTCTCATGCGTTGCAATGCGTACTTACACAACTTCAATAACCTCATAGCATTCTGAATATCTTGATCCATTTTTTGTAAGGCTTGGGAAATATCATTTGTAATTGCACGAATTTCAAACATAAAATGGAGACTGAACACAAACTGAAAATCTTGCATAGTGTCCATCTGTCTTGTGGTCATTGATTTTTAATCCAAATTTATGCCATATTCTAATATATTCTCAAGAACATCTACAATTGCATTAAACATACTAATAAAACGAGTAATTGTCAGTAGATGTAAGCCCTATCTAGTATCACCTAGGCGTGCCAAACTTATTTATTGAAACTGACCAGTTCCACCAGAAAGTTCCCCAACATTAAGCTTTTTCAGAATTTCAGAATGATAACTTGCTCGAAGAGCATCTACTCGTTTACATGATGCAGCAACCAAATTTACAATAATAGCAAGCATGTTAAATAAATCACCAAGCATATTATTCGTACGTGCCACAGAAACAACTACCAACTGAAGCTGGTGAGCAAAACAATGAACATACATAGCATATGGGTTCTTTCTTAAAATTAAAGCTTTTAAGCCATTGAACTCAGATGACATATTGCTTGTTCCATCATAACCTTGACCTTTGAGACTAGATATGCTCAACACATGTGTAGAAAACATCGCATCAATAACATCCTTGAATGATTGAGTACAAGTATCAGGGACATGAGAAATGCCCAACAAACGCTCCTTCACTTGCCCACTGTTGTCAACAAACCTCAAAACAACTGGCATTTGTTCTTTTATAGAATTATCCCGAGCCTCATCAACCAAAATTGAAAACGAAGAATTACCCATCTCATTTATAATAGACCTTGTCGTCTCAACAACACAACAATTAACCAAATCTTTATGAATGTTTGGTAAAGTCATTTGGTCATTTCCAGGAGCATTACTAAATACTACTTCATTAATTTCCTAACAACGAATTGCATACCAATTTAGTAATTCAATTAGATTTCCTTTATTAAGAGACTCTTTCAATTGATCATGACCACGAGACGACAATCCTTGCATAAAGAGGAATCTAGTACAATCTAGCACCGCAGTCAACCTTGTCCTATAACCTTTTTGTTGGCTACTACTTTGGCTAGACATAACGTAGGCAATACTTTGCTTTTAATTCATCAAATTGGAACACTTTGCAAAAGCTTGATTACGAGCACTATCAATGAGCCCGACATGATCTCTCAATATATTTTTGTGCCTCCAATCCCTAAAGCCGGTCTTAGTGAATATATGTCCACCCCCTTGAGCCCCTCTATCAGGTTTGAACAAATAACAATGCAAACAATAAGCCGCATCAGTTTCTATACTGTACTCCAACCAATGAAATTCAGAAAACCATTCTTTCTGAAAACACTTGTTATCATTTTTCATCCGTCTTCTTCGAAAGTCATGTCCATGTGGTTGACAATGACCTTTTTTCAAGTATGTCATCCTAACATCATCTCTGATATTAGGAGCATATGACTCGATAGGGGGCATTTTCCTGGATCAGATACAAGATCATCCACATTGAATTGAACCCGAGTGTTATCTAACAACTCATGTACTGGGCTAGAAACAGTGGCGGGACTAGATGCACAACTAGAACTAGGAATACTAGATATAAATTTTCGTTTTAGTTGAAAAAATCGTTCAATATTCTGCAAAATGCCCAATTTAATTTTCAATTAGAATTGATAAACAATTTCACAATTCTCAATAATAAGTAATAACACTCTGATGTGCAAAAAAAGTTGTAATAAATTTTCAATTGTAATGAATTGCTTCCCAATAAAAATTAAGCTAAAAAATAACTACACTCACAAAGTCAATTTCAATATCCAAAATATCAACAGCTTTCTACACTTACAAAGTCAATTCCAATATCCAAAAATAACAATCAAAATCAAACACAAATCCAAATTATCCAATAATAAAACTCAACTTAAGACTCTTAAGTCATAACTCACAAGACAACCGCACATGGCACAAGCATCAAGGCATCAACATAGTCACACAGACACACAGACATAGTCACACACCGCACGACACAACACTGCACAGTCACAACTTAAAAGTGATTCACAAATCACACGGCACAACGCAGTAGTCACAAGTGAATCGAATCAATCAACTGAAAAGTGAAAACTAAAGTTAACATTGAAGAGTGAAGACAGGGTCACAGAAAGAAACCGAACTTACCAAAGTCGAAGTGGCGAAGTCCAAACACAGCCACACGCAGCCAGTCACAGAAACGGAGCAACCGCTGCAACCCTGACGCAGTGACCCAGTGACGCAACACCATCCTCAATTAGTGAACTCCAAGTCGCCAACCAACGCCGATTTTTGCTTCTGCCTTCGAGGCTTCGACTGGAAGTCTTGAAATTTGGAAATTTCAAATGGAAATTGAAATTTGGGAGTAAGGGTTTGGGAAGAATCTCGGTCTCTCCTCTCCTCCTCCTCCTCAATCTGTCGACGTGTAGCTGTACGTTAGAATTGGGGGAAATGAAATTGGATTTGGGTCACTTAACTTAGTAACTAGTAGAGGCTGGACCCGGACTCATCACATGGATTGGACCTAAATGATTTGGGCCAATTTATTTATTTATTTATTTATTTTTAAAAATGGCCCGCCAGAAACATTTCTTCCTTCGTTCCCAACTTCCCAGTTCCAGAATACCAGTTCTTCTCCGGTCTCCCTCCTTCAGTACATCCTTGGTCGGCGCTCCGCAGGAGCTCAAACTTCCGGCGGATCCAGTTAGAGCGACCGTCCTAGCTCGCTACTAGCTGGATCCGCCACTGGTTAGAGTAGTTGCACATTTTTCAGCCTCAATGTGTCTCTCACAAAACCATTTATATAATGTTTTTCTGATTTACTCAACCATAGCAAGTACTGGAAACTCGCAAGCATTCTTGAATAACGAGTTCAAAGATTCTGCATTGTTAGTCGTCATAATATTGTAATGGATTTATTTGAAATGTGCTTGAGACCAAAATTCATACCCAAAATTTCTGTTCTAGGTATTCTCCGACTGTCGAACTTTTACGATATATATTTGACATTGATTTTTCAAAATTAATCAAAACTATACTCCTTTGCAGTTGCCATAAACAATGGCAAAATATCAGTCCTATGATAATTGGACTTTATGTTTAGTTGTAGATGCTAAATGTAGCATCCATAATATGCATAAGGATAAACAATATCATAGCGTTACCAATGCTACCCTTACGATCAGAAATAAAAACAAACCCTTCCAACATACACATTACATGAAATAACTTATTGAAGAACCAAGCCCATGGTGCATCGTTTTCAGAATCAACAAAGCCAATTGCAAGAGGATATATCTGAATATTTGCATCATGACACATGGCAACAAGAAACGTACCTCGAAATTTGGATTTGAGAAATATTTCATCCACAGAAATGACCCGTCTCATTGATAAGTGAAAACCACGTATGCTTGGTCCTAAAGTCATGAAAAAGTATTTGAAACGGTTCTCATTATCAACCTCAATGAACGTCACTGTACCGAGATTATTATTCTTTAGAATATTGCAATACTTGGCAAATCTGCCATGACTAAGTTTAGGTGAACCTCTTAATAGCTCTAAAACACATTTTCTAGCCATCCACGCCTTATAATAATTTATATCTATGCCAAACTCCCGACGAATATCATTTTGAATGTTCGAAAGTTTGTATATACTGTTGGGATCCTCAAACTTCGACATGATGTGTTTTCCAATCATCCAACAACTAGTTTGTCAATGATCTTTGTGGCAAACATCCAATGAACAATTATGATAACGTGAATACTTTCGAATTTCGAATTTGTCACTTTCCTTCAACAGTATTACCCGCAAACGCCATTAGCAAATTTCTTCAACACAAACTACTACATATGTACTCTTAATTGACTTAGTGACCTTAAATTCAAAAGAGTTTCTTACAACAAGCATTTTATAGTGATGCCTGAAGATCCTTCTTGTTGCGAAAAAATTGGCTAACGTGCGCATCATCAGGTCAGGAATCTTAACTCATATTCCACAAGGATTCAGGCGAGCAACAACATGTGAAATGCCAATAATCTCATCTACCAATGTAAAATGTGTATTATGAGTAACATTGTCTTCATTTATCACATGAAAATCATCTATGTAGTTGTCATACACTACTTCCACCCCATCCCAATAATCATCACTTATAAAGTTCACACAATCGTTTTCACAAATTTGATTAAATGGAGAAACAATTGCATATAATTGTCATCGGACTTATCTTTTTGCATATTCAATTAATCCATGTCTTCCACATTATCCACAACAATGTTTGAATTGCATTCATGATTCTCCTATGCATTTACCATATTATGATCCATGTCTTGTTGATCAACATAACCATTTTCCACAAAGGTTACACAAATTGGAACTTGGTCATGCAAAGAGAGAAATGAACTAAAATTCATATCGCAAGTAATTTTCATTAGCGGTATAGATAATTTTGTCATGTCGGGAACGAGAAATTTCATCTCGATGTCATACATAACGAGATCAACCTTAGCCGCTTTTCGGACTTTGTCATACCACTCCATATATGAAATAGTTTTTTATACAAAAATATTTGTTGCGGTGTCTTCATTATTCCCTATCCATTTTCAAATCCATCCACATTGATCACTCTTTTCAAATTCAACAAAATAACAAATGACAATTATTGCATTAGAGTCCATATCTACCATTCAACAAAATAACAAATGGCAATCATTGCATCATAGTCCATATCTGCAATTCAACAAAAATATAAAATATATTACTCCATTAATTGTCAAAATTGTATACTATAAAATATAGCTTGACTAACAAACAAATAACAACTAATATTGTTACATAACAAATTTTAAGCAGAAATAAAAGTGTTACATAGTTTAAAATGTGTACGTGACCAGTTTGCAAACAACTATATCAATACGACCATTGTCAAATCACAACGGCACGTAGCTACAAAAAAAAGCACCTAACTACGGAAAAACAATATCATTCCGTCCATTCCGTTTTTATATTTCATAGAAAATTTTGATTACTCAATTGATTTTTTCCATAGTATACAACTGGAAAATAAAAAGAAAACTTTAATTTTCATTATAAAGCATACATTCAACTATTTGAAATCGATTCTGGCTAACCTACTTCCAAAATTGGCACTATTTGATTTGTCTTTTATTCAAATAAAAGAAACTTCAAAATGTAATATTTAATTCTAAGTAAGAATAATGCATATAAAGAAGAATAAGAAAGTTGGATTTGAAGGTGAGTTTACTATGGTGAAAAATGAGGTTGGAAACGTTAGAATGAAGAGAATTTAGGGATTTCTATTTGAGGATTTGGTAAATATTGATCTTCAAATTGGACATGTTAGACAATTTAATTTTAGGGTATTTAAGACTTTTAAAATATGATTAAATAGACTATAGACTCCTTGAAAAAAAATTTGATCTGGGCTATTTTACCAAATATTATGGTTGACTAGACTTTATAAGCAAATCTCCCTAAAAAGATTGAAAATTATAAATATATCCTTCTATTTAAATAAAATAAATAAAAAGATGAAAAAAAAAAACTAACTTCAATTGCAATCCCAATTTTTTTCAAATAAATGAAAACAAGTTTCAAATAAATAATTAAAAATGAAAAACTAAAAACTAAAAATATCCCCCAAAAAATAAAAATATTACCCAGTACCCACCCCAAAAAAAAAATAAAAAAATCCCCAATTTCCTTTTTTTTTGGGGGGGGGGGGGGATTTTTATGGATTTTTTTATTTTCATTTTTTAATTATTTATTTAGAACTTGTTTACACTTATTTTAAAAAGTTTGGGACTACAATTATTTTTTTCTTTTTTATTGGTTTTATTTAAATAGAATGATATATTTGTCATTTTCAATCTTTTTATTGAGAAAATAAACGATAGATACATTTTTCAACAATTTTAATGGGGGAGGGAGGTTTGTGCACTATGTCTAATGGGTAGGGAGTTTTGTCCTTTCTATTTTTTTCTTTTCTATTTATTGGTATTTAACGGCAGAACTGATGGAACAACATAGTAAAAGGTATTCCGCACTAAAGATTTTCGAGAATTTTTTACTGCATGTCCAATAGGTCGGAATATTTCATGCTGTTTTGCGTTAGAAACTAGAATATGCTTGTGGTATAGGGTAGGAGTTATGTTACCGAATACAAAAAACACAGGGTGGATGGGTGGGTTTTTGGATAATTTTTTATTCATGTGGGTCCCGCGCAAGACCCTCTAGTGTGAGTGTCAATAGGATTTTCTATATACATTGTTTAATCCTAGAAATTAAGTTTCTATTTGGTAGCCATTTTTCTTAAAATGCATTTTTCTTTCTTTTCTTTTCAACCACACATTCTTCAATAAAATAATATTACACGCAAATCCAAAATTTTACCTTAATATTTAACTATATATTCTTTATCAATAAAATATTCAAAAATATATTTTTTTCCTCAAAAATGGCTACCAAACAGTACCATCATCGATTCCACGCCTCACCAGTAAGTGAGGGAGGACAAACTCGGTATTACCTAGAAGGAGGAAATACCTTTAAATAGCCTTTTCAAATAGGTGATTTGTAAAAATAGACTTCAAAAAGCTAGAAATTTGAAGAATAGCCTTTACACAATAATCTTTCCAAAAATACTCTTAATTTAAAAAATTGCAACATAGTCCCTATAATACAAAAAGAATATAAAACAAGTTATTAAATGAGAAGACCAATAAAAAATAGGTTACCACTAAAATATAAAAAATTAAAATATAGATTAACACTAAGATTTTACATATCCTTAATAAATAATAGATTAACTGAAAGAATGATAAAAGAATTTTTAGAATATTAAAATATTTTGTAAATTTTGAAGATTTTGTAGATGGTTTTAGTACCCCTCCCACTCTAATTGGTATCAGAGCCATAGATCATAACATGATAATAGAAGATTTAGGAAATAAATATAAAATTAAAAAAGATAATTTTGGTAAAATAATAGAAAAACCTATAATAGAGAAAGAAGCCTTAAAAATCATAATTATAAAATTAAAAGATATGCCTTTAAATATTAGAAAGGAGATAATAGAAAAAATAGAAATTAGTATAATAAGAGATCTTATGATATGGGAAACTATTCTAGAAACTATAGATCGAGAAGAAATAGCTGCTATAATAGAAAATAATATAAGTAATTATGGGAATTAAAATTAAAAAGATAGATAACTATTATAAATTAGAGGAAGAAAAATGATATAAAATATTTTATGAACTTATTCCTAATAAATCAAAAATATTAACATTAAATATAATTAAAAAAATTACCTAGAGAAATAAAAGAACAAATACTACATAAATTAATCATATGATCTATAAAAGATAGATATGTATATGAAATGATTAATAAATAATTTGAAAGTATTATATATTATAGAGAAATATATGAATCATCATAAACTATAAATGAGTAATGATAAAGTAGCTAGAAAACTTAATAATATTGTTAAAAATCTAAACAAAATATAAGAAAAAACCTCAAATATACTAGGAATACCAGGAGATATAAATAAATAACAAGAAAAAATGTTAGGAAAAATAAAAATCGAAAAACTAGAATTAAAAGCAAAATATTTTGAAACTGTAAGAGATGAATTATCTAATAATGAAATAGTAATAGAAAGTTTTAATAAAATCATCAATGAAAATAAAGATAAAAAGTGTAGATTATCATATTTATTAGAAGTAAAAAGTGGGAAAATATAATGGCTTCAGAATCATTTGATGAACTAAAGAAAATAATAAAATAATTAATAAATGAAACTAAGGAATTAAAAGATGAAGTATGAATGTTAAAAATAAAAATTAGATAAATGAAACAAAATATGAAATCAACAGATAAAAAAGTAGATAAAGATAGAATAAAATGAGAAATGACAAGAATAGGAAAGAAACATGTAGAAACAGAAAGATATTATGAACCTGGAAGTATGGATGATAGATTTAGGAAAGAAATATTACCAATAATCCTAAAACAAGAGAAAGAATTTGAAAAATATACAGAAAAAAGAGGAAAAAATAAAAAAAGATAATGAATGAAGAAATAGATAATCTAATAGAAAATTTTGACCAATTAAGTATAGAAGAATTAGAAAATTATGAAATATTAATGAATACTGGTAGAGGATCAACACCAGCACCAGGAAGTACAAGCAACAATCCAAAATTGGAATTTCCTGAATTAAAAGGAGGATATGCACCAATGCCACATAGACCTTATAGGCTACCTATGATAGAATTATACCACAACATAGAATAGAAAAATATAAAGATCAATTTACCCCAAACTCATACTACAATAAACCAATAAATCATGGAGGAGCAAAACTAGATTTAGATTGTCAAATAGATACTAAGAAAGTCTTGTTACAATGGTCAGATGCGATGATATTATTCTTTTTATATAACCAAGATGATACGTGAGAATTTACGGATAGAAGAATTGACTATTTAATAGCATCATTTGAAGGAGATATAAGAAATTGGTGGGAAGGAGTAACTGAAGATACTAAATTATTAATGAGAAGAAATATACAAACAGAAATGCAAAAAATCTCACAAGAGGGAATAAAAAAGTTAGTAGAATAGACATCAGATGAATTTCTAGGAGAAAATTGGATAAAAAATTCAGAAGAAAAAGCTAGAAGAGAAAAATTAAAAGTAAGATTAGGATTGATAAACATTATGATATGTGATATGTGTAAAATAAAATAATATACATGTCAATTTAGAAATTTCTATTATACCCAATTTTATAGTAACGAAAATCAAGGACCATACTTAGAAATGTATTTTGCTAAATTACCAGGAACATGGAATATATATTTCAAGATAGAATATGAAAGATATATAAAGGATAATCCTGTACCAGATACATTAGGAAGTAGAATAAAATTTATATTTGAAAGATTAGCAGAAATATGTAAAAATAGACAACTAATGAAAAAGTTTGAAAAATTAACAAGAATCTATTGCGAAGAGATAGATAGATCTATTAATTGGGGATGTGGACCAGAAAGAAAATAAAAAAGAAAGTTCAAATAAAAAAAGTATAAAAAATATAAACAGTTCAAAAAGAAATATCAAAAATCAAATAGGAAATATTATAAAAGAAAATATCAACCAAAAAGAAAAGAGTTTAAAAAGGATAAAAAATAATGCAAATGCTGGAATTGTAGAGAAATAAAACATATAAGCACTGATTGTACTAAAAAGAAAGTTATAATTTTACAACAAAAATATGAAGAAATAGAAAGTGATTTAGAAGAAATAACAGATATTAATAAATATGAAGGAGAAGAGGTTTACATATCAGAATTAGAATGAATCACGAAATAGAAGAAGCTGAAACTATAGAAGAAAAATAAGAAATAGAAAATTCTGAAAGATATGGATTAAAAGTAACATTTGATAATAATACATTTAGAAAAATAGAAAAATTATCATTAGATTTAAAATTAGGAGAATAAAAAATATTCGATAAAATATTTAGAAGAGAAAGAGTATCTATAAGTGAATATCATAAGATAGAAAAATTAATAGATATAAGATCAGTTTCAGGAAGTCATAAATTAGCATTACTAACAAAATTCACAGTTGACCAATTAATGGCAAAAGTAAAAAGAAAACAAAAAGAAAATATACAATATGTTTATCTAGTAGGAATACAATTAATGTTCAAATCCTTATTTAGAAAAGGAATAGATTCACCAATAACAGTAAGTTTACATGATGGAAGAATACTAAATACTAATGATAGTCATTTAGGAACTATAGAAGGAAACTTAGCATACAAAAAATTATTATTTACATGTTATCCAAAATATTGCATATCAATAAAAGATAAAGATTTTAATGAAATATTAGGATTGCATTTTAAAATACATAGAAATGATATTATGGAAGAAGAAAATCATATTATGACCATAGAATACAGAACATTATATACATTTACTAATTCAAACTAAGGAAACATTTACTCTAAAAAAACCATATATAGAAATTCACAAAGAATGTAAAGACATATTAAATATTGTAGAACCAAACAAACAACTAAACCTATTACCAAAAATATATGAATTAGAAATATCTAAAACAAAACCAGATGTAACAGAAAAAATAGAAAATAATTCTTTAATACAATTTAAAGATGGAAGATTAAGAAAAAATAATAGTACATCTATAATACCAAGAAAAAGCATAAGTCGAGAAATAATGGTAAAAATGAATATAGGAAGTATGCAAATATATGGAGAATATTTTAATGGAATAGAATATATAAAAGGAAAAAATATCATAATTAATACGGGAGCGGCAAACTGTCATATATCAAGAAATAGAGATAAATGATTAACAAAAAGAAGGGTAGAACCTTATAAATATATCAATTTTGATGAAAAACACACATACTAGTGAATTAGAAGTAAAGATACCAATAGTTTTAGATGGAGAAGAAATGATAATATCATGTTATATAGATAATAGTATGGGAGATCATTAGCATATATTATTAAGAATGAATTTTTTACAAGCCTTAAATCATTATAATATTAATAAAGAATGAATCTATATAACACATAATAATAAGACATTATTTTGTCCAAAAAAATGAATAATGTAATAACATTTTTATTAGCAGTATATATACAAATTACTATTGTAGAAACTAATATAACAACATGTGTCTTAATAGCTACAGGAAGTGATATAACTATTATCAAGACATTTTTGTTAAAAAATTGGAACAATGATAATACTATAAAAATAACAGGTGTCACAGGAATATCGACACCCATTACTAAAAATAAAGAAAAGGTAGAAATCCTATTAGGAAGTAAACAAATAACTATAAACAAAGTATACGCATATGATGTATTAGAATGTGATATATTATTAGGAAATGATTTTGTTCAACAATTCCAATATTACCAACAAAATAACTATATGATTATGTTAAAAACACAATGTGGACATCTACTAAAAATTTCAAGAGTATTTAAACCATACAGAGTTTAGCCAGCCCAGCGTGGTGAAAAGACAATAAAAATACCAATAAAAACAACTGTTAAAATACAAAAAATACAAACAACAGAAAAATCAGAATTAATAGAAGAGATAATAAAAAAGATAGGAAATATCTATAATGAAAATCCATTAGTTTATTGGAAACCTGAACATCCAAAAGTAAAAATAGAATTAACTGAAAATTTAATAATAAAAGTAAAACCAATAATGTACACTATACAAGATACTCAAGAATTTAGAAAACAAATTGAAGAATTAAAAAATATGAAATTAATCAGAGCTAGCAATGGACCACATAGTAGTCCAACATTTATGGTAATGAAACACTCTGAATAAGTACGGGGAAAACCAAGAATGGTAATAAATTATAAAGAATTAAATAAATACACAAAATTTGATGGATATTTTTTACCAAATAAAGATGTTTTAATAAACCTTGTAAAAGGAAAAGAGTATTATTCAAAATTTGATTGTAAGTCAAGATTTTGGCAAATCAAAATGGAAGAAGAATCAATACCATATACGACATTTAGCACGCCTCAAAGTAAATATGAATGGATAGTTATGCCATTTGGAATAAAAAATGCACCTCAAATATTTCAAAGAAGAATGGACAATATTTTTAGAAAATATAATGATTTCTTATTAGTATACGTTTATAATATACTAATATGTTCAAAAAATAAAAATGATCATAAAAATCATATTATAAAATTCCTAAAAGAATGTCAAAAATAAGGAATAGTCTTATCTGAAAAGAAAGCTATTATCGAAAAACCTGAGATAGAATTTCTTGGATTAATTATAGATAAGAATGAAATAAAATTACAATCTCATATATCTAAAAAGATAGAGAATTTTCCTAATATATTAGAATCTAAGAAACAAATACAAAAATTCTTATGATGTTTAAATTATGTAAAAGGATTTATTGAAAATCTTTTAAAAAAGAGACATAAAATACAAATCTTACTTAGAAAAACTAATACTAAATGATGGAATGAAGAACATACAGAAATAGTTAGACTACTTAAAGAAGAATGTAAAAATTTACCAAAATTAAAATTACCAAATGAAAAGGATAATTTGATAGTTAATACTGATGCCTCAGATAAATATTGGGCAGCAAAACAAATTTAAATGAAATATGTAGATATTCAAGTGGAACTTTTAATCAAGCAGAAATGAATTATACCACTCATGAAAAATAATTATTAGCAATTATTAGAGGAATAAAGAAATTTTCATTATTTTTATTATATAAAAAATTTATTGTTGAAATTGAAAATTCTCAAGTTGCAGGACCTGTTAGAAATAAATTACCAATGGAACCCCAGTATAGAAGGTTACATAGATGGCAAGCATATTTATCATTCTATAATTTTGATATTATTCATATTAAAGGTACAAATAATTATCTGGCTGATTTTTTAAGCAGGAACATTGAATTTGGAGATGGATAATATTAAACAAATGATATCAAAGACAAAATTTGCAACAGCATTTGCCAAAAAAGAAACAGATGATATAAAAGTTGGGATGAGGGTATTAGTTGAAATCTTAAGTAATAATTTCAACCTATTACTTGAAATCAGTGAATCCCACGTTAAAGTTGTCAATGAAATGAAAGACAAAATTGATGCTCTTGAAACACAATTAATGTCTATTGATACAAATAAAGATACAAGTATTGATGTCTTGGCACAATCCTATGATACCAAACAAGAATATCAACAGATACCAAGAAGTGATCCACCATGTGGAAGCAACAGTGGACCAAAGAAAGATATTATAATCCAAAGTCCCAGAAAGATAAGAATTGGTGATAATCCTAAAAAGATTATTATCAATGAAAAGTATACGAGATCAATTCAAATACAACCAGATGAAGAAGATGAAATCCATTTGTCTTCAAAAGAAGAAGAATATAAAAAATTTACTAAAATAATTTATGAATTACAAACAAGTTATTCATATTTTATTTTACCCGGTGAACACGTTTATACAAGAATAGTTATGATGAAAGAATCTGATCCAGTCATGGTCAAAATGACAGCTGATTATGGATATTTGGATTTAATTTATCCAGATAAATCTCTTAAAGAAATAGATAGATTTGATGACATATTTAAATCTGAAGTCTCAAGATATGCACATGGACGATCTATTTATCTAAAATTTTATACTATCAGTCTAGAAGTCGAAAATGGAATTTTCTATCCAGCAGAACATATAATCATCAAAAATCTAAAGTTTTAAAAGATTTTATCACCAAGTTTGACACGCATCAAATTCCTAGTGCCATTTCAACATTACAGAGGGCATGTGAAGCAAGAGACTACCCCACTTGCCGACAGAATTAGAAGATAAAGATGAAAATGATAAACACATGGAGGAAAGGTGTCCAAACTGCTACAGGAGAATCTTACCAGTTGTATGTAAGAACAAAACTTGAAGGACAATTATAGAAGGACTGTGTTCTTTATCAAAGAAAATGTAACAAAACAACAAAGGATGGAGGGGCCATGAGGCTCTTGATGAAAAGCACGAGGCAATAAAATATTATTAGCATGATGTAATTTATCTTCAAATTTGTGTATAAATAGAAGCCTTTGGGCTAATGAAAAATGCAGAGTTGGTTGAGCACTCAAACTGTGAGTTAGCCAAACAATTTCCTGTCTTCCATTGTAATCATATTTCAACTTTTAGATATCAATAAATTTTCAAATCATTTCATATCCAAATTGTCTTTAAAAGATATCATGAGTTTTTAAACACTTCATCCCATAGATTCTTGAAAGATTGAAGAAGAATTTATTTCTTACTTTAACAGAAAGAGAGTTTTCTTTAGTTAAGATCTATAATCCGAATTCAAAGAATTGACACAGCGAAGGTGAAAAGTTGGAATAGCAATCATCCCGTAAAGGCAGAAGGCAATTGAAGGGAGTCATTTGCAAATCCAGAACCTGAAGGTTATTGGTTCTAAGAATAAAGATTTGAGATCAAAACTAAGGTAAAACTATTATTTTTGTTAAATTTAGAAAGATATTTTCTGAAATCTTAAAGAATCGTTGGGATTACTTATCTGAATATTTGCATGATTAAATTATCTAAATATTTGTATTTAATATTTATTTTATTAGCATTGTTTATCATGTTAAGATTTATATAACATGCCAGAATATACAATTGAAGGATTAGATAATTTATTAGAAAAATTATTAGAAAAAATAAATAATGTTATCTATTAAATGAAAAGAATAGATCAATCATCGTCTGAGAAATATTATATACTTAGAGAAAATTTTGATAGATATATGGAAGATTATGTCAATCAATTAGATCAAAAGATGGATTTATATGCTAGAATTTGAGATAGAAATAATATAGGACAAAATTGAAAAATTATTCTAAGATAGGGATATATTCTATAATATACAAAAATTTATTTTATTAAGGATAAATTAGTATTTTTAATATCGAAGATCATTGTGAAAAATAGCACGAGTTAACCAAGATTGCCCTACCTAGAAGGCGGTAAGAGGCGTTCATTAAAACGCCGTCGTTTGAATTCCTACCCAAATACTCTACCAGTCTACTGCCGCTCTGCTAAATTTCCTCTCATCTTCCAAAGCCCCAAAAGGCAAAAACCATCAAAATTTCTCAGGTTTTTTCTTAGCTCACTAATCTCTTCGATTTAATCTCTCTCCACACGCACATTTTCAC
Source organism: Osmanthus fragrans (assembly GCA_019395295.1). Classification (NCBI taxonomy): domain Eukaryota; kingdom Viridiplantae; phylum Streptophyta; class Magnoliopsida; order Lamiales; family Oleaceae; genus Osmanthus; species Osmanthus fragrans. The sequence continues at coordinate 19,948,715 of CM033360.1, forward strand.
AATACATGGTATTGTTTTATAAAAATCTAATCAATTTTCCAAATTTTGTGTATATAAATGCAGATATAGGTATACACACACATACATACAATGGGGGTGGGAGGAAGGGATGCGTCGATATCACTGGATGGCGTGAGGGACAAGAATTTGATGCAGTTGAAGAAGCTCAACACTGCCCTTTTCCCGGTCCGGTACAATGATAAGTACTATGCCGATGCACTCGCCTCTGGTGAATTTACCAAATTAGGTCAGATTTAACTTCTTGGGGTTTTTTTTTTGTCATTTTATTAATTGGGATTTTGTTGTTTGACCTTTTTTATAAGTAGGGACAAATGATGTCTGATTTTGTTTGGTTTTGTTTTCAGGATTTGGTATATTGTTTAATCAATTTTATCGACTGGACATTTCTTGTTTTGCCTTAACATTAGCTGTTGGGGAAAAAATAAAAAATAAAAACCCACACATATTAACACTGTTTTATGTGTATTTTAGAGGATTTAAGCTCATAAGGAGGAAATATGGTGTTATTTTTTTTCTTTTGGTTGGAATTTTGGACTAGGTTTCTGTAAAGTGTTTATTTAGTGATTTAGGGATTTTTGTTCTGCTTGCATATTAACCAGTATAAAGTATTGATGTTGAATAGAACGTTTTACAGGATTTCAGGCTCATTTTGATATGAAATCTTCCTTTATCCTTTCTCTTTCCGTGTTGTTTAATACAATTCTTTGTCTGGGTTAGGCTTCATTACTGACTAATTCAACTAGTGGTTGCTTTCTTTTTGATGTACACAAACTTATTATTTCTGGTTTTCACCCGGATTGTTTTTGAGAACTAATAATTATTCATTGCTTGGAAGTGTTTCTTTTTCTTGTCTTTACCTTTATCAGATTGCTAGTAAGGGTTTTCTTTGGTGTCATTTAATTGAAATAGCTAGTTCTCATTTTGTGCTTGAAATTGTTTATTGCTAGTTACCTAAATGCTGTAAGGGGTTTAAGGTCCAGATTAATCCAACATGTGATTGTGACCGTCATTTCGTTTAGTTTTCTCTGATGCTTCTTTTATGAACTAGTCGGTTCTTGTTGCGTGAATATATAATGTTTAGCGTTCAGTTAATATTGTAGCAACTTGGAAAAGTATTCGTTGGTCTATGTTTCTCTGTGCTTCCTGATTTTGCTTGGATGTGTTGTAACATCAAAGCTTCCTGCTTTATGCTTGCGGTTTCTTGGATTTTCAAGTTTTTAGTTCATTGCATAAATCTCTTTTATGACTGATGCTAATTGTTCTATTCTAACTAACAAAATCATTGTTTCGAATCAACTTCCATGCTATACACTTTGCCACTGTAAAGAGCTATTATGAGCCATTTTGTTGACCTCAGTTCATTTTGCTGAGCATGGACAAGAAAGAGGTTGATTATGAAGTGTAGCACATTGAGTAATGACCTCTTCTCAGCACATTAGTTACAAATTTGACCAAGTTTGACATAATGAAATCATAAATCTAAAGAAAAACCATTCATTATGTTTAACTATAGAGATATGGTACACCAAAAAAAATCCAAACTATAGCATGGTAGAAGGTGGCATATAGTCAAGATATATGCCCTCCTATGATGGTCCTAAGAAATCCCAACCTATTGAGCACAAGGGAAGGATTTCTTTTGCATGCCCATATGTATAAAACAATTGCATCTTAAGGTTAATTCAGGGTAGTATAGTTTGAAAACAATAGTTTATTAGCTCTAAATTCCTCTGAACTATGATATATTAAAACTATCCATGATCCAGTTTGAAAGTTATAGGTGCTTCTATAATTAATTTAGTGATTTCCCATCTCAACTCAGCAATGCCTGATCTCATATTTGCTACGTAAATTCTCTTTCTGTGATTCAATTAAAAAAAGAATAATAAAGAGAATGATCCTCAAGATGGTGCACTATGACTTATTAATAAAGAAATTTCAGCAGCATAAACTTTAAAAACACTTGCAAGCATTGGCTGTCTGTTTTAATAGATTTTCCAACTGCACTGTGAAATAACCTTGGCATCTGGGTAGTTAAAGCATGAACAAAGTTTTTTGCGCCAATTTTTACAAGTAAATAAATGACTTCAGGCTAATGATGCATAAATTATTGACATGTATATAGTAACATAACAGTGAATTCAAGGAAAGAATTGCTTTATTATTTGTAGAAATTTTTTGATTTGTACCTAAAAAGATGCAATTATAGAACTACAAACGAGGGATGTAAACTTTATGGTACCACTTAAAATGGACAAGGTTTGTCCTTGGAATTATAGCAGTAGATATAAAATTTAAAGAATGGCAGAAAATTATGACTTCAATTTAATTATTACCCACCACATACTGATGTTGAAATAAAGCTCAACATTCCGAATAAATTTAATTAGTTGAAATTATGTCATTGTGAAAATGCATCACACTTGTAGAAACGTAGTGATGAAAGTTTGAGATAACAATGATAGCAGCAGTTGATGTGCTGATGTGAATTGCCAAGACGATTTTAAAATAAGTCATATAAATTCAATTTAAACCGATGTCATATTGCTATTTAACTAGCAACCTGTCTCCTTCAAACTGTTGAGTGTAACTTGATTTGTGTCTTCTTGTTGTTGGGTATCATAATATGTGCCTCTTTTCATCTTTCTGCCTTTTCGTTTTAAATCTTATCTGCAGGTTACACATGTTCAAGGTGTAACATACTAACCCTAACAGCCATATATAACACTTCTGACTTGAATGACTGTGGAAAACTCGCTATGTAGTTCCCTTCTTTAAGGTGGCGCAGTCTTGTTACAGCTCCCTTTCGTTATCAGAATATTCCATCAAATATTAGAATGCATTTGAATGATTCTCCTGAAAGTACAGCACAAATTGAATATTGTAACACCCCACAACTATTTGTGTGAAACAAATTTAACTGTGTTAAAGTAACTATAGGTCTTAAAATCCCAAATGTTACTAGTTCCTCTTTTACTAAATGTTAATTATCACATTTCTCAGATTTCTGTTTGGCGTGCTATTAAATTTTTTCTTAAGTAATGAATTTAAAAAAGGAAAAAAGTGACTAAATAGACGTGATAACTATTTGCATCATGTTATGCTATGCTTCTTGTCCATTCAGATTTTACCAAGATATTTCTTAATGTGGTTCTTTTGTTTTTCCAGCATATTACAGTGACATTTGTGTTGGATCAATTGCATGCCGTCTTGAGAAGAAGGAAGGTGGAGCTATTCGTGTATACATAATGACATTGGGTGTCTTGGCACCATATCGTGGGTTAGGCATTGGTAAGTAATCTACTAGTCTTAGTTTCAAGAAGAAGGTGATATTATTCGACAATAAGGCCTTGTTTGATTGCCACATTTTCCATGGAAAATGTCACATCCGAGGAAAATATTTTCTACTTTGGCCGTTTGATTGCAACGTGGAAAAAGAAAATATTTTTCAAGGTACAACCACTTTAAGCTTGTTTTTAACAAATTTCATGGAAAATAGTTTCCTATAGTTTAGGTGGGTTTTTATTTTCCAACTTACAGGGAAAATGTTTGTCTTTCCACCTTTGCTATCAAACTGACCCTAATTAATTTAGTTCTGGTGTATCTAGGAACAAAGTTGTTGAGTTACGTGCTTGATCTTTGCGCGAAGCAGAATATTGGTGAGATCTACTTGCATGTGCAGACGAACAACGAGGATGCCATCAACTTCTACAAGAAATTCGGATTTGAAATCACGGAAACCATTCATAACTACTATACAAATATTACCCCACCGGATTGCTTTGTTGTTACCAAGTTCATTGCTCAATCTCAAACAAAGAAATGACCATTTGTATCTAGTTCCTACTAGATTGTTTTTTTTTTTTTTAATTTGCTTTGATGAAGCATAAACTAGTTTTTTTTTGGATCAGAAGTTTGTGGGGGTTAGCCGTTCATTGCTAATGTCTCTATGAGACGAATGAATTTGATTCAAAATTTTAGTTTATTTTTCTTTCTTGTAGTGTCAAGTACTGCCTAGTTCACCTTTTTGAATACATTATTGGTGATTTCTCCTTTTATTTTATCAGTTTGTGCTAAGCTTATATCTTTTGTAAAGATTTGGGGTTTCATATTAAAATGTCAACCTTGTTAAGATGAATAGTTTAAAACTCTATGAGTTGGTGTATATTTTTATCTCTATTCGATATGAGATTATATCTCTTAACATGCCCCGTAAGATAATGACTACTCGGAGCCCCATTTTAATCATGTTATTCACGTCACTGCATCCATCATCAAAGGCAGAACTTGAAATTGATTCTTACTATATCTAGTTTATTTTCTTTAATTTTTTGGTCTTATCATATTTCAATTTCATTTTACGTCTCATGATAGATATTGAAATGTTGCATTTGTACTTGAAATATTATGAGTGGCTTGTTCTGTAATAAAGTTATTATTCATAAGGTGAAGTTATTTAAGATTGTCATAATTCATTTTTTTCAACTTTCTATTTGCTTTCATGGAGTGAGGGGATTATTCTGTAATGAATATATCTCTGGGTTCGTCTTTTGATAGCTTTCATACAATATAATTTTGTATCGTTAATAATATAAAATATATTAATCAGTTTACATAATTAAATATTTTGATGTTCTAAAATCATTTACCTTTTTTTTTTTTAATAAAATCACTTGTAAAGTTATATAAGTTATTGTGCAACGCACGATCTCTACTAATATACAATATAAGTTCAAATATCTTCCTCGAAATATATCTCTATTTTATGAATAATAGAAATAAGTTTACTATAAAAATAATACTAAAAAACATTGATGATGGTGGTGGTGATGATGATGATGATGATGAATGAGTTTGAATCAATCAAAGTTTTTTATATGAATAAATAAATTAAATGAATGCAAAGGAAAGCTCAAAAAAATCTATTTATGTTCTTGAATATCTCGTGAAAAATGAAAAGAGTGAGGATATTTATAGAATTCAAAAGGCCAAAAAAATCTGTAAGTTCGGATGACATGTTCGATCGATCGCCTCTTGTTCGGATGACCAATATAGTCATTTGTATAGTAAAAATCAGATGTCAGAACGGTCAAATTTTGGACAGTTAAAAATTTGTGGTCAATCGCCACGTTTGGCTCGGTTGACCGCTCGGGAGTTTCGGTCTTTTTACGTTTTGACCCGTTTGATCCGATTTGAAGGTTTTGAAAGACATGAACTTTTTGAGAGTATTTTTAAATAACTTTTCAAGATAAAAGATATTTTTCAAGTTCAAATATCATTTTAAAAGTCATTTTTATATTTGATCAAAACGTTGCATTAGAGTGACTTTTAATGCACAAAAATTGTTTTTAATGCATCGAAGAATATTGAACTTAAACATTCATTGTCAAATATCAAATTGTTAGTACCTTTAACACTTTATCTAAGAAATCAAATCTTTGATACTACTCCGAAATTTAACTCTTAAGTTCTTGAATATGTTACTTCGATCTTCACCTCCTTCACGAGTTTGATTTGTGATGATAGCTTTTGATCTTTTGACGATTATCGGTCAACTTTTTTTAGTATGCTTTGAAAAACTAATCGCTTAAATTCAACTTGTTAGTAAACAAGATTAACTTATTTGTTATAATCAAAATTTTAAGGTTTTAATCGACCATAGGTCAACAATTTCCCTTTTTTATTATAACAAACAAGACAATGAGGGTGAGGGGTTTGGTTCGGGTTAGAAAACATACATTCAAATGAAATGGATTCACATATATATAGAAAACGGAAATGGGTCTCATGAGCTAATGAGCCAAACCCCAAGTTCCAAACCCGATATACAATTGTTCTATTAAATAAGGTCCAATCAATAAATAGTCAATGTCACCTCGACCCATGTAAGACCATCTCCGTCATACGCATGCCACGTAATTTATGGATATAATAATAGTCCCCCAAGTCTGAGTCGTATATTTATATGCAGGTAAGACTTTGAAATATAAACTGTCAATTAATTTATGAGTGTAACAATAGGCCCTCAAGTTTGAATCGTATATTTATATGCGGGTCAAACTTTGAAATATAAGTAGTCGATCAGGTGAGGTTTTACAGATTGCCTTATAAATATGAGCAGCTCCAATAAGTAAGGACTTATGAACTACTTCGAAAATATGCATCGGTCCCAAATAGACGAGGACTTACGAATTGCCTCGAGCATATGTGTGTAAGCCTGAATAAACGAGGGCTTACAGATTGCCTTGAAAGATAGATACTGTTATAATTTTTCGAAATTTCGACAACATCTCCTCTGAAATATGGACTAAACCAATCCTGTAATACAATACAATATATCCACTGCACATATACCAAATAAATTTGGGGTTAATTTGCCCCTCCAAATACTAATGATCATAGCGTGAGTAATATTATATCAAATTTCTCCAAGATATAATATGCAAAGGTCTATCATGCATCATAATATATCATATGCTCGCACAACTCAGTGTAGTAGTCTGTAATGGAAATAATGTATAACTTGCTAGCAATGATGAGACATGTGTATTTGATACCAATAATATAATGCATATGCTAGCAGTAATATGTAATGATACTAAAATACTAGTATTACAATAGTCCCCCAAGTCTGAGTCGTACATTCATGTGCGGGTCGGACTTCGAAATATAAGCCAATGTGATGAAGTTGATGTAGAGGCTAGACTGAATATATAAGCAGCAGAGGCTGTGCTTTAGAAGTAAGTAGTAGAGACGATGCTCAGAATGTAAGCAACTCTATAAGCTGCTGCAAAGGCGAGACTTCAACTATAAGTAGCAAAGGCGATGCTCTGAATGTGAGTAGCAGAGGCGATGCTCTGAATATAAGCAGCTGTGATAAGCTGATGCAGAGGCGATGCTCTGAATATGAGTAGTAAAGGCGATGCTCTGGATGTGAATAGCGGAGGCGATGCTCTGAATATAAGCGGTTGTGATAAGCTGATGCAGAGGCGATGCTCTGAATGCAAGCAACTGTGATAAGCCGATGCAGAGACGATGCTCTGAATGTGAGTAGTAAAGGTGATGCTTTGGATGTGAGTAGCAGAGGCGATGCTCTGAATATAAGCAGCTGTGATAAGCTGATGTAGAGGCGATACTCTGAATGTAAGCAGCTGTGATAAGCTGATGCATAGGCGATGCTCTGAATATGAATAGTAAAGGCGATGCTCTGGATGTGAGTAGCAGAGGCGATGTTCTAAATATAAGCAGTTGTGATAAGCCGATGCAAAGGAAATGCTCTGAATGTAAGCAGCTACGATAAGCTGATGCAGAGACGATGCTCTGAATGTAAGTAGCTGTGATAAGCTGATGAAGAGGCAATGCTTTTATAGGCGAGCCGATATAACTGAAGAGACGATGTCGTTGAGAGACGAGCCTGTATAATTGAAGAGGCGACACCCTTATAGGCGAGCCTATATAACTAAAGAGGCGATGTCGTTGAGAGGTGAGCTTGTATAACTGAAGAAGTGATGCCGTTGAGAGGCGAGCCTATATAACTGAAGAAATGATGTCGTTGAGAGGCGAGTCTGCATAACTGAAGCGGTGATACCGTTGTAAGGTGAGCTTGTATAACTGAAGAGGCGATGCCGTTATAGGCGAGCCTATATAACTGAAGAAGTGATGTTGTTGAGAGACAAACCTGTATAACTGAAGAGGCGATGTCATTGTGAGGCGAGCCTATATAATAAAAAGGTGATGTTGTTGAGAGGCGAGCTTGTATAACTGAAGAAGTGATGCCTTTATAGGCGAGCCTGTTGAACATAGGCGAAGCCATGTATGAGGCTTTGTGGAGAGGCGGGGAATAGACATCGCGGAGCCAGGAATAAGCTTCTGGCAAAGCGGGGAATAAACATCCCACGAGGCGAGGAATAAACATCTTGTGGAGCCAGGAATAAGCTTCTGGCAAAGCGGGGAATAAACATCCCGCAAATAAGGCCAGGAAAGACCCCTTTTCCAAGGGAAAAGCTACAAAGTTGCTCCTTTTTCAAGGGCAAATGTTTCGAGATTTCGCCTCTTTCTTTATTCAAGGAATGAGGACTTCAAAAGACTGCATCTTCCTTTATTCAGGGCACTAGGACTTCAGTAAAAGAAAAGCTTAGAAGAGGTCACTTGTTACTTCAATTGGAAGGAAGAGATCAGCTATGGCATCTAGTCGAGCAATTAAAGTGCAGTCTTTGATAATAAAAAATCACGAGCTATAGAGGAATGATCAATATGGCATTTGAATAAGAGAATTCCAAACTAAGTATTTCATTGAACATTTTCCATGCATTCTTGCAACATTGAATTGTCGACTATCTGTTTTCTTGTTGAGTGCAGAAATTAGAACGAAGATCATTCTCTTGATGGGATCAAGTCAATCGAGAAATGGAAACTCATTATCTATTCTCCATATTTGACAACTTTATTCCAGGAAAAATTGTAAGTTGGAAAAATATAAACAACCTTCTTCTCTCAAGATTTGAGCTTAGATACGGATCAATACTAAATAAGGAATTATTTTATTGAAGGTTGCAAGGTGCCGTTTGTTAATCACGCCTTCCCATGTACCTCTAAACATATCTACTGCCGCCAAATTCAATGCTTATGTAGAGGAAGAAAATTCGGATCCACTGTGTAAAACCATGACTGATTTGTTCTCAGGCACATAGTCGATGAATTCTCCCATTTAGAAACAACAGCCCAATCAGAAATAATGCCCGCTAATTTTTCCATGGAAAATAAAAGTCTAGAAATGGGAAAAACGTCCCGCAGACCCATTGAAGCCAATCAAATCAAGAGGAAATAACATCTAGGGAGGTATTTAAAGATCTAAAATCAAAATTAGGATATATGGTTTATTTATACAAAACTCAGGTAATAATAATATTATTATAAAATATTTTAGTATTAAATAATAATATTATAAATTTTAATTCATTCATTTATTTGCTAAACCTAATTCAATCCACCAGCAACCCTCTCTCTTTCTCCCCTACGGACCAGCCTCTGCCTTCTCTCTCTACAAGTTTCTCTCTGCCTTCTCTCTATCTATCTACACCGGCGCTGGCGGCGATCTCTCCCCCTCTCTACCACCGCCTGCCGCCGCACCTTCTCACACCGCCTGCCGCCGGTCTGCCTCTTCTCAGTCTCTCTTCCCTCTCCTCAATAGCCACCGCTGCATCACACTGGTGTTGCAGCGCCGCGATGTGAAGTCACAAATCAATTCGTCCCTGCCGCTGCTGTAGATCGGTGGTGATGCAGGTTCTGGTGTGGTGGGGATGCCGGTTCTAGTGGGGATGCAGGTTCTAGTGAAGTGTGGTGGGATGGTGGGGATGGGGGTGGTGCGTTTCTGTGGCGATGGCGATTTCAAATTGGGTCACATATCTGTGTTCTCTGTAAATTGGCGACAGGAGTTATGTGGTGGTGTTGGAGTTGTGTGAGTTCCGACAATGGAGGTATGTGGTGAGGTGATGGTGGTTTTGTGGTTTGTCACAGATTTGTGACTTGGTCCATCACCTTCAACCTCCAAGCTCCGGTGAGATTCTGTGTTCTCTATTAATTGGCAGCGAGAGTTATGTGGTGGTGCTGGAGTTGTGTGAGGTCCGACGGTGGAGTTATGTGGAGTTGTGAATTTATGTTAAGATTTTTTGAAAATTGTAACTTATTCATTGATTGGCGACGGGAGTTATGTGGTGGTGCTGGAGTTGTGTGAGTTCCGGCGGTAGAGGTATGTGGTGAGGTGATGTTGGTTTTGTGGTTTGTCACAGATTTGTGACTTGGTCCATCACCTTCAACCGCCAAGCTCCGGTGAGATTTCTCTGTAAATTGGCGACGGGAATTGGGTCACATGTCTGTGTTCTATGTAAATTGGCGACGAGAGTTATGTGGTGGTGCTGGAGTTGTGTGAGTTCCGGTGGAGTTAATAATTTGTAATTAATTAATTTGATAATATGTGACAAATAAATGTATTTGTGATCAAATTATACAAATTTGTGACTTTTATATATTTAATTAATTAAATCATAAATAAAATTTAATAGAAACCTGATTTTTGAATATTGAAACCTATTACCTTATTATTGAATTGATCATACTAAAAATCTTAGTTATGTATTCTTCCCTCAAATCAATTAGAAGCGAATAGGCCCATTCAAGCTTATAAGCTAAGACAAGCTACAGATATATGAGGCCCAACGAAATAAATTTGCTGGCCCTAATCTCTACTTTCCATAATATGAAATAGCCCATTAAAGAAAGCCATAGCATGTACTTATTACCAGCAGGAATGGCCCAAGAAAAATTAATAATAAGTAGGCCCATTTCAATTAACCCAAAAAAAAAGGCCTTTCAAGCTTATGGGGCCCAAGAATTTTTTGATCCACTTGGAAGTGGTGGGCGGCCTAGTTAAAATATTAGAAATTTTCATAAGTAAGAGTATAACTTTATCTCATTTCAATAATAAGAAAATAAGTTTCAACTTTCAAAAATCAGATTTTTTTTTTATTTATAATTTAATTAATTAAATATATTAAGGTCACAGATCTATATAATTTGGTCACAGATTCACAATTTAGTTAGTCACATATTATTTTCGATCACAGAAATTTTAAAAGTCAAAAATTATTTTACATCACAATTCAAAAATTTTATAGGTCACAATTTGTTCATCGGTCATAGATTCACAATTTAATTAGTCACATATTACTTTTCGATCACAAATCAAAAATTTTAAATGTCATAAATTTTTTTACGATCACAATTCAAAAAATTTAAAGGTCACAAATTTTTCCTTGGTCACATGTGAAAAATTTATAAGTCAAATTATAATCGATCACAAATTAACAAATTTTTAGGTCACAGTTCATATTTTTCATTAGTCACATATTGTTTACTGATCACAGATTAGATCACACGTTATTTCTTGATCACAATTCATATTTTTTATTAGTCACATATTATTTACTGGTCATAAATTAACTAATTTAATGGTCACAGATTAACCAAATCGTCATTACCAAATCCACCAACGTCACGGCGACAATAACCACCGCCAGAATCACAGATCCTCCACCGTCGCCGTTGCCGCCACCCCACCAGCACCAGCACAAATATGACAATCACCAACCGGACCTGAAAATCGCCGCCACCACCACCAAAAATTCCCAAACGGCCAAGTCTAACATCAACGACACCTCTGCCACGAACACCGCCACCACCACCATCAACAACTTCACCCTCACCACCACACGAAAATTGCAACCAATCTGAAAATCACAAACACCACAAATCTGAAAATCACAAAACACCATCGCACAGAACTGCACCTCACCGCCAGATCCACCACCGCACCTCACCGTCAAACACTACCCACCATCAAACAATGATTTGCAAAAAAATAAAATAATAAATAAACAAAAACCACCACCGATCTGGAGCAAAACTGCACTAGGATGACGCTGATCTGGAGCGACATCGCACAAGGGCGACACCACCCAAACGTTGCTGTTGTTGTTTCGCGCGTGTTGGTGCGGTGCTTCGCTTGTGAAGAGTCACTGGAGTCAGGAGCGGTCTGCTTCATTGAATGAGTGGTGGTTCCGACGTCGGGGTGGGTGTGGGCTAGGGTGCGGCGCCGAAGTGAGGAAAATAGGAGGCTGTGAAGAGAAGGAGAGGGATAGGGATAGGGAGAGGAAGAGGGAGAGGGAGAGGGAGACGAGAATGTTATGAAATGAATTTTCAATTTACATTAGGGTTTTTAAATATTTTATAAAATATTTATTTTATAAAAAAAATTAATTAAAATAAAATTTAAATTTCTAATTTTTGAAAGGTGAAAGTATCCACATGATTTTAGAAGGCTTGATTTTAATACTAAGGTTTGATGTAATTATCACTTAAAATATATACCAAAGCCCAATTTCATGATATCCAATAGCTCAAACAAAAGTCCAAACTAGTCCAAACAAAAGTCCAAACTAGCCTACAAAGCTGAGTCATGCAATTTGTTTTTATATGCCACCGTCATTACTTGTCACTATCAAATTTAATGTATATACATTGGACAAAAGGAAGACCCATGGATTGTGAAAGTTCCACTAACCGGTGGTTTGTGGTGTGGGCGCTGCTTCTTGAATGACAAGGACTGCAGCCTTTACCGGAGGTTCGTCTTCATGAACTTTGCCGGAGGCCTTCACTTTAGACATTATAATAAAACTCATTCTTCACACCCGACTCTAAGTCACAATTGAAAATTTTCAAGCCTCAAGAAAAAAGTTCTGCCTCGTTTCCAGTATCTGCTGTACTGTTGCTCATAAGGTCGACTGCTATCGTTGTTGCCTTGACGACCATAATCGGAGGCTGTAGGTGACTTTCATTGGTAGCACCTTAAAGCTACATCTTGGCTGAAGAGTTCTCATCCACCATATTGTGCATTGAAAACTCTTAACAAAATGAGCCCTCATGTTGGAAAAAGGAAACTTGACTTCTGAAATTTTGAGAGGAGATTCTGTATGAATAAGGATGATTTGCACAGCAACAAGGTAGGTTTTTGAGAATATTTAATTTTGTAATTGTGTTCTGTATGAATAAGGATGATTTGCACAGCAACAAGGTAGGTTTTTGAGAATATTTAATTTTGTAATTGTGAGTGGTGGGAAAGGGATTTGATTGTGAAGGTTCCATTATCCTTTCTATTCTTAGTGGCCACTGCATACCATTTTCCTGCAACCTTAATATCACAAATTTCATGGTAATGGCCGCCATTTTGGATGAAGATGCGAGAATTTTTTTTTTTTGTTTTAGCTTGTTGATAATAACTCTCCACTGTTCATCATTTTGGCTGCTGGTTCTTATAATGTGGCGTTGGAAATCTCTTTCTTCATATTTGCTTGTTGCATTCATTAACCAACCGTAGCCATTTTTAATGGCGGATTTTTCAACCCGAGTCGGAAAGAGCCATTTTTCATTGCAGAAAATTCCCTTTATCAAGGAAAGTTTTCAGATTCTTCCAGAGTTCCAGTGGCCTTCTTCTTCATTTTTTGTTGCTGGGTTTCTATTCATTTGTTGGTGGGATCCAAAAAATGGATGAACATGGCCGAACACAGGGAACAAAACAAAGCCACTTTCTATTTTCAAACTCGTTGGCCATTTTTCTTCCTTTTTGGTAGCTAACCTTAGTTTTTTGGTAGAGAAACTGCTCGAAAAAACTATATTTTCCGGTGGCCTTTTTAGAAGTGGTGGAAACATGGTTAATGTACCGTTTTCCACAGACGGCGTCAATTTGTTGACCCCAAAAAATGTTGTTAACAAAATCTCGACCTTATCCTCTTCACGTGGATATCACCTGCACATGGAGCACCCCTTTAGGAGGCAAAGGCCGTCGATTGAGAAAAATGTCCGACGATCGTTTACACTCCGACGGTCAAGTCAACGACCGAACAAAGGAAAAGAGAGTGCAAGAGAGGGTGAGGGGTTTGGTTCGGGTTAGAAAACATACCTTCAAATGAAATGGATTCACATATATATAGAAAACGGAAATGGGCCTCGTGAGCTAATGGGCCGAACCCAAGTTCCAAATTCGATATGTAATTGTTCAATTAAATAAGGCCCAATCAATAAATAGTCGATGCCACCTAGGCTCATGTGAGACTCTCTCTGTCATACGCATGCCACGTAATTTATGGATATAACACAAAGTAATATTGAACAATTGATAAGAAATATAAATCTTAAATTTTGCATGTGATCTATATATTCCCTCTATCTTTTACAAACCATAGCTATTCACTTTAAAGCATATGTTTATTAAGGCAATCATTTGATCATATAATTCAATTCAGGCATTTCAATCTCATTTTCAAAGCAATTATCATCACATTTTTCCCAATTTTCAATGCTTTTCAAATCTTCTTCAAATCTATCTTACTCCTTTTCAAATCTATCTTATTCAATTTCCCCATTTTGTCATAAGTAAAAAGGTAGTACAGATGAGAGCAAGTGTATGACATATAAGATCAAAACTTTAAATCAACCATAGAAAATAATAATATTCCTCCTCAATTAAATACAAAATGCCAAATATATACAAGTTTAAACGAGAGGATAATCATTACATTTATAGCAAACTACTAATCAAAACATGAGTGATGCAATGTTAAAAGCATAATCAATTTGGTAAAGTTTATATAAATTTCAATGATACCCATAGAATCAATCAAATGAGAACATTTAATATAATTCAATTTAGCCACATACTTCACATTCATCGATAATTCCAAAACCTCTTTGAACATATGAAAATCTATTAGTTTTAACGAGAATGTCGGCCAATTGATTTTTCGTATTCACACATTCTAATACAATATCCCCTTTCTGGGAGCCTTTAGGATACCATAGACATAATGTCTTAGTAATTCATTTTACGACACTAAGGTATGATTTTTCAAAATTGGGTTGAAATCTAGCACATAATCACACACCAAACACAATGTGAAGTCTACTTGCGATTAAGTACAGGAGAGATACGATCATACCTTGATATTCTATTATGTTTATGGAAGTACCTTGATCATCTTTGTCCAATTTGATTGATGAGCTATTGGAGTGTTCATCGATTTCAACTCTTTCATTTCAAACTTATTGGGCATTTCCATTATGTATCTTGTTTGACTTCATTCTTTAGGTAGAGATTGATCACTTTGTACTTTGGAAGATTCTTCTTCATCTTGTCGCACATTTGCTTCTTCCTCGTGTTGATTTTCAGCATCTTTAGATTCTTCTTTGTTTTGTTTTTGAATGTTCATTTGCTCAAAATGAATCTTCAAACCTACATCATTAACAATACATTTCTCTTGATCATGAAGATTAGTTTCATCAAATGTTTTACACGCATTGATTACGCCCAAAGAATAACACGATGGTTGTAACACAGTTTTGGGGTGTCGATTCCATAGGGAGATGGTTGAACTATTTGCAGGATTCAACAATTTAGGGTTCTCGTGAATTGTGTGAAAATGATTTGATCATCGAAATAAAATTTAAATATCAATGTTCAATTTAGTGAAGCATTGGAATTCCCTTGAGTGGTTTGGATCATTCAATATCAACAACTCATTTTTTTACTCAATTAGAGACGTTAGACCTCACTTTCTAACCGAAAAATTTATCATTGAAACCCAATTTAATTCTACGGTAATTCCAAAGTTTAAACTTCCTAAAACACATTCCTCCTTTTATTTATTGAAATAAGATTCAAGAAACGACAATATACATCAAGCATAAAGTAGTAATTGAATCACACCAATAAAATTAATTGAAATTGAAACTCAAACAAATATTTCAATTGTTCAATGAAGAAAGCATGACTGAATCCATGAAAAACTTATTAAAAGTTAAGCCAATTTCTAACAAATTTATGAGAAGAAAATCCAAACTTTAGAGTCCATGTGTAGGGACTTGGGGATTAAGAACATAATGGTTGAAACAGACTCCAGGGTGTTGGCTGAATGGGTAGACAAAGGTGCTTGCACTTTATGGTGGTTGTGGGACTTCTGGGAAGTCATCATGGACCTGATTCATAAACTCAATGCCAAGGCAAATCACGTGTTCAGAGAAGCAAACATGGCAGCGGATTTCCTTACGTTTTAGGACGTTCTAAGGTTTAAATATCGTGAAGGAGACGTGTTTCTATAAGAGTTTGATTGAAATTAGGAAACCATAAATCGCGCCTTGGGAATGAACTGTGCGACCGCATGGTATTAAGTGTTGCTGTCACATGGTTGTTTAGATTTCAGGCTTTGGACTTGCTGAACCACCATGTGCGACCGTATGGAACAAACGGCTGCGGTCGCATGGTTGTTGCCATTTTTTTTACCGGACAGTTTTCAGTATTTTTACTATAACTTTCTCTCCCGATGTCCGATTGAGGTGATTCAAAGTGCTTTGAAAAACTAACGCAAATGGCTAAAATTTTACTAGAATGGACTTTTCCCATTCAGACGTTTTTTACGCCGAAATTGGGTCTCAAACAGATACCATCTGGAACATAATTGTTTTGCTTGAAAGTTGATATATAATAATATTTCGACTATATTTCATATGTTAGACTTATTTCCTCATTCGGTTGATCCCTAACACTCTCGAATCTTCATTCCATTGCCCATTTCATCTATGAATTATTTGCAATTTATCCCTAAACATTCATTTTCTTCCACTTTAGTCATATTTCGTTTGTTTCTTCCAATTTTCACTGTTTTCATCCATTTGCAACCTAAATCAAAATATAAATGTACTTAGTGCATTTAGACGTCAATTTATCGTAAAAATGCAATTATAAATGGATGAAAAACTTAACAATTTATATATTACCACACATGAATTTTTAAATGACTAAAGTTCTTTTGTTAAAAAAATATATATAAGTTTTGCTAGTTGATGAATATCTAAGAAGGATTCTGTTGACCCCAAAAAATGTGCCAACAAAAAGTCGACCTCGTCCACTCCACGTAGACGTCATCACCTACACATTGAATACCCCGTTAGAAGGCAAAGACTGCCTGTCCAAAAAAAAAGTTTAACGATCATTTGCACTCTGACGATCAAGTTAACGACCGGACAAGAGAAATTTGAGTGCAAGAGAGGGATATGGGATTTAGATATGGTTAGAAAACATACCTTTGTGTGAAATGAAATCACATATATATAGGAAATGCAACGGTCCATGTGAGGCTTGAGGCTAATGGGTCGAGACTTGGCCCAAGACAATATTGCTTAAGGAAATGTTGCTTGATTAAATAGGCTCAATCAATTAAATAATCGATATCACATCGGCTAATGTGGAACCCCCTCCGTCACGTGTATGCCAGGTAATTTATAGGTGTAACAATAGTCCTTCAAGTTTGAATTGTACATTCATGTGCGAATCAGATTTCGAAATATAAGTAGTCAGTTAGGTGAGGTCTTATAGATTGCCTCAAAAATATAAGCATGTCCAAACTTACGAACTGCCTCAAAAATATTGAAGTGATGCTTCAATTTTGCAGAAAGTTGATTTAGAGACGAAGCTGAATATATAAACAATTGTGATAAGTTGATGCAGAGGCGATACTCTGGATGTGAGTAGCAGAGGTCACACTCTGAATATATATAGTTGTGATAAGTTGATGTAGAGGCAATGCTCTGAACATAATTAGTTGTGATAAGCTAACATCCTTATATGGGAGTAGCACATTTATATATTAAGGGCTTCATTCATGATGTTTGGTCTAGACATAGAAGTGATTGACTTCTAAGGTAGCAAGGCATGAGTCCTCGTGGGATGCATCACACGCTTTATTTATTTATTTATTTTTACTTCATTGCAAGGGGGTAGCTCTTTTGTGCAATGGCTTTCTCCATGGTGTATGATCTAGTCATGGAAGGTTTCGTCTTCGTAGGTAATAAGGTGTGCCCACCCTCTCCCTACGAAGCGGTAAATGACATCTTTGTATGGTGGATGGTTCATCCATTTCAAGGGCTTCTGCATGGTGGATGGTTCATCCATCCAAGGAATAGACATCGTGAGAGATAAGGAATAAACATCTCGCAAAGCCAGGAATATGCATATGGCAAGGCGAGGAATAGACATCCTGCGAATAGCTCTCAAACTATTGGAGTTTTATAAGCGGCCTCGGATAGACGAGGGCTTACAGCTTGGCTCAACGATAGTGAGAAGCGAGAAATAAACATCTTGCAAAGCCAGAAATAAGCATCTAGCGAGGCAGCGAATAAACATCCCGCGAATAGCTCTCGAACTATCGAAATCTTATAAACGGCTTTAGATGATGAGGTCTACAACTAGGCTTGACGATGGTGAGAGGTGAATAAACATTTCACGAAGCCAGGATTAAGTATCTGACAAGGTGGGGAATAGACATCTTGCAAATAGCTCTCAAATTATCGGAGTCTTATAAGCGGCCTTGGATAGACTAGGTCTTACAACTAAGCTCAATGATAGTGAGAAGTGATGAATAAGAATCTCGCGAAACCAAGAATAAACATCGAAATAAACATCAGGCGAGGTGGAGAATAGTCATCCCGCAAATAAGGCCAGCAAAGGCTCCTTTTGTAAGGAAAAATACATCTGGCTATTTACCTCATCCTTTTTTCAAGGAACGAGTACTCCGAGATACCACATCTTCCTTTACTCAAGGAATGAGGATCTATAATGCCATCTCTTCCTTTATTCAAGGAACAAGGATTCCAAAATACTGTCTCTTCCTTTATTCAAGGAACGAGCACTCCAAAGTACTACCTCTTCCTTTATTCAAGGAACGATGACTCCAAAGTACTCTCTTCCTTCATTCAAGAAATGGGGACTTATAAAATGCTGCCTCTGATAATAGGAAAATCAACATTTGGGGCACACCTTCAATGATGCAGGGTCTTATGAGCTAGCCTTGGGCATGTGAGGTTTTAGAGCTTGCCTCGAATAATAGGAAAGATGATAAAAGGCCTTTTTTCTTAGCATTGATTGTAGAAGTATACCACCCAACGAACAATAATGGTGACTGGCGATGGCTTCCAACAACCTTTGGACAGTTTGGAATTACCAAATCATTCAATCGTTTTCAAAGACACTGAGCCATTCTGATCAGTACTGCCAACTACCTGGGACCTCTTGAGCATTTGCTGGGAACTTCCATAAGGTAATAGATACATGATGCTACTTTGAAATGGCTAGTTGGAGCACTAATTGGTAATTATTTCAACAAAGTCACGGCCAAATAAAGGGCAGTCCAAACCACAATGCAACCGAACTTCTCTCATTAGTGCCTACCCTCTGTAAAGGGCCAAAATATCAAGGTAAGTAATGGCATTTTATCGAACGAACGGCGGCTAACATAAGAATTTCATTTTTTTTTAGAAGCTTGCATCCATGCCCAACTAGGAAATTTAATCCACATATGCCATCATCAACAGCCATAAAAAGATTTATTAGTTGCGACATTTCTTCGAGCATCTGACTTGCGACCTGTAATTCCCGTTCACTTCTTGGTGGCTGCTATTTGTTTTTTTTTTTTTTTTGATCCACTTTGAGTAATGGAGCCATGACCCCTGCTTATTGTTGTTGGAAGAATTGAATTTGGAAAAAACATGCAATATATTCTTTTCACTTTTGAGCAAGGCATTTTATTGAATTCGCTGTGTGCAACCATTTTTTATATCAATTTTGCAGATTGCTTCTTCATCTAACAAACCGAAACAGCTTTTTGCCAATCCACCAGAACTTATTCGACCAATGTAAAGGTAATAAAAGCAAGTACGTACATAATATAATTTTCTAGTGGTGTAGAAATCTACCTTCTCATTCTCAGTTATGTCATATACATTCTCAATCTCTACTTAGGATATTTAGCCATATGGTTGGTTTTGTGTAGATCTACATAATAATACTCTATGGTATTAATCACACAATTTTTCTTTAATTTGGATCACAAATAACACATAAAATACTTAACTTATAAATTAAAAAGTGTAAACACAAAATCACTTGGTATGTAGAGAAATTCATACATAATTCGTTAAATTTCTTGTGTACTTGAGTTACTTAGAATTAAAAATTCTTACAAACGGATTTCGAACACGCTGAATTTTTTTTAATTTTCTTTTCTTTTCCTTTTTCTTTTTTTCCCCCTTCTTGGTTGGAACAGCTTGATGATATAATAATCATGAAGGAGGTTTCTTTGGGACCAGGAGTATAAAGGGTGCACGGATCCTGGTCAACTTAGACATTAGTTGCGGTTTACTTCCGCCAGTTACTGAGGGGTTGGTAGCTGATGATCCAGGATATAGTCTGACGTAAGCTGGAAAACATCGGTATCAAAAAATAATAATAATAATAATAATTGATGAGGCGGTTTCTTTCTTGCTAGCTCAGCACAATTTAAAACCTGTTACTTATCTGTTGTTTTTTCTGTCCACCTGGCATTATTGAATGAACAGCCCACCTCTGTCCAAACAGGGTCGTGTCTCCATCAAAACTAATGCTTACCGTGTTTCCTTGTATTGTGCGGTGCTGATTGTCGTAGGAGGTTTACATAACGTTGTCGCTACAACATGGTTAACTCAGTACTTTGCTTTTAGATGTTTCAAAGGGATACTAAAAGCTTTTAGCGAGGGCAATCTGGAGAAACAACCTCCAACACGGCTGTAATAAATGCATCTATTTTTCTTGGTTTGGCCTGCTCTATATACCTCAATGGATGCAGTTGGAGGCTTCATTTACGCCAATGCAATTTTTCGAGCAAATATCAAGTCTGAATATATATGTGCTGGAAAAGATTCTTTAATCATCCACCAGAGAATGTCCTCCTCTCCCAAACATTCTTCAACTAGACTGATTTTATAATGATTTGAGCATAAGCAATCTCCAAATGACAAAAAAGGTAATAAACCCATGAACTCAAGGTGAAGAATCGGTGGCTAGAGAATAACTATACTGTTCCAAAAGGATGAGATCTTGAATATGGATGAGATAATAAACAGATGATTAGAGATTGCTCATCTTTTTCACAATTTGGAAATTAAAAGAAGCTTGCTTCTGTTGTGTAATATTTTGCACCTCGATCTTCTTCTTGTTGTGCTCTCCTTTTCCTTTTTTAGGTGCCTGACTCCATCTCTTTTTTGATGGAAGAAACTGCTCAGAAAATTCTTCATTTTTTAGTTGCTATCTTTGCTCTCTTCCAGTAGAAAACTGTCCGAAAAACAACCATATATTTCGATGGTTTTGGGATGTGATAATAACATGGTTAATGTACCGATTTTCATAGACAGCGTCATTCTATTAACCCCAAATAATGTACCAACAAAATCTCGACCTCGTCCACTCCATGTAGATATCACCTACATATTGAACATCACATTAGAAGGCAAAGACTGCCAATTTAGAAAAAGGTCTAACGACCGTTTGCACTTTGACGGTCAAATTAACGGCCCAACGAGAGAAATATGAGTGCAAAAGAGGGAGATGAGATTTGATTAGGGTTAGAAAACATACCTTTGTGAAAAATGAAAATTAATGCAAGGCAAGAACTCGATTATATGAGACGTTGGGTTGCTCTGCTAATAGACCTCCCCCTTTGGACATAGATCCACACTCCCACTCAGAATGGTCCGAGTTTAAATCTTTTTTTTTTTTTAAGAAATTGCATATCTACCTAAACATACTTTGTTTTGTCGTGTTGAAACGGTTGTGGGCAATCATAGCTCTTGAAGACTGTTTTTAATCCTTGAAACTTTCCAAATCCCCAGGGCCAGTATCCAGAACTCAGCTTCAACGCTTGATCATTCTACAACTTCCTATTTTTTGCTCCTCCAAGTAACCATATTACCTCCCAAAAGGTGCAGTAGCCCATAGTAGATCTTCAGTCATTGATCGAGGATATATTTCATTTGGCATGCAAATTATGCCATGTTTTGTCCGAGCTACCTCCATACTAAAAAAATCTCAAAGTCCCCAAATCTTTAATCTCGACTGCTTTTGCCAAACGTCCTTTCAAACTTTGAATTTCTTCCAAATCATCACCTGTAACAATTACATCATTTATATACACAATAAGAATAAGTTGTTCTCGTGAGTGGTGAGTTTTTAAAGAATAAAGTATGATCCAATCGGCTTTGTGAAAAATCATATCATTTCTAAGACTTGTGAATCACTCAAACCACGCTCTTGGCGAATGCCTGATGCCATATAAAGATTTCTTTACTTTGCACTCCCTCCTTTTACAGTTGACATCTTCAAATCAAGGTGAAAAATCCATGTACACCACCTCTTCACATTACCCTTGTTTTCCTCTATGGATCTTCTAAAATCCAATTTACAATCTGGTTGCAATTAAATGAAGCAACTTTTACATTTTAAATGGGCCTCACGGTGTATGTCTCCGATGTTGATTATATCTGGTGGCTGGCGTTTAGTACTTCATCCTATACCATTGTGCAAAATTAGTTAACCAGCAAAGCATGCTTTAGTATGGCAGCCCCTTGTCGAGGTTTGCAGGCGGGGCTGAACAACCGCAACCCGTGGGGAAAACTGGATAAGAAAAAACTATCACCATCAACATACTCATTCGCACCCTATTATAAACTTTATTATCTCTGAATTCATCAGATACATGAAAATATTGCAATTACGAAGATACTAAAACCACAATAATTCATATATAACAAACACTACTCTCGCCTATCACATGAGTGCACTGGCACAATACAGTTGAACCGATGCCTACACCCAGAAGTATCCTACGAGAAGACAAAAAGCAGAAACAAATCATCCATCGGTAGCTTCACAACCTATGATTAATCAAACATCTAGAAATGTACACAGCCTATGCCCATAAAGCATTACCCAAGACAGCATCATATAATCCCCTTGCGCCAAAACAATGTTAAATTAGGAAGGATGCCATTTAATCCTTGGAGGATTTGTTGATGAGAGACTTGTGTATGTGAGGGATTACTCCACCACCAGCTATGGTTCCTTTTATAAGAGTGTCAAGTTCTTCATCACCACGTATGGCCAGCTGCAAATGCCTTGGGGTGATACGTTTTACCTTCAAATCCTTGCTTGCATTACCAGCCAACTCCAATACTTCAGCAGTTAAGTACTCTAAAATAGCAGCAGAATAGACAGCAGCGGTTGCACCCACTCTTCCATGAGCAGTAACTCTCAACTTCAGGAGTCGATGGATGCGGCCCACAGGGAACTGCAGGAAAAGAGTAATTAGTTAAATTATTGTCTAAGGCTCACTACATGAAAAATCTGTGATGATTAAAATCTATTTAAGCTAATTCATAAGATAATTTACAACTCAAAACTCAATATTTTTTGGCATAAAGTGGTCAGCGAGGCTTTTACATAGGGATACCAACAACATATATAGGATACTCTCACATTACTAAATATGAAGTCTAAACTAGTTTAGAACTACCTAGAAGGGGGTTAAATAGGTTTCTGGGATAAATTTTAAATTTTATCCAATCTGTTTTGCAAACGTTCAATTAATGTTAGACACATCTGATGTCCAACACTGTTAAAAATAGAATTGGGCAAAACTCACAAACCGAACCAACCGAAGAGGACCCGAACCGAACCGAACCGAACCTAATTGAGCGGTTCTTCTTAAGTTAAATACCGAACGGATATCTGAATCGAGAACCGACGGGTTTTGTTCGATTCTCGGTTCTAGATCAAGAACCAAAAAATCGAATAAGAACCGATTCTCCCTAATTTTTTAATTTATTTATTTTAAATAAGCCAAATTATTTTATTTTTTCTAAATAAATTTGCTAACTAGTTAATTTAACTCAAACTCAAAAATATAATTTTTCCATTCCTAATATTCAGTCCAAACCCAACTTAATTAAATTGACCTAAGTTTTACCCAAATCTATTATTCTACCGTAGTGAGATTTCTACCGTTTTGGAGAAATTGAATTGAAACTCGACAGCACCTCTCTTAATTATTGTGAGCTCGCTATCTTCCTCTTTCTGTGATTTTAATAATCAAATCTATAAGAACTCAACAAAGAGAGATGTAAAAAATACATAAAATTGGACTACGTTATTTTGTAAGAGTTAAGATTGAACATGCCATTTGTTAAATTAATGTAGTTTTGTAAATATTAAAAAAAATTAATTAAAGTACAAAACCTAGGAACCGAACCGAACTCAAACCGTTCCACTTACTAAATACCCGAAAATTTCGAGTCCAGTTCGATTCTCATTAAAACCGAACCGAACCATACCCAACCCTAGTTAAAAATGTTGCAGAAGCAATTAAACACTTTAACCTTTTTGCTTCAATTCTTTAATTAAGTTTCAAGAAAGTAAATCAATGAAAAAAACATGGGTTTTTGCATGTATTCGATCGGGATTAATCTCCAAAATCTAGAACATTTAACCTATTTTATAACAATGAATAAAACATGCAGAAATCATATTTAGTACATTGATTTAAAAAGATAGCTTTACATATCTAGAGTGATAGGCCTTTCGATTAAAGAATATGCTGGAGAACACAACACGGTATTATTGTACAGGGAAGCATAGATACCAGCCTTCACTCATAACAATGAAGCATGGACACTCTTACTAGGGTAACATGTCCAATGTGTGATGTGCCAGGTTTTTAATATTCTTTTTTAAATTTCTAATACACTCCGGAAATTATTTAGGGACACTCCTCAAGCACATATTTAGCATTCCATGTGGCATGTCCTATATAAATTTCATATTCTTTATAGTTCTAACAAGTGATAAACGTGTCTTAGGCGCATCAAGGACAAGGAAATTCCAATTTTGTAAATTAGAATTTAGAATGTAAAGTGAAAGAAATCTTGTAATTATTAAAGCATTTGTTTTAACCAAGTCAAAATTTTGACGTGGATTTGTTTTTAACATCTGTTTTTTTATTAAAACATTTGTCTAAAAAGTCAAACCCACTCCCACCCCCACCCCCAACTCCCTTCCTTTTTATTTCCAACCCCATCCTCATGTTGAGAGTCTTTCCTCATCCTCATCCTCATCACTACATCTAGCATTCATTGCTTTATTTTTAAAGATTTTCTTTCGATTGTTTGCCCATTCTCGAGGCACTCTCTATCTGTACCCCTCGCAAGCGTGACAATGTGCATGGGGTTTCTTTATGTAGTTGGACAACTTCTTATAAGTGTTAAGAGAATTTCCTTTTGGTCAAAGGTGAGTTTGCGGACTTCTTTATTTGATGTTTGGTTTCAAGATTCTCTTAAACAGTTTGGTAAGCCTAGCCGTAGTTTCATCCAGTTCACCATCCTCATCTTCTTCATCTTTTTCTTCAACTCTAAAGCAATTCCTTTATATTTTTCTTTCTTCTTTGAAAGAAGCACTATTCAAAAGTTTGTGATGAAGCCACCTGTTATTCAACCATCAAGCATTTATGTCCCTGCATTCTTCAATTGCAGCGACTTTAACCTGCAATCTCTCAGGTACAGATCTTACAATCTTGCATAAAGGTTCAGAATTTGAGTATTTTCTCCAAGGGGCACACGGAGAGTTTGAAATTTGCAAAGTCTAGCATAAAAATCAGAAAAGCTTTCATCATCCCTCATTCTTATATTTTCAAACTTCATAGCGAGCATCTGCAAACTATGATGTTTTGATAAAGGTGGTTCCTTCTTGGGAAGTCTGTAAGATTCCTCTACACCCTCACAAGAAGAAGCCAAATGAATGCATTAGTATGAAGTAAAATAGCATTATAAACTTTATAATTTTAATTATTAAGCCAGCCTTTGTGAAGAATTTATAAACATAAATAGATAAAAATGAGTAGGGATAAATGGCTAGTACTTGTAAGTTCAATGTTGGTTGAAAATGTAGTATGACCAATTTATAAATGATTATAAATTTGCCAAACAGAGGAAAACAATATAATATGGCATGACCCACTCAGCTACGATTTTGGCTCTAATTGAAGCCTTCAATAATAGTGTGTGGTTCATATCTATACATATTGGAATTTCACACTCTTTAATCTAATGAATTAATATAAACCCTCATATAGACTTTTCCATGTGCGAAGTTTGAGCCAACTAACATGGGGAATTTTGAAGTAGAACCACTTGTGGAAAGCTATAAACATGAACACCAAATTAAGTGTGGCAAAACCTCTAACAAGGAGAAAACCCATGGTCCTTCAAACATAGAAAAGAAACTCAATAACTGTTATCCAAGTTTTGGAACTACAATATAATTAGCATCTTGCTAAAATTTAAACTAAAACAAAATGGCATCACAAGAAAATAAATCGCTCCCTATTTATGTTCTCAACCAGTTTTAGAATGGAAATAAGACCTCCAATCATAATCTTAATGCCACTTCTGGAATCCAATCCTTCCACATAAACAGAAACATAAAGTCATATATCAATGTTTAAAAAGGTGTAATTAGGTATTGAGGCGTTTTTCCTTCATAAGACAAGGTATAAGCCTCTAGGCGCTTTAAGGTGTAAACCTCACCTTATACCAAAATAATGTCAAAAAAAAAAAACTATTAAAATACAAAATAAGCTCATCATAAATAATCTTTCAAAATCAATAATCATTACAGAACAATTTAAAATATGCAAATAAATAAAAGAAAAAAATTACAAAGAAACAATCATGTTACTTAGCGAGGGCAGTGGACTATTCTCAAAGTAAGTCTCAGAGTAACAAAATTGTTTAATGTTTGAGTAAGCAATGAACTATTCTCAAAATGGATTCAATTAAAAATCTAATGTTTTGTGGGCCATAAGTCTTGAAGTGGTGCTGTGAGGTGTGTGCCTCACACAACTGAGGCATAAGCCCCTAAAAGGTGCTTCACAATTAGCTTCCTAAAGCTTTTTTGCATTCCTCACTCTAAGACAGGCCTCAAGGGAAGTTTCAACTGGATTTTTTTAAACCATGACATAAACCTCGTGTTTATGTCTTCAACCAATTCACAAATTACTATGTTAATACTGTCTTAAGCGCCAACTCCTATTTTTCAGTCACGCACCCTACTGAAAATTTAGTAGACTCAATTTATGAGAACATGAAATCAATAAGGACTAAGATCGCTGTCGACACAAGGCTTTGCTAAGTAAATATCAAGATATGTTATAGCTTTGTGATTACTCCTCAAAATCAATTTCTGTCGATGGTGTTTATCCTTTACTTTGTGTCACTTGTCTTTACTGATATGTTTGGGGTTCTCAAAATTAGAACTACAAAAATTTGCTGTCAAATTTGGATTGATTTATTGAATTTCTTTTTCTGACCTAGATTTCACATCCTAGCAGAACCACCGAACCTCCTAAGTATCCAACCTCTCATGTTTTCAACAAAATTACCTTTCAAAAAAAAAAAAAAACAATTGTTTTCAACAAAATGAAAAGTAGAACCCCTTAATCAAGAAGTCTCGACGTTGCTGCCATAACCTTGCAGGTAATCAGATCAGTAATTATATTTCTTACTCGAGTCCTTAAAAAATTTAATAAACAGGATGTTAATACAGATAACACAATTCTTTAGGAGTTTCTTTCTCACGAGCAACTGAGGACACGAGTTTAGACATTTTCTTTCAATTTTAAACACAAAATTTACTCAAATTCACAAACCTTATAACAAAACGAAACAAAATAAATCCTAAAAGAATATAGAACGGAATTAGAAAGAAAGTTTACCTAACCCAAACAGGGAAACAAAAATAGTACAAAAACAGATTATACGTAAATCCATAAACAAACACCTCTCTCAATGAACAAAATACCTCCAGAAAACCTTATAAAAAGTTCTAAAACAACGGCTAAGGGGCAGAAAATTTAAAATAATTGAAATTCCAAATATTAACCTGAAGGCCAGCGCGGGAAGAGCGAGAAGTGGGTGCTTTCTTCTTGTCCTTGTCTTTGTCCTTGGATGCTGGGGTTTTCCCCGTTAACAGTCCCTTTGCCCCTTTACCCGACATTCTTTCGATTTTCGACTTTTCGTCTACGCAATTTGCAGAGTGATATTGTGATTCAAATTTTGAACAGCAGAAGAAGAAAAAATCAATCCTTTATCGCTGTAGAGATTTACGAGACAAGAGTTCGTGGCCCTCATAGCGATAGTGTAAACGCAAATTCCCAAATTTCACAAATGGTCCCTCATTTTCAACTGAAAATTCAAACGGATCCTTGAAGTATTTTTGTGACATTAAAATTTCAGTCTTAATTGTTTCTATATGGATGGAATTGTAGGTCTACTTCACCTATGTGGAAAGCTCCTCGTTAGTTTTGGAAGTTGTCGAATTAGGTTGGATCACCCGTTAAGCCACGATTAAACCTGACATTTTTTATTTTTATTATTTTTCAATCATTAACATTTTCAAATTTTTACTAAAATCAAATACCAAAACACAAAAATTAAGAGTGCGTTCTCTTTGACTTTTTGGGGCCGTTTTCTGTTTTCTGTTTTTCAAAACGACGAAAACGCGTTCTCTTTCCCGTTTTCAAAAATGGGTTTTCGAAAACACCAAAAAAAATATTGAAGAAAACACAAAACGGTGAAAAGCCGTTTTGGGCATTTTGCGTTAAAAACATGGAAAAATGGCAAAACACGCGAAACAGGAGAGAGAAAACTTCCACTTCTCTTCCTTCTCTCACCCATTCCCGTCTTCTCCTTCTCTCTTCTCCACAGCTGGATCCTCTCTTCTCGACGCCGGCGTGGGGAGCAAACAATGCAACCGGCGACGAAGGCTCCGACGTGGGGAGGCTTCGGCATAGGGAGGGGACGCTGTTGAGAACGCAGCGTCGCGACCCATTTTCAGTTCTCTCTCTTTTCGAACAATATTTTGGGGGTTTTTACTGCAGTGGTTGGTGGTTGATGGTTGTAGTAGTAGTGGTGGTGTTGATTTTGGCAGTGGTTGATGGTGGCCCAACACGCGGTCGACAATGGTGATGTGGTGGTGGATTGTGTTGATTTTCGCAGTGGTTGGTGGTGGCGATGTCGATGTCGATGTCGATAGTTGATGGTGGTGGTGGTGTTGATTTTGGCAGTGGTTGCTGGTGGCGCACAACATGGTCGACGGTTTACAATATTTTGGCAGTGATTTTGGCCGATTTTGGTTGATGGTGCTACCAGTTGCGATATCAAGGTTGTGAGGTTGGTGTACTATAAAACTATTGATTTTTTGCAAAGTTCCTGCAGAGGTCGAGATTTACTCGTTGAAGGCGGGCACTTGGAGAAGGGTGCACTTCAATATCAGCAATGGGGATGTTTTCAAGTGGAAACATTTCTGGAGGGTATTGGCTGAGCAATTCGGGGTGGAATATGGAGAATTTGAGGAGGGGCAGAATCTGACATGGCATGAGATGATGAAGGATAAAGGGAAGGTTTGGGATGAAATTATGTAGGAGAATGGATTAACACCTACTAAACTGGAGGATGTTGGGCTTTGGTGGTTTGCCAATACCATTCTTGGCTTTAGCTTGGAATGCTTATTGGATACCATGAACAAGAGTAAGGAACACAGATTTCTGGGATTCAGGAATTTTGAGAATTCATTTATTTTATGGATTGACCAGCTGAAAGCTTACAAGATCGTTCCTTAACTTGATCTTCGTCTATGTGTTCTTGTTGTATTTGTTTGCTTCCTCATTTTAATAAGGAA
This sequence comes from Osmanthus fragrans, assembly GCA_019395295.1. Taxonomy (NCBI): domain Eukaryota; kingdom Viridiplantae; phylum Streptophyta; class Magnoliopsida; order Lamiales; family Oleaceae; genus Osmanthus; species Osmanthus fragrans. The sequence goes on from CM033360.1 coordinate 19,977,936, forward strand.
CGATCTTGGCAGCCTTTCTAAGTGGTTTTGGTGTTGTTGATCTTGACAAAGGGGTAGATCTTGACAAAACTTCTTTGTTCAAGTTTTATTACCATCCATTTATGAAAATTTGATTGTTAGGCATTTGATGAAAAGATTAATCTGGCGTCATGAAGATGAAGAAATGTGTTGAAGATAAAATATAAAGAAATTAATTTCTTTTCCCCTTGACGAATAACGACATAAATTTTTAGTTGAGGTGGACTAAAGGATAGGAATCTCTCAAGTGCTGTCAGTATGAATTGTACTGGGTAAAGTTGGCTCCATAGGATGGAGAAATCATAGCATTGGAATCTCATGTATGCTTTTGGCACAATTATATCGTGGCTTTGTCTCCATGTTAAAAATCAAGTGATGCATTTTTCATTTTATCAAGTCACGTGCATCTTTAAACTACAGCCCTACTATTTTGGCTAGTTTTCTACTTATATTCTTCATTTTTTGTCGAGTTTGTCAAGCATTATTATGACTCTTAGTGCTTAATTTGCTTCACGTTTTTGCTATGAGCTCATATAATGTATAGTCCATGTTTAAGAGATCTTTAACTGTATAATTTGAACTAGCATTTGGATTCCAAGAGTAATCAGAATTGAAATCATGTTGTTGTATATTACAGGGGGTGGCTTTAAAAATGTTCTTGTAATCAGGGCTGATGCTCTTTCTCGCCATGTTGATTGGACGGATAGAGGATCTTGCATTCTCTTTGGTCATGCTGCTGGCGCCGTTTTGGTGCAGGTACTGGGTGCTATCTATTTAGTGTCATTTGTTCCGATTGGTTTTCCCAGTAAGGAAAGGATATTAAAAAGGAAACAAAAAGAAGGGAGTAGTCGTTGATTTGAAGTCAGTTCTTCATTTTTATGCATTTTGGGAGTTGATTCTTTCTCACTTTTTGCAGTGTTCTTATTTCAATATTAGTTTTTGAATTATATATACGTATTGAAATCCATTTCGCATATGCATTTTCTGCATAAGCACACTTGTGAATATGTGCATGCATAAGCACGAGTCATCCTTGTTCAGGGAAGATGCACCAGCTCTCTGGATTGTTTTGGGTCAAAATTTATGAATAATGGAAACAACAATGGCTGAATTTCAGAAAAATATGAAATGTTTGAATATTTAAAAGAAATTTCTTGAAACTTGAGGGTGTTGCCATGTACATTTGGAACATGGTCATGCCGGTAAACAGTTCTATAGAGTATGCAGGCGATGACACCGATTGGTCATGTAACCAGAGAATCTCAAATAGACTATAAACTGAACCTTGAATAAGCTGTCTGTGCCCACCACTCTACAAATTTTAGCAAATGAAACTGCTTTTTTTGCATCGTTATGTCCACAATTTGCAATCTACTATAAAGTTGTTGAGTGGCCTTCGGCAAATGAGTAAATATAGCTATGGGATGTCTTGACCTGGCCATGGTATTCCTGGTATTCAATACATACAGCTTTGGTCTAAACGATTACATATAAAGCAAGACGTGTGTTGCACACTGGAGATGTTGTGAACTATAACTAGGGAGCACCCAATAGTAGGAAGAATTGTTGAAGACTTAAAAGATTAAAGTGATCTATATAGAAGGATGGTCATGGAGACGATTGAGAAAGTGGTTGCAAACTTGGGGGCATCTGATATTGATGCTCGCTTGGAAGAGCTATTAATTGATGGAATTCTCTATGCATTCCAAGAGCTATTAATTGATGGAATTCTCTATGCTAAATGGATTTGGTGTTGTTGTGAATTCCCTTGGACGGAGAGTGAAGCCATACCTTCCCCAGATATGTGGTACTATAAAATGGCGGCTCAACAACAAGAGTGTGAAAGTGAGACAGCAAGCAGCAGATCTAATATCTAGAAATGCTGTGGTTATGAAATAATGTGGAGATGAACAATTGATGGGTCATCTTGGTGTTGTATTATATGAGTATTTGGGAGAAGAGTATCCTGAAGTTCTGGGCTCAATATTGGGTGCTCTCAAGGCCATAGTCAATATTATCGGTATGACCAAAATGACTCCTCCAATCAAGAATTTGCTTCCTCGGCTGACTCCAATTTTGAAGAATCGCCATGAGAAAGTCCTGGAGAATTGTATCGATCTTGTTAGAAGAATTGCTGATCGTGGGACTGAGTTTGTACCTGCAAGGGAGTGGATGAGAATATGTTTTGAGCTTCTCGAGATGCTTAAAGCACATAAGAAGGGTATTCGTAGAGTAACTGTGAATACTTTTGGTTATATTGCAAATTGGTAGACCAAGCACTCCAAAAATTTTATCAAGGAATTGTAATATTCTGAAATGTTTTATCCTGAAAACTCATATGTACTACTGTAATTATCATTATTTTGTATTTTATTTATTTGTTTGTTTAAGGAAAATCAACTATTTTCTAATTTATTGAAATGTGTTCTATGTTTATTTTGTATGAATTAATGAACTTATTATCGATTTCATGCAATCTCAAAAAATATATTTAATTCTATACAAGTGTTTATTATCGAAATGTATATGTTATTTTATTAAAAGTGGAATTTTTTTTGAAAATGCATAAATATTTCACACTTATATGTTATTTTATACTACATTAACATTAAACTATTAAAATTAATTGAATAATCAGATTTCTAGAATAAAATAATATTAATAAAAAGTTTCACAAATTTATATGTTATTTTAATATATGGAAAAATATTTCACGATTTAAAGATATTTCAAAATTCAAAAAAATTTCAGGTTTATAATATATTTAATAATATATTAATATTAAACAATTAAAGTTAATTGAATAATCAGATTTATTGAATAAAATATTATCAAATAATATTTTTAAAAAGTGCAAAGAGAACGCGTTTTTTGTTTTCTATTTTGAAAAACTGTTTTTCAAAATGATAAAGAGAACGCATTTTCATTAATTTCAAAAAGAAGATACTAAAAACACAAAACACAAAACGAATTTCAAAACTCAAAACACAAAACACAAAACGAATTTCAAAACTCAAAACACAAAACAGAAACACGAAGAGAACGCATCCTAATTGTCTAAAATCAATTACCTCTCATTTGTGTCTCGTTCCTAAAAAAAAAAAAAAAAAGGAAAGAAGTGATGAAGAACCCTAGCCCTCGTTGCTTGTCAGTCGTCATTGTCCCTTTGCCTCTCGCCTTCAATCTGCAGCGTTCATGATTTCGTACAATCATCGTATCTAAACTCTGTCATCTGCTCTCAATTTGCATGGAGAATGAAGATTTTATTGGAATTCTTAAGTTTAAGACAATTAATACTTTGTTTTTAATTTTTCTTTCCCATTTCTTAAAGATTGCTAATTTAGAACTTTCATTTCTTAAAGTCCCAATCTATTAAAATTTAGAGGAAATTACACGGGGCGTCATTTTTTTAGTTTGTATTTACAAAAATGTCACTTTTTAAAAGTCATTTCAAAGATGTCACTTTTGAATATTTTTGCCTCTCTTAAAATTTTCAATACCTTACAGGTCATGTATATTACTAAGATATGAGGTGATGGAAAATTGTGTTGAAACTGTGTATATGTCAGGATGAATTGACTACATTTGGAAATGAAAGGGAAAAAAAGGGTAAAACGAAAAAGGAAGAAAAAAAAAACCGACTCATCACAAATAGCAATCTTAAACTCACTCCCCTCTCTCACTGGAAAATCTTACCGGACCGATGACGACGAGTGCCAATTACACTTTATTTTACTTGTTAAAGACCATTTGAAGTCCACTTAGGCTTTCATTCTCACCGCTCCTCAAGTTGCATATCTACATAGATCAAGAAATGGAGCTCTGTTTCGGATCTTTAAACAAAATTACAACTCCAATCGACTCCTATTCATCGAGTGTGTATCACATTTTTCTCTATCTAATTTCTTGATTTGGATGTTTTTATTGTCAATTGTGTAGTGGGTTTAATCAATTTTAGAGAAGATGGGCCTGATCTGATTATCAAAAAGTTAAGATCTTTGATTCATATTTTTACTGGCTTCAGTAATCTAAGCGCATAAAGTCTTTCATAGGTGTTTCTTGGGATGGGTTGGACTGAACTTAACTACACTAAGCTTGTGTAATCTGCTTCTTGCTAAAGAAAATTGAAGTAGCTTATTTTCCAAAATTAATCTTTGATTGTTCTTATTGAAGAAAATGAAGATGTATGAGCTACAAATGTATATATATATTTTTTTTCAATTTTTTGGTTTCTAGATTTAATCTGCTGTCAATGCTACTGGTAAATTTCTTTTTGTTATTATGAATTTGATATTTTGAAACTTTTTATGTTAGTACATATGATGTGAAAATTTATCTGTGAATCTGGATCGATTGAATGGAATTAGTAGGTATAAAAATTAAATTTTGAACCAATTAAAGAGATACATATTAGGTGTTTGTGAAAATGTAAATTTGAATTAGACATTATTACCATTCCATTTCAAGCCTCCCATTTGGATCTAGCAGGTTAGGATGACACTTTCTTCCATTTTTATATGGGTTTGTTTTATTTGGCCATTTTACATTTAAACTAGGTCTAAACATATGCTTGTTCCGGTGAACTACGCGTAAATAAGCTTGGCTATTTTACATTTTGTAGCATGCATGTGTGTCTTTACACGATTACGCAAGGTTGTTCGGATACGTCCAAGTGTAGGGTAATTATATTTTCGTTCTTCGAAATGTCTTTGCATTTGCGTGTACATTTATCCCTGAGTCATTTAAGTAAGCGGTGACATTTGAATCATTGCGTATAACACTCAAGGTTGTTTGTCATAACCTGATCCTTCATGTCTCAGAAAATCAATAAAAGTGTGAAGGCGGTGTGACTGAATTATGCAATGAATGTTTATTACAAATGGCATGAAACAAGAATTACAAACTGATACCTTGCATTCATTTTAAGTGATGGTGGTTTAGAGGTCGAAATTAGAATTCTCGTATGTTCACTTCAGTAGACAGCTCACTTATAAATACTTGACATATTTGTGGTTTTAATACTTATGCATGCTCGAATATGGATTAAGTCACTCTTGAATAATACCTATTCACTTAGAGGTCATAAATAGATTGCCTGACACTTCAGTTCACTAAATAAACAGCATCGCGGTAAACTGTCGTTCCCGACGGTTAGCCTCGATAATTCTCGACAGATGGTGAATCTTGACAGATTAAATGTCGTTCCTGACAGTTGACCGTAGTAACTCTCGACAGTTGGTGCATCCCATTGATTTTTTGATTTGTTGTTGTACCTTGTAGAAACATGGAGGTGAACTCTATTGCATTTCTTCACATGCAATGCAAACGTATTATCTTGGGCTTGCATAAAATGTGAACTCTATTGCATTTCTTCACTTTGCTTGTACTTCCTTTATCTTGGGGCTAATTTATGCCATTTATATGGGTTTAAGCAGATTAAGAATCATGAACTTCTTTTAATGAGACGTGTTGCTGCTTACATGTATAGAAATGCTAGTAGGTGGAAGCAATCCAGAGGCATTTTCAAAGAAGATGGGAATTTACCTTTGTCATGAAGTATGAATCACAAGTGTATATAATGATTCGTGCTTCACACGGAACAACATATATTTTGGTTAATATTTAATATTTTGTTGGTGAAATTTCTATCACATTCACATGGTCACTTGTTGGCAATGTTATCGATGTCATTCTTGCTGGGCTAAAGATTCTTATTTTGAATGTTCAAAAGCCAGGAACATGTCCATGGCTGATACATTGGTTTTTGAAAGCCATAGTTGTTTGACAAGGGTACTTCAATTTGTTATACGATAATTTCTTGTACATCTGCTAGGTGAAGCTTTTGTGTTCAGTTGGAGCGTGGTTGAATGTAAACTTGAAGTTTGATATAACTAATTTATTCGTATCTTTTCAATTTATTGTTATCTATGCTATTTTGCCCGAAAAATTACAGTATGGTAACTTTTTAACATATTGTACATATGTGCGTCTCACTATTAACTGTATCAACGTATTTCATAAGTGTCTCGTGCCTCATAGTCGTTGGATTGTTCTTTTCAAACAAGACAATTTTAGAATTTCATGCTTGAATTCTGATTTGGTCTTTTAAGCTATATGAAAATGTCCTGAGGACCATGATACAATTAGTATACAAAGTACTCATGACAATTGATTTCCAACAACTAACATGTTGGAAGCTTGATGATAAAATCATACACATGGTTTAAGAGTCACAATTTTCATACGTTATGGACAAAGTTTAGAGGATAAAGGTATACTTAGAACTTAAATCATCACACCAATTGTCTTTCAAATTTGGTAACTGACTTTGTGGTTGGTGGTTGAGCTCGTCATGTTGTACATTCTGATGAACATCCGTTGCGGCAAACGAATGATCATGGAGATTAGTATCGCTCCGAAAGTCAACACTTGGCAGTTCAGTTTCCAAAATAGTAACGCAGATAGCAATTTCCTTATGAACTGATATATACCAATGGAGGTCTTCATCTTCACATATTTCGGCCGACGGTATATTTATGTTCGGGATTTTGAACTTCAATTCAATTTCAGTGGGGGGGTCGATGACACCAAGTTTATCATTCAACCGTAGCACAAGTCCGATTAAGGTAATACTTATCGGCACTAAAATGGAAGTGGTTTTGTCCCCTGTCCACTTTCATTCGTCATCGACATAAACAAACTTGCCACATGCGATACAACGAATCTCATATGATTGTTCATACTTGAAATTTTGGGATTGCAACTATACGAAATATGCACAATGAATATGTCGATATGTAATAGCATTGAAGTGGAACTTTCTAATATTAACATCAATGCAGTAGTAGAATCTAAAATTAAGGGTGTCAATAGTGTTCAACTGTCAATTTCGACAGTTAAATTGTCTATCTCGACAATTTCAAAATGTCGAGTTCGACAGTTAAAATATTGTTCCCGACGATTTCGAAATGTCTTGTTCGACATTTCAACTGTCACAACTCGTCGGAATGCCTGAAAACATGAGGGTATGTTTGGTACCTTGGAAGAATTTGTTGAAAACATTAATGGTCATAATCAATTCTCAACTACAACATCTTGCCAAAAATTAATAACTCAATGTGCTTCATTAAATATGGAATTCTTCACATTTGCCTAAATGATATCGATATCTTTAGCCCTTAAAAAAGTATTTCAAAAATCAAATACATCATCATCAATAGAAGTTTAAAAACTTTCAAATAAATGTGATCGTGTTGTATTTAACATTTAATAAATGGTAAGCTATCTAAATAAAAATGTAAACAATTTGTAAGATCTAACCTCTCAAAATGAATGGAGAGTCCAATAGCTTGATCAAGGAATAAAGATGTAGAGGAATTATGGTTTGTTAATGGGGAAGGAAGATATTAGTTGAGTTAACTTTTCAACTTTTTTTATTTTTTTTTGTATTAACAAAATTCATATTAAACAATATAGTATACATGTCTCTAATATTAATAATATAAAAATTAAAATCATCACATCAAGACATTAATAGTAATGAAAGATAGTATTAATGAGCATTAAATGCTCCTAGAATTGTGAGTTAAGGGTAATATGGACCATTCACACCAAAAAAAGTGACATTTTTTTTATCAAATCAAGTGTCAATGAAAGTTTTTGGTGCATTTTAAAAAAAAAAGTGACATTTTTGAAAATTCCCCTAAAATTTATTAAGCCCCTGTTTGGTAGCCAAATTTGGGGAGAAAATGCATTTTTGAATAGTTGATTGATAGAAAATATGTGGTTAAAAATTAATGAAAAGTTTTGGGTTTGCGTGTAATATTATTTTATTGAAGAATGTGTGGTTGAAAAGAAAAGATAGAGAAATGCATTTTGGGAAAAATGGCTACCAAACAGGAGCTAAGGGTCCGTTTGACACCAGGAGTTTGCCATGGAACTAGGAAAATATTTTCATAGTTCCTACTTTTGGCTGTTTGATTAGTCAAATTTGCCATGGAAAATGTTTGCCATCAACTTCTAATGTACAATCCCTTGAAACACAAAAGTAGGAAAATATTTTCTTATGATTTTTGTGGGAATTTATTTTCCACCTTGTTGGGTGTTTTTTTCCTTTTTTTTTTTTAACTTTTTGGTAATGGAAACATATTATAAATACAGTGGTAAAAAAATGTATCGATTTAATTGACAATTTGCATGAAAAATGAAACTAAACGAACACCAAAAATTCATAAAAATATTATTTTTATTTTTATTTTTTACTTTTTGGCAATCCAAACAAATTTAATACAGATTGCAAAAAAAAATTTATCTCAAAAAGTAACAATTTACATGAAAAACAAAGTCAAACGGATTAGGTGTAAAATTATACCAATCAAACACCATTAATTACAATTCACTCTAAAACAAATTCTAAGCAAATCACTTCCCTGTCAAACATTTTATTTGCCATTCATTTTCCATCTTTCTATCAAACGGACCCTAAGAGTTGAACGCCTAGTGCCAATGCCCGGACAATGCAAAATGTCAAGACTTTCCATTCTCCTTTGAACACACCCTAAACATTTCACATCGCTATGGATCACAAATCTTTATAAACCACATGGAATAGCGAACACCAAAAGCATTAAATCTCCACTTCAATTCCTTAAAACTGCATTTGAATTTCTCCATTCAATTTTACTTCACACCCTTACAAGTCAGTTGAGACAAATGACCATATATCATGAAGATACCTTCAATAAATCTCCTGTTATATCATGCTAAACAAAAGAAATTATGAACGTTTCCCATATTGTCTAGTGCCTTAATTTTACTTGGGTCTATACTATTCTTTGGAAGGTGACAACATGCTCAAGGAACACGACTTTGTGAAGTCAAACTTCATACTTCTTGAAATTGACGTAGAGCTATTCCTTATTTAGGATTCCTAAAATGATCATCAATGCTCTTAATGTTCTTCGTTGCTCAGTGAATAGATTAAGTTGGTTCCATCTTTTTTTAACAAATAATATTGGTGCTTCTAACGGGGATACATTAGGTCGAATAAAGCACTTTTTCAAACTTTATTTCTAGCATCTATTTATTTTAATCAAAAACTATACTAGAAAGTGTTAAATATGGTGATAATATTCCGTAATGTTTAGTCGTCATCTTTGGCCCTTCAGTATTGATATCTCTTATCTTCTGCATCCTTACCCTGGGCCATCTCTTCATCATTTCTGGAGGTATAATCTGATTCATTTGATATCTTTACCTCAATGTACCCTAGTCTTGGTGGTAGTATTTAAGACTTGATAATGACCCTACTCAAGTGATAGTTGGTTTATAGTCCAAGGGTTTACTCACATTTCTTTGATGTGCGTTGTTGAGTTTCCATTTCTCCTTAGTAGATTTAGCATAGGAGTTTATACGATGCTTGATTATCATAAAACCTATAAATATGCTTTTAGCTATACATTTCATGTAAGGACTTGGAGTACGATTTAGGTGGAGACCAATTCATCCCTTCAAAATACAGTTTTGCCTCTTGGTCCTCCTACAAAGACTATTAAAGTAGTCTAAGTAATTGAGAAAGTTTAGACATTGTCCCTGTCATTGGGCATTGTTCATGCTCAAGTGCCCTGATCTCCTCTCCTATTACTTCATTACGCTCATCACCGTCTTGGGAAACATTTAGGGACATTAGTCTCACATTTAAAATTTGTGGGTCAAGAGAATGAATAACAATGCAGTTAGAACGTGGCAAGTACATACTTAGCCCCTGTTTGGTAGAAATTAAAATTCAGATTTTAATCTTAGTCAAAGTCAGCAATTAATTTTAACTACATATTTCATAAGACCTACAACTTTTAACTACACATTTCATCAACTTTTATCAAAATCTATGTGATAAGATTACAACTTGAAAATGTGATTCCCTCATTTGAATCCCTGTATAATTTCCTTCAACTTTGAAAAATGAATATCAAGACTTTCTCTCTCAAAACATGAAAAAACAATTAGTGGAATGTGTGTGGATTCGAGAGTGATGTGTGGTGATATGTTGAGAGATGTATGTATTTATAGGTGGAGAATGGCTTAGTCTATGGTACTTATTATAAAAGACTTTATTCTAGGGGTGGTCAAAATGTCCAAATCAAACTAAACCAAACCAAAATTGAAACATATCGAACAGTTTGATTCGTTTCTATAGAAAAAAAAAATTAATGATTTTGGTTCTTTGAATCAAGAACCATTTGTTTCTGATTCTGGTTCGATTCTAGGTCTAGAACAGAGAACCAAAACCAAAACTAAACTTAATTTTTAAATTTTTTCTCTAATATATATTAATTAGTGAAGACCCTAATTTTGTATTCATTAGAGGCGGCTCATTAATTGTGTACACTCTAAATTTGTATTTATTTGAATCATTTCCCTTTCTCTATTTTTTCAGTTCCCACAACGTCGCGACGCTTCAGCAGCACATTTCATCACGTCGGTGGATGAGACTATTTCATAATCGAAAAAAGTAATTGATCAATCACTTAAAAAGTCTTACACTATTTTTTCACATTGATTGTTTGATGAATTATTTGTATTACACCTGCTATGAAAAAGAGCACGTGTCGCACACCACGTGGCAGCTTCAGAAAGCCACCAAAGGCCCCCACGCTCCACGCTACTTTCAATAGGCAAATCGAATTAATATATTCATGGGTGAGGTGACCGTACCAAGCAAGTGCTATGACAAAGTGAATCTACCTTTGTGGAAGTGAGTCATTTTGACTGTAGTAGAGAAATCACGAAGCCCCGTAGTGAAAGACCTGAAGGTCCCAATTTTCAATTGAACATCAAACTCAAGCTTTCCTAGGAGATCTGTCGTATAGATCTTCTAAAATGGCTCCTTGATTGACAACTTGCTGCAACAACTCCTTTAGGGTCAATATGTAGTCTATACATCAGGGGTCAGACCTAGGCTATAAGATGACAGCTTTTCAACTACCATTAAATGCCCATAAATATCCTATCCCATAATAGATCAAATTACAGGCCACACGTTACGATGAGGCCATGTTCCCCTGATCCAAGGGTCAGTATTTCGTCCCTTCTCCTATAAAAGCCACACATTGTGCCATTTACAGATAATACAATTTCATACATTCAAACTATAAGCTTGTTTTCTTTATATTTACTCGATACCCTTCCGAATCTGAACGTTAATACTTAGTGGCTTTCGTTTCTAGCACATCCCACACCAATCACTTATCATTAACTGACTTGATCGTCGGAGTGCACGTGATCACCTCCCCTACTACGGAGAAGACCACTTGTGGCTTAAGATTTGCGTAAGTGTACATGACTAAAGATTGACCCACATGGGAGGACCCAGGATTTGTTAGCCACGTGGAAGTACATTTTTTGAAGTCAATAGATTGATGCTATCAAATTACTGGCCACCCGTCACGATGAGGCCACGCGTCCCCTGATCCAATGGTCAGTATTTCTCTCCTTCTCCTATAAAAGTCACACATTGTGCCGCTGACAGATAATACAATTTTATACATTCAAACTATAATATTGTTTTCTTTATATTTACTCAATACCCTCACAGATCTGAACGCTAATACTTAGTGGCTTTCGTTTCTAGCACGTCCCACACCAATCACTTATCATTGATTGACTTGACCGTCGGAGTGCACATGATCACCTTCCCCACTACGGAGAAAGCCACGTGTGACTTACGATTTGCTTAAGTGTATATGACTAAAGATTGATGTGGACGTGGGAGGAGCCAGGATTTGTTGGCCACGTGGAATTATATTTTTTGAAGTCAACAGATTGATGATATCCGTAGAAAACCACACTACTACCAAGAATAACCCAATGGAAGAAGCATCAAATGTGCATAAGGCGCGTAGTCACAAATGGTAACTGTCGTACACAGTCAGGGGAGGAGAAGAGGTGGTCCTGGGGGGACTCGGACCCCCCTCCCCAAATTTTTTGATTTTTTTTTTAATTGAGATAGAGATTAAACAAGAAATTAAGATAAACTTACTGACATAAACAGAGAACTTAGGATTTTCAGCCATTAGTGAAAAAAAATTCTGGTTCTCGAGACTTTGATTTGATGATTTGTAAGTGCTCTATATGGCATTTATACTGTTTACTTTTTTCTAAGGTCAGAAATTAGAAAGCTTATAATCACCACCGACTTTGACTTTGATTGACTGTCTAAGAAAAGCAGGATTAGAAATAAGCATGATTTAGTCGAGAGTGATTAATGATGTTAATGATTCTATTTAATAAGGTATGAGAACTCAAAATGAACGCTTGTAATAAGGTATGATTGTACTAAATTAAATATTAGTACTCAAGAGTATTTTCTTTTATACGTTTATTATTTTTTTGTTAATAAGGTATAAAAAAAAATCGGGGGCAGCCCCGTGGCCCCACCCATTTACCTCTATATCTTCAATTCTGAGACCCCCAACTCCAAATAACTAGCTCCGTCCCTGTACACAATGATTTGGCCCTATGACCTACGAGACATGTGCCTCAAGCACAGGGCGCAAGAATGGCTCGTCAAATCATCGGTCCGTATTGAATGTCCCAATGTTCAAATTTAGCTTTTCTCAAAGCTTCATCACTTCGAAGGAAACTTTTTTCTCAAAGACTTCATTCCCATTTACCAGCCTTCGTTAAAGCCTCGTCGCTTCGTAGAAAGCTCCTTTCTCAATGACCTCCTCATACTCCTTAGATTTTCTCAAAGTTTCATCACTTTAGATGAAGCCCTTTTCTCAAAGACTTCACTCCTATTTTACCAGCTTTCCTCAAAGCCTCGTCATCACTTTGGAGGAAGCTTCTTTCTCAAGAACCTCCCTCATGCTCAGCGTTCTCTAAACTTCATCACTTTGAAAGATGCTTCTTTCTGAAGGACATCCCTCCTGGTCCTTAGCTTTTCTCATAGGTTTGTCCCATCAAATGAAGCTCTTTTCTTAATGACATCATTCTTATTTTACTAGCTTTCCTCAAAGCCTCATCTCTTCGGATGAAGCTCATTTCCCAAGGACTTTCCTCATATTCCTTAGCTTTTCTCAAAAGCTTCATCTCAAAGACTTCGCTCTCACTTTACCGACTTTCTTCAAAGCCTCATCGTTTTGGAGGAAGCTTCTTTCTCAAGGACCTCCCTCTAGCTCCTTAGCTTTTCTAAAAACTTTATCACTTCGGAGAAAGCTCTTTTATCAAAGACTTCGCTCCCACTTTACCAGCTTTCCTCAAAGCCTCATCGCCTCAGAGGAAGCTTCTTTCTCAAGGACCTTCATCACGCTTCTAAGATTTTCTCAAAGCTTCATCACTTCAGAAGAAGTTCTTTTCCCAAAGACTTTGCTCCTACTTTACCAACTTTTCTCAAAGCTTGATTACTTTAGAGAAAGCTTCTTTCTCAAGGACCTCTCTCCTGCTCCTTAGCTTTTCTTAAAAGATTAATAGTTGTCTATAAAAGTGGACCGTAAAAGTTATACATAATTCATCCTTTATTATGGGACTTCGAATTCTACTTTTACCCTTACATATTTATCCATATGCCCAATATATCCTCATCATTTACAAAATGAAAAAAAAAATGAAAGGTTGCATTAATATGTTATATTTACAATCTACCCTTATTTAAAAGTTTTGCCTCTAAATAGTATAATTAATAATTATTATTGCTTTAAAAAATTAATTCAATTAATTTCCACTAAACACAATTATTACTAATTATTAGTACACAATTAATAAAAATATTATTACATACAACTAAAAGAAATTATAATAATACTACCAACCAAAGGTTAACTACAAAATCCAAAGGATTCAATTTATTTCCTCTAAAAAAGATAATTAATAATTACTACTAATTATTAGTACAATTAATATAAACATTATTACATAAAATTAAAAAAAGATTATAATAGTACTACATATATAATTAACTTGAACTGGCATATTTTATTACATCGATTAATATTAATATTAATATATAAAATTTATTAAAAAATATTACTTATATAATTAATTTTTTTTAAAACCTAATATTAAATATAACATTGCATTCCTAAACAATTCTATTGAAATAATAAATTCAATTCATAATTGAAAGGGATTGAGAGATGGTTATTTTTACAATTATGAATGTAAATAAATGAGAGGGTAGTAGCATGACTACTTTGTATTTGTACATACACTATGTAATAAACGTATTTATTTAAAACCATTATAGCTATAGAAACCAACCTTTTCATTTCTACTCCACGTTCAAAATTTATAACTAATAATCTGCACGGAAAAGTAAGAACTGTTGTCAATACAAGCAATTTGTTGTGGTTTAAAGTTTCTCAAAACTTGAGAATAGGCTAGATGATGTTTATTTATATGAATGTATTCGTGTTGGGCATTGGAGTTTTGGAAAAATCGATTTTGTGGTGATGGTTGCTTTGGCCTTATATATTTAGTTATATGTCAATTCTTACAAAATAATGTCAATATCTGTGTTATAAAAGAGAGAAAAGGTAGCAGAAAGAATTAAAGTCAATATCTGTGTATATTTTATTAATGACCAAAGCCCTATATTTATAGGTAAGAATCAAGGATACAATGATAATACTTTCTAGGGTTACATGGGTATAATTATCATTCACTACAAACCCTAATAAACTTACCTTTTACAATATGTAGCTCTTTTTCTCTCTCTACAATATTTGAAAAAAAGGATGGAAGAGAAACTTTTCAATACCAATTTTATCCTTATATATTTAGTTATATATCAATTCTATTCTTATATATTTAATATAGTGCCATTTTGTGTAATTCAACTTCATTCAACATCCATTTAAGTGAAATGTTCATTGTTTTATATTGGAGTACTTAGAATTTTACATTAATCAAATTAAGTTTAATACTTAAAATCGAAGCTCACATATATAGATATAGTTTCATTATAATTATATAATATAATATATTAAAAATTACATTAATATAAAGATAGATTAATTACAATATAAAATAATATTTATTGTAATTTTAATATAGTTATATATGTAGACGACCTCCAATTTTAAGTGATTAAGCTTAATTTGATTAAATATAAAATTTTGAGTACCCCAATGTGGAAAATGAACTCTATACTTGAAAGGAGACTACATGAAGTTAAATTGTTATTAATATATTATAATATTATTTCATATGTATATGTATACGTATACGTATACGTAAACGTATATTATTATATTATTTATTATTTATATACGTGAGCTTCACTTAAAATCAACGCTCATTTACTTATATAATTATATATATAAAAAAATGGCCCAGGGAATACAGGGGAGTAGACAGAGATGATAAAAATTGAAATATTATTCAAATGTTTGAGCAAAGTACAAGACTCTTTGAAGATACAAGCTTTGATAAGATAAATCTAAACTCTAAACAGACTTAGACTATCTTGGAGAGGAAAGTATCTCCCGCTATTTTCATTCTGCTAAATACAAAGGAGAGAGCCTTGATTTATACTTGAAATTTGAGGCTTCGGACTTCAAAATTTTCTTCAATTTGATTGAAGAATCTTGAGTAGTGGCTTCTTTTGAAGTGGTAGGTCCATCCTTTTGTAAATATCATCCACCTTTGAAAAAGAATTGATTCTTCTTTTGACAAAGTTGATCCTTCTTTTAAAAGAAGGTGGGTCACTTGTCTGCCATTTGAAGACTTTTGAGTCACGGACTTGAAATCTGTCTTCAATTTTGATAAGGAATCTTTGAGTGGATTTCATCCTTCAAAAGATAAACATTAATTATTCAAATATCTCTGTGGACTCCATCCTTGAGGATTTCTTTCTTGAATAATCTTGAAAAGTAAATCCCTTCTTTTTTGATAATTACATTGATAAAACTCATCTAAATAACTGGGTTCATATAGTTATTTAGAAGCTTTCTCTCTTTGTTCCATCTTTGAAATTTCTTCATCGAGATCTATGTTATGGCAATCATCTCCATTATCATTGTCAAGATCATAGTTCTCTTCAGAATTTGAATTTGAATGATCTGAATTTTTTGAAGATCCTGCTAAACTGGCAATTTGCTCAGAAATGAAATTTAATTCATTTGGGGTTTTACATTGGCCAAGCATAGCAATGAGTTTTGATCTTTCTGTCAGAAAATCTGCAGATTTTTCTTGTTCTTTCTTTGAAGTTTTTGGAATATCAATCAATTTTTGTTCTTGAATCCATGAAGCAACAGCTTTGGGACAGCAATTAGTTTCATGGAATTTGGCCCACCATTTGACTTTGAATCTTCTGATAACCTGTTTGTAAAGAAAATCAGAACAGAGTTCTTCTTGAGATGAACTTGAAAATACCAATTTGAAAATCCCAGCAGAATATCCATGAGACTTTGAGATTCAGGACAAATTGAAATAAAAGATCTTCTTGAGGCTTTAAAAATGTTTTGAGGCCTCTCTTTTGAATAATTCAAATCCTTGATAAGTAAGACTTGGTAGAATTTTCTCATCAATACCAAAGAATTCAAACCATATTTGAAACCATTTTGGAAAAATGTTTGAACATGCCTGATTAAAAAGAATAAACCAAGAATGTGAAATTGGTCTAAAGTAGAATACTTTATACCAAGCATCTTAATAATCAAAATAATTGAATCTACTTTCAAAAGTAGAATTTGAAAGATTCATTTTCTTTTCATTCCATGGATTTGTACCCCAGTCTTCAAAGGTCCAAACCTTTTGAATAGAGATTTTTGAAAAATCGATGAAATCTTGTTTGGAGGAACTAGGAGTATGAGATATTTTTGCAGAACCTGTTTTGATGAGAATATTCTCATAATACTCTCTTGATTTTTTGATGTTACGAGGAAAGAATTGAAAATTTGGAGGAAAAATGTCAAAAAGACATTCTTCAAGATTTGAATATTTTTGAGTCCAATGAGTTTCCATTTCACAAATTACCTCATATTTAGGTTTAGTGAAATAATGAAAGGAAAATTGAGGATTGATATCAGGTAACTTTCCAGTACCTGTTTGAACAGCTTTTTTGAAGTTTGAAGAAGGTGTTCTTTCGAGATTTTGAGTAACACTTTGAGTGGGTTGTTTGAAAGACTCATTAGTGTTTTTGAAGGCAAAATTTTGAGAACTAGAAGATGATCCAGAAATATAATCATCAATAGTTCGAAGAGAAATTTGAGTTTTATGACTCTTCCTTTTAGAGAAAGAAGAAAACTCTGAAGTTGCCATTGAAGTAGTCTTTGAAAGAAAACCTGCAGGAAAGATGTATTTATAGTCAAAATATAATAAAATATTCTGATCAGAGATCAAGATTGGTTTTTGAAAATTATTGAATATTTCTTTGCAGTATTTTAAAAATATCCTGCAATTAATTTTTAAAATAGATTTTTTATAATAGATCAAATAATCATGAAACTTTGATCTATCTTGAATAATTGAAATAACAAAAAAGTTTGTAGTCCAAATCTTATCAAGATAATAGACTATCTGTTCATCTTTTGACAGAAAAGGAATCTGCTTTTGAACCCCACCATTCCTTATCTCATACTCATCAATAACGGAGGTAAATGATATTCTAAGATAAAGGATAAAAAGGTAAGGTAAACTTTTGACAAAAAGTATAACAGCTGTCTTTGAGTTTTGGACATTTTGGGTAAAAGCATTGATCCAAGGGACCAGATTCTTTTGAAAAAGAGAAGCGCAAATTACGCTAAAGTTTTTGATAAACTCATCTTTACTTTGAAAAGACATTTTGTCGTGAAATTTAATCATAAAAGACAAATTTCTTTGAATTTGAATAAAAGTGTTATGATTGCAATTTTTTGCAATATGCATGAATGATTGTATAAAATTTGATAAGAGATCAAAATTATTTGAATAAGTTTGAATGAAAATATTACTAAACTTATTTGTAAGTTTAGTATCACTAATTTGAAAATTATTGAAAATTTCTTCTTTGTAAAGAACATTTATAGTTTTACAACCACAAATTTTTTGTCCTTGACATTGAGAAGAAATGGAGGAGGAGGAAGAAGAGTCATAATCAGAATCTTCTTGATGTTGATAAACCCGTTCAATATCAGATTTATCAGAGCTTGAATTGAAGAGATTGAGAATATCAAGCTTAACATCCTCATTAATTTGAAGATTATTAATCTTGTCAATAAGAGGACATTTATTGGAGTAATGACCAGTTTTGTTACATTTGAAACAAGTAACAGGTTTTGAAGATTTTTTGAAAGGTTTCTTTGAAGATTTTATTTTAGGAGATTTTTGAAAATCTTCTTCTTTTGAATAATATTTTCTTTTTGAAAATATTTTCTTTGAAAAATCTTTTCTTTCCTTTTTTGAAATTCTTTTCTTTTTTCTTGAAGGAGCTTGAAGACTTTCAAAACCATATTGATCACAGAAAGAACCTAACTCATTTTGAGTAGAATGTCTTTCTTTCTTCAATTTAGCTTTGAGTTTGAGATCATTACAGAGAGCTAAACCTTCTCTATTAATGATATGAACAATTTCACCATAGGTGACATCAAGTTTTTCATTGAATTCAGTTTGAACGGCGTTTCTAACTCTTTCAACAAAAAGAGGAGGAAGCCCAGAAATGAATTTTTCTTTCCAGAAATGACGATCACAATCAGATCTAATGAAAATTCTTGAGAAAAAGTTATCTTTATACCATTTGAAATCTTGTAAAGAAGGACATTTTAAATTCATTAAAATTGTCGAACTTCTTTCAATATGGTCATCAGGAACTCCAATGAAATGTTTGACAATGGAATAGATGAGAGTAGTGAAAGAATCACTAGTTCCATCAGGTTTATGAGAATTTTGAATATCAAGTTTTTCTTGATAGGAAATATAATTCCACCACCAGAATTTGAGTTGACCAAGGAAACCAGCAGTAATACTGGTGAAAGCTTGAAGATCATTAAAACCTTTTGCAAGGTAAACATTATGACAAAGATTCATTTTGTCAGTAACTTGAATGATTTGATACTCAGAAAGGCCATCAATATTCCATTCAAGAATAGATGAACCATCATAAGTAATAGGTTTTTGAGGTTTTTCTTCAATAAGAAGATCAGGACTAGTATGCTTTGGATAATAAGGAGGAATTGAAGAGAAATTTTGAATTTTGTTGATATGATGATGCTCATTATTGACATGAGAATACTCATTATCAACAAATTGATCTTCAATAGCATCAATAGTATTGATCTTGTTTAAAGGGGATGAAAATTTTGATTTAGTCAATTGAGAAACAAATCTTTTAAGACATTTGTCTCGCTATTGAGTAAATTTTCAAAACTTGGAAAATGACATAAAGAAGTAGGTAAAACCTTTTTCTTTTCTTGTCTTGAAGAAGTTGAAGTTGATGCCTCACTTTCAGAATTTAATTCAATTCTGTTAAGTTGAGAACATACAGATTGAAGAACTACGTTTGTGTAGTTTTTTTGAGATAAAACATTTTTGATTTCTTTGACAGAGATGACAGCGAAATCATCCGGTCTTTCACATTTTTTGAAAGGACTTGCAATAATTTCAGTATTCCCATGGGGAATAATAATTTCTTGCAAAGGAGGATGTAAAGATAAAACTGTTTCACCTGTAGAGGTTTTCCAGTTTTTCTTAGGAATATCATTTGTTTGAATAGAAATCTTTTCAGATTTCTTTGAAGAGATTTTTGATTCTTTAGAAGAATCCTTTGAAGATTTTTTAGACTCTTTTGAAGAAGAATCTTTTGAAGATTTTGAATGTTTAGAACTTTTATGAATTTTAGGCTTTTTGTTAAAAACTTTGAAATAAGCCCATTCATAAAAACTAAAATCATCTGGACAAGCATAAAAATCTTGCCAGTAAGATTCTTGTTCTTCTTTTGAAAAATCCTTTTTGAAAATATGACGAAAGTTTTTGACATCAGGAGTTTGATCATGTTTGAACTCTTTTCTTCTATCAAAAGAAGAAATAACATTACACTGTTCGCCAAGGCGTTCAGTTAATGAAGGAGCCATATCAGATAAAGTAGGAGATCCAGGGGGATCTGATCCATCATCCTTTTCTGAAGGCAAATCATATTGAGGTTTTGGAATATTTGGAGTAAAATCAATTCCTTGAAGAGAAGAAGTATATTTTCTAGGAAATTGAAAATCTTTATTTCTTTCTTCGAGTCTTGAAGACAAAGATCTTTGAAAATTTGATAAAGATGCAGTAGGAGGTCTTGAAAAAGAGGATTTTGAAGAACTTTTGAAAGACATCCTTACACTTCCATCAGGAAGGTTACAGATCTGGCTTGGATTAAGTTTGACTTCAGAGGGTTTTGGATTTTGAGCATTTTCAAAATTTCACTCTAAAGATCTAGTTTGAAAATTCCAAGGAATTCTTTTTGGAATTAAAGTAGTAGAATGAATAGGATTGAATTCTACAAGAAGACTTTCATCTCTTGGAGAAGAATTGAGAGCACGAATATTGAGATGTGTATTCATGAGTTTGTAATAAACTCGATAAATCACAGTAAAAGGACTTGAAGTTTCGTCAAAATCGAAACCTTTAGTTTGAACATGAAGATTGAGAGTTTTGAGAACAGCACCATCATTGAGACATATTGAAAAATTAGGATAACAGTTTGAATAAACAGGTCCTTTTTCAAGGTTTGTTTCAATGACTGAAAGTAATGAATTTTCAAAATTGAGATGTCTTTTATCTCTAAGAGTTAAAAGAACTGGAATGTCTAAACCAAGTCGAAACATAGGTTTGACAGCAATTTGAACTAAACCAATATGAAGATATTTGAATTTCTTTTTGTGAGCTTCAATAGCTTCTTTTGAAAATAAATTGACAAATGAATTTTGATTTTTGATTGGAATAGTATGCTCAATAGTTTTGATAACATAACTTTGAGTAAAATCAAACTTTCCTATTTCATAGATAGAAGATTTTTCTATCTTTGGAATAGTCCAGTTATGCAATGAATTTTCAATTTGAGAGATTTGAAGTTCATGAGATGCAGATGCCGATGCTTGATCTAAATCATCTTCACTTTGAAAAACATTTGAAATACTCATATTTTTCTCATCACTAGTACTTCTGGCTCTACTAAACCAATTTGAAAACGAAGACATAATTGTAAAGAAAGAGTTTGAAAAATATACCAACTTCGACACAGGATAATAGGGTCACGGGTTTGTCCTCTTTCCTAACCAACTTGACCGGGAACACGCGAACACCCTCACTGCCCTCCCTCGGGACTTACAACGGGCTTACCAATGCTTACCAACGCTCAACAAAGGTTATCCGGTTCGGACGACGCTCACCCTATCACAAGTACCTAATTGATCTATCTTCCTCACACTCACCCAACTTTTATGGCTCTGATACCAAAATGGCCCAAGGGATACAGGGGAGTAGACAGAGATGATAAAAATTGAAATATTATTCAAATGTTTAGAGTTTAGATTTATCTTGTCAAAGCTTGTATCTTCAAAGAGTCTTGTACTTTGCTCAAACATTTGAATAATATTTCAATTTTTATATATATACATATACAAATAAAATGTGAAGATAAATGAAAAACATTCAATTTATCATTTTGCCCTTATATAAAAGTATCAACAATTTTAATTCAAAGATTATAAATTGCACGTTTAATTAATATCATAGAAAATATAATTATTTAAATTCAAAAGACAATAAATTGAAAAGAAAAATTTGCTTAAATATGGATCAACAGTTAGTATGGAAAGAGTTTAAGATGTGAGAAATTATCCATCAATCTTAAAAACTTTACTAATTACTCCTAATAATTAGGAATTACTGACTCTATCCATATTTATATCCACCTCACTAAATACATGATTTGCATGTCAATTACACATTTTGCACTAAAATCATAATTTTAAGTGTTGGTAAAACTTAATATTATGTGTTCTAAAATAATATTAATATAGTATTGGGTATTTATTATTATTACATATTCATTTTTTTATACGCATAAAAATTGATGGTAATCTAGTTACTCAATAGATATAAATATATAGAGAAAACAAAAAGATTTTTATCTCGATACATTTAAAGGGAAATTTTATATTCCTCCATTTGCATTAACTCATTCAAAAGAAAATGAAAACTTTTGTTTTAAGATTTTTCTCTTCTATATCTGTTTTGAATGTAACTTTAATTTTTAATTTAAAATAAATGCTATGAATTAACATGACAAGCATGATTAGTATGTAAATTTTCGTTTCTAAATGCTTTCAGATGATACTCTTTTGCTTCTTCTTTTTTAGGTAAAAAAAGTTTATATTACAGACAAAGTGAGTAATTTTCTATTTTGAAAATCTTTTATGTATTTTTAATTTATTTATAAGTAAACATTTTAAACTTAGTTAGACGAACATCTTTTCATTCGATTTTTCTTCGTGTTCATGTGTATCACAAAGCTGGTCGACGGTAGCATAATGGTTGAAAATAGGGGTCCAACCAATGTCAACATAAACAAATAAATAAACAGACCATTACATTTCAGTTTATTGAACATTTTATGTATAATTTCATAAAAACTTATATATATATGTTATAAAATAGAGAAGAAGAAGAAGAGAGAATTAGAGTCAATACCTTGTGTGTATTTTATTAATGACCAAAACCCTATATTTATAGGTAAGAATCAGTGATACAATGGTAATAATTTCTAGGGCTACAGGGGTATAATTGTCATTCACTACAAACCCTAATAAATTTTCCTTTTACAACACTCCTTCTTGAATGACACATTACAAAATATATGCCTCGTTAAAACCTTGTTTGATAAAAACCTAATAGGACAAAAAAATCAAACGAAGGAAAAAGAGTACAGTTATTTTTTAGTATTAAAAATAAATGCTGCCTCATTAAAACCTTGTTAGGAAAATCCAGTGGGATAAAACATATGCGAAGGAAAAAGAGTACAGCTACTCCCCCTGATATTAATCACTAAAAATCTTTGAGTCGACGCATTCCAATCCCATGGACTAACTTCTTGAATGTAGATGTTGGCAGTACTTTTGTGAATAAATCGGCCAAATTGTCACTTGAGCGAATTTGTTGAACATCGATGTCGTCATTCTTCTGAAACTCGTGTGTATGAAAGAATTTTGGAGAAATATGCTTCGTCCTGTCGCCTTTGATATAATCTCCTTTGAGTTGTGCAATACAAACTGCATTGTCTTCATACAAAATTGTTGAACTATGTTTTGTTGAAGTTAACTCGCATGATGCTTGGATATGATGGGTCATGTTCCTCAATCATACACATTTTGTCATACTTCATGGATTGCAATAATTTCAGAGTGATTTGAGGATATTGTTGTCAATGATTGCTTCACAGATCTCTATGATATAGCTGTTCCTCCACGTTTAAACACATCATGTTTGTAGTTTTACTTTATGTGGGTTAGAGAAATAACATGCATCTGCATATCCCACTAAAGTACATCCCGATGTTTGGGAATAAAATAATCTCAAATCAATCGTACCCTTTAGGTAACGAAAAATATGTCTAACATCATTCCAATGTCTTTGAGTTGGTGTAGAGCTATATCTTGCAAGGAGATTTACAGAAAAAGTTATGTCGGGTTGAGTGCAGTTTGCAAAATAAGTTAATGCTCCAATTGCACTAAGATATGGTACTTCAGGACCAAGAATTTCTTCTCCATCTTCAAGTGGACGAAACGGATCTTTTTTTTTCACATCAAGTGTCGAACAACCATAGGTGATGCCAATGGATGAGCATTATCCATATAAACCCGTTTTAGAACTTTTTCTGTATATGTAGATTGATGAACAAATAATCCTTCTGGAAAATGTTCAATCTGCAACTCGAGATAGAATTTGATTTTTTCAAAATCATTCATCTCAAATTCATTTTTAAATAATTGGCAGATTCGTTGAACTCTTCAGAAGTTCAAATTAAATTTAAATCATCCACATAAACTGCTACAATTGTAAATTCAATATTTGTTTTCTTTATGAAAACACATGGACAAATATCGTCATTCTTATAGCCCTCATTTAACAAATATTCGGTAAAGCGATTATACTACATGCGTCCAGATTGTTTCAATCCATATAATGATCTTTGCAATTTAATTTGAAACATGGTTCTCGGACATGCATCATTTGAGTTATGCTCCAGGCATATTAAATATTTCAGAAATAACATTAATAATCATGTCAGATGAGTTGACTATCACGTATTTCAAATTTCATATATTGTTAAGTAACATGATATAGATTCGTGATTTCATCAACGACAATCTTTGCGAAATTCACTATATTGAGAGTCGTACATTGCACATTATGACTTCATTTTTCTCATTTTCTTTTCTTTTCGCATAAATATATATATATATCTTTAGATTATTGGACTACAGGTCCAAAAAATCATGTTTCTCTAGTGAAATCAATTTAGGATTGCGTCCATTTTATTTGGCCAAACATTATTTCGATCGATATATTTTGACGCATTTATTTTGATTCCTTGCTATTCATATATGATGCAACACATCATGTACAAAATTGTTGTCGACAACTTTTCGTTTTTCGATTCTATTTCTTATTCCATAACGACATAACTTATTGAGATATCTCAAATTTCAATATATCAGGTACCTGAACCTCTTCAGGGGTTTTATAATTTGTTATGTCTAAATACTCATTAAAAATATATGCCTCTTTAATAAAATCATCTTTGCTAATTGCTCCATTTTTGTTCAAAGATTTTTGTATTAGAATCGAACACATCACGCTTCAGGCGTGCCATAGATATATCAAATACAATGATATCAAATTGTCCTCTTAGGATATCAATTCGTATTGGAGCACTTTGATCCTTTTGATCAGTAAATGCATTTAAATAAATTATCTTTCGAACTTCTGGTTCGAGCGATCTTTTGCGAGAATTTAAATAATTATGCATTTGTATATTATTTTCAACTTCTTAATTCCTCCTCCTAATGCTGAAAGAATTGTCCAGTCAATTTGACAATAATTTTTTTTCAACATTATAAAATATCACATATTTGGGATAAGGGTTCAAACTATGCCTTTATTCTCAACATTCTTTATTTTTCATCTCAGTGCATTGTGATGGGTTGATTTTGCGTATACTGCACTATCAAAATAATTAGATGAAAAATTAGGCTCTGACCATAAGTCAATTGTAATAGGGAGAACTATAATGTTGACAATGATGCGTAATAGAATTACTCAAACAAAAAGGGAAAAACACTTTGTTCTCAATTAAATTAATTGGAGGCATTTAGCAAACAATAGTGTTAAATAACTTATCGACATCTCAACTAACACTTATTCAAATATTGAGATTTATGCCCACTAGCATTAATAAAACACAGTTTTGATTATATAATTTGAAAATTATGCTCATAACTTGAGCAATAATTTCACAAACTTCAGGTTGCGAACACCATGCAATCATCTAATATTTGTATCAAATCTATTAGATACAAATAATATTTAGATAGTCAACGTGGTGGGTGACGGGGTCCCATATATCACCCTAATTAATTTTCAAAAATGTAGTGAATTGAATCCTATTTTAGCTAATGACGTTTAATGATCAATTGTCGATAAAGAGAACAAATGATATATCTAAATTCATTGGATTGAAGAATCTTCTGGTTCTTCATTGAATATCCATTTGAATTTTAAATTTCGTATCATTATTGATCCAGCGATGGTCCAACTGGTCATGCCAATCAAATTGAACTTCTGGTTCAATATAAGGTATATTTCAATTATTTAATTTCGAAGAATATGAATAAACATTATATAGTCATATATCATTCAAGTAGTCAAACTAATCAATGTTCTCGTGACATTAGTCATATGCTTTCCTTCAGAGATAAACACGAATTCAAAATGATATATTTTTCGAAAATGTGATACTTCGAGAACACATTACTTTTAATTATAAAATTTTCAAGAGCAATAGATCAATATTCTTCCAGAATATTGGGATCGTAGTATCATACTCTTCAAGGACAACAACATATTATTTTTTGAAATAATAAATTGGATAAAAATTTACTCTTCGAGAGTAAAAATAGAATTTTTTTTTAATTATGCTATTTGAGAGCAAATAAAATATAACTAGAATATCAATATATAAATCCTAATGTAGAAGAATTGATACGTAAAGAAATTGAATGATTTAATTTGTGATTTCACATAGAAATCAATTAATATTATTCTGGAATATTGAAATTGTAATATCATGCTCTTCTGGAGCAAATAATATTATTTTAGAATATTAATATAATGTTGTACTATTTCATGAGCAACAAAATATTTGTAATATACATATCTATGAATAACATTCTTCTGGACTATTGAATCGGAGTGTTTTGCTCTTCAGGAGCAATAATGTATTATTGTTTGAAATAATAAATTGTATAAGAATTTACTCTTCGAGAGTAAAGACATAATTTTTAATTATCATCTTTAAGAGCAAGTAAAATATTATTAGAACATAAATTATTGTGTGCTACTTCAGGAGCAACGAATTATTATTTAGAAACTATTAACTCTTCAAGAGTCGTGTATTATTTGTAGAGATGAACTTTTTCAGGAGCAACAACATTATATTCATTTATGATATCGATCTAGAAAATTTCTCAAATCATGAAATAAACTAGATCTCATAAAATTTGCTATTCTAGCGCAAATAATATTCTCCTAGAATATTAACATCATATACATAAATTTTAGATTCTTCAACAATGGTAAAATATTCTTCATGGACATTAATAAGTATAGATGTGTGCTTTATTTGGATAACATAATAATATAAAAAGAATATAAAGTCTACTAAGCACATAGATATGGAGAAAGAAAAGAAATTAAACCTGGTATGTGGTGTGACACGTGAAACGGATGATGGCGTTGATTTATCACAGACGATGACTTTGATTTCTTCCCATCAATTTATCAATGATTATCGGTGCATAGCCATGGTGACTGCGGACTACCAATTGTTATATGCTAATGTACAACATAACATATGTGGTTTGACTTTGTAGCATGTGATTGAAAAGGTCAACGTACAACATAACATGACAATATTTATGATATTCCATTGATTTAAGCTGCTGCCTCTGGTTGTTGAAGACAAATCTATACTAGATGAGTTACGTGTTTTCCTTCAGGGATAAACACTAATTTAAAATAATATGTTTTTCGAAATATGTGATACTTCGGGAGCACATTGTATTTTAATATTACTTCTTCAAAAGCGGTATATTAATATTCTTCAGGAATATTAAAAATTATAATTTATGCTTTTCAGGAGCAAATAATATTCTTTTAGAATATTAATTATAATATTGTGTTACTTCAAGAGCAACAACATGATAGAATATTAATTTAAAATTTAAAATAGAACATCACAAATATTTAAACAAAAATATTAATTACCATACAAAAAAAATGATGTAAAAATTATTTACCAAATAGATAGGATATGAATTTATATTTAAAATTTAATTACCAAACATGTATTAGGAAATAAAATCTTCATATATAGAAGTTAACAAAATTGACAAAATTTTATTGGCTAAATCTTTTACCAACATGTATTAATAAAAAATGTCAAAAGTGCACATGAATTTCATAAAGAAATTATTATTATTACTATTATTTAATAGCATTAGCACGTGAATTGGCTAATATTAAGGGAACATGAATTAATTGCAGTCAGGAATAATTACAGAAAAAGTGAATGACATGAAATAATTGCAGAAAAAATGAATGACATGAACATGTAGAATTCAATAGAAACAATCATATTGATAGATGAACAACCAGAAAAAATTAAGCCCATCTAATCGGCTGACTGTTGGAATTTACTTTATAAAAAAAATCACATTGATAGATGAACATGTAATCGGCATGTATAATTCACATGTAATCAAATTAATTTTGGTACACGTGATGAATGATTATACTTAAAAAAAAATTACTACATTCACTAGATTTTAAAAATTAAGCGTTCGTACTGATAACGTGTTATAAAATAGAGAAAAAGTAGAAGAGAGGGTTAAAGTCAATACCTTGTGTGTATTTTATTAATGACCAAAGCCCTATATTTATAGGTAAGAATCAGGGATACAATGGTAATAATTTCTAGGGCTACAGGGGTATAATTGTCATTCACTACAAACCCTAATAAACTTTCCTTTTACAACAATATATATATATATATATATATATATATATATATATATATATATATATATTAACAATTTTATTTTTTCCTTTAATATTATCAATTATCTTACCTTAAAAACATTGTGTATATCATTCATTTTGTACATAAGACGTGCAACACACGTGTTTATTATTAGAGAGCATGTGTGTGTGTGTTACTTAACTTATGGATATGGTGTGAATATGAAAAATTTAAGAAATAAAATTAGAACCATCCATATCTTAATGAACGATGGCCTTTTTTCCACTCCCATTCATCATTTAAGCGTATGTGCCTTCACCTACATCCTTATCGATTTGGTGCTCACTCGATCAATATTCATATGTTCTGAGATTGGTCATAACACATCGTGGTTAGATCAAAGTAATTTATAACTACCTCTTTAAATTTGACAGCATCCACATTTTGATCAATTCGAAATGGAAATTGACACAAATCTTTCATCTCAAATTAAAATGACATATTACAATTATCGAGTCTGCTCACAGTAAAATTAACATTCTAAACAACATCGAGCAACTCGATAATAGCTCGAGCAAATCGTAGCCACACAAATCTTAGGTGTGGTCATCTTTGTCCTTGTTCTACAGTGCGTTTTAAGTATATTTTTAGATAAAAACACCCATTCCCGGCCCATATACTCTTTATACCATTGAGGCCATTCAAGAAATACCCTGTTTTGTCGTCATCCACCTCCACACGCGGCACGCCCTTTATTTTTTTTAATCACGGTGAATCATATTCATATCCCAAATTCTATTTGTTTTCCTCACTTATTTTCTTTGAAAAATATCAGAGTTTAAATCCAAATTTTCCATCTCCTCCAATTTTAATTATTTTGAAAAATTATTCTTCTTTTTGTGGGGTTGGGGTTGGGATGGAATGTTTGACCTTTTAGGTCATTGTTCTTAAATTTTGCTGATTTTGGAGCAAATTTTTGCCCTTGTTTCTTATTAATGGCCACTGCTACTTTTCAGCCCTTTAGTGTTAATGCTCATCTCCATGACCATTCAAGATTACTGTCACCCAAAGTGGAACTCTCAACTGTTAATTTCCCAGCCAATGGGGAGTTTTCAAGACTCAATTTTTACCCTAGTTTTGCTTCTACTTCATCTTCCAAGGTATTAATATTTCAATCATTCAGACAATTTTTTATTAATTGGTATGAAATCAGTGAATTTACTTTGTAGGTGCTATTCACTTATTGTATAGTTATCTGCTCTAAGCGATAACCTAGAAAAAAACAAAAAAAACTGGTGGAGTTTGTGGTAATTTCGTTGCCAAGAAGGCAGAGACTAGAAAAAGTGATTAAATTATGCACATGGTAATTCTATTCATATGGTGTCGTGGATTTTGCTATCTTATTTTCTAAAGTACATACAGGAAAATACTAGGCGGTGGGCTTCCAAATATACTTTCTGTACATGATCCCAATTTTGCAGATTTAGCGGATGACTAAAAAGTATAAAACTTGCTTCTTATAAAAATTCCACGGATTCTTAAAATATCGAAGTGTGAAACTAAAAACAATTAATTAGCAGATCTTCGAGCACCACCACGTAGCACACTGCACGCGACATATTCTGCACAGTTTTAGTTCCCACTACAGCAGCCTTTTTCTTGTCTTGCATTGCATGATTTAACTCAATAGTCAGTGTTATAAATGGTGTGAGCGTGTTGATGAGACGTTATAGAGCATATTTGTCCAAGGAGATATCATGAGGCTTGAGGGAATGAGCTTCTTTCTCCTTCTATCGTATGCTTAGATTTTTCAGGTAAGGAAAATCACTTTAGCATACATGTTTTCCACACTTCCTTATAATGTGCAGAAGTATTATCTGGTGGATTTTATGGATAAATTTGTATTTTTATGGAATAATACTTTCAGTTGTTACTTAAGTAAATATAAATCATCTGGAAGTTTGATTCCTATATGACCTTGTTGTGCTTGCTCTTAGAATTTTTGGCTGGCTATATCTTGTGATTAATAGTCATGGAAAACATAACATTTCTTGGTGTAGGAATATGTTGGTCATGTACGTTCTCTACCCAATGTTGATGGTTCCACCAAGGAGAAGGTGCCCAACACCCATACTTGATATGATTGAAAATCCCATGCACTTGAAGAATTTGACCCCAAAGGTTCAGTCAACTTTTTTCTTTTTGCTACTTTTAAGCTGTAGAATTGAAAGCTCAAATCTTCTATACAAAACTAAATCCACCCAGGAATTGAAGCAACTAGCTGATGACATTCGATCAGAATTGTCATTTATGATGTCACAAACACAAAAATCCTTTAAAGCCAGTCTATCAGTGGTAGAATTGACGGTTGCTATCCATCATGTTTTTCACGCTCCAGTGGACAAGATATTATGGGATATAGAGGACCAAGTAAGAACTTTTTTCTACATCAATGGGTAGACATTGTTCTGTCATTTCCCTTGTTTATGTTCTACTTATAATTTTATTTCTACTTCTTTATAACTTTATTTATTTCTTTTGCTTGAAAAGAGAGGAGGGGTTGCCTGAAGCTGTTGAAGGATGCACTTGTGTGTGTGAGAGAGAGAGAGAGAGAGATCATGGTCTCCTTTGTTCACTTTTTGGTGTATTAAGTATAGTACCTGAAAAAAGGAACCAAGAAAATTTTATGCCTGTGTTACCAGTCACTATTTGAGGTGAGAAATTTGACACATTTGTTGTTTTCTGTCTCTGACTTGAACAGACATATCCACACAAGCTTCTCACTGGAAGGAGGTCCCTTGTCAATGCACTTAGTGAAGGAAATGGTCTTGGGAGTTCTACACGTCATCGTGAGAGTGACTTCGACCCATTTGGGGCAGGACATGGATGCAGCAGCATATCTTCTGGACTTGGTAATGCCTATCTTTTTATCCATGCATCTATTGAAAATTTCTGGTATTTCTCACATTATGACTGTAGACCTGGTTTCAATTCCAAATTTAAAATGTTTTGATATCCATTCCTCTGCTATTTTATTGAATATTGCAGTTCTGCTATTATTTTCACCCAGGCATGGCAGTTGCACGAGACCTTAAAGGAAAAAGAGACCGCATAGTTGCTGTCATCAGCAATGAAAACAACCATGGCCGGTCAGGTTTATGAGGCGATGAGTAATGCTGGTTATTTGGATTCAAATTTGGTCGTGATATTGAATGATAGTGGTCACTCGCTACAGCCAAAGCTCGAGCAAACACCGAAAACATCAGTTAATGCTTTATCTAGTACTCTGAGCAAGTTGCAGTCAAGTAAAATTTTCAGGAGATTTAGAGAAATTGCTAAGGTATTCTTACCCTATCCTATAGAAAATGTGTTCATTTCTGGACCAGAAATTCTTGATTTACTTTTTCTTTGACAAAAAATGAAATTACGAGTTGGCATCAATGAACCAAAGTTTGTGAATAATGCCCAAAAAGGATTGGATGCAAATAGTGATGTACTTTAATTTGATTTGTGACGATACAACAATCTTTTGAAGTACCGTACGATGTTTCAAAACCAAATCTTAGTTCATTATTTGTATACTGCACTTGAGGATGAATTATGAAATCTGTGGAACTCTTAAGTTCAAAATGGTTATAATGATTTTAGTAATTTTACTTAGATATTAGGGTTCAGATTCTCAAATTTCCTGTCCTGAGTTATCTATCATGTATACTAGTGACCGTTAGCCATAGATGATGATCATATACATTTAACATTATCAGAAAATTTCTTAAAATATTTGAGGCTGTACTATTTTTAATTAATTTATATGTTCTTCCCATACATGTCATAAAATGTAGATCGAAATCTCATTTTCTGTTGTCTCCCCTTATCTTAAATCTCAAATAGATTTGATTGCAACAGATAGTATCGTGTCTGGCATTTGGCAATCACGTTTGGTATGATTATTCAGGTTCTTACTAAGAAAATTGGTGGGGGAATGCACGAGTGGGCTGCCAAAATTGATGAGTATGCTCGTGGTATGATGGGTCCTCCGGGATCAACCCTTTTTGAAGAGCTTGGTTTGTACTATATTGGCCCAGTAGACGGACACAAAATTGAAGACCTTTTGTGTGTTTTGCATGAAGTCGCTTCCTTGGACTCTATGGGTCCGGTTCTGGTTCATGTCATAACAAAAGAAGAACCAGGAGTAGAATATAATACTATTAAATCATCAAATGAAAACCATACAGGTTTGCTGCTTTTTTCTTTGGACTGTTATTACCAATTATTAGTTCTGGTCTCGTAGAAGTAAAGGGAAAAGCTTAGACTTCTTTTAGCTTCTAGGGAATGTCACAATTTCTACCAATAATTAATGCTTGGCTTTTGGTGATATGACAACCAGATTCTTGTAACTCTGAATTACTACCTTGCAATCCTCGGCCTCGGACATACACTGACTGCTTTGTAGAGGCTTTGATTACAGAGTCGGAGAAACATGAGGATATCGTGGTGGTCCATGCAGGAATGGGAATGGAACCACCGTTTCAATTTCTGAAGAATAAATTACAAGACAAATTTTTTGATGTTGGCATGGCTGAGCAGCATGCTGTGACATTTTCTGCCGGTTTGTCGTGTGGGGGTTTGAAGCCATTTTGTATAATTCCCTCAGCATTCTTACAGAGAGCATATGACCAAGTTCTCACCTTTTTTTATTAGTTTCTTTTCCTATTTCTATCTATTTGCAGCATCCGAAATGGGAATTAAAGTATTTTATAAAAGTACAGCTCCCTAATTTTTTTTCCCTTCTGACTTGCTTAGGTAGTTCATGATGTAGATCGGCAGAAGATTCCTGTGCGTTTCGCAATCACAAGTGCAGGATTGGTGGGGTCAGATGGTCCAACTCATTCTGGGGCTTTTGATATAACATTTATGTCATGTTTGCCAAATATGATTGTGATGGCACCATCTGATGAAACTGAGCTTGCTCGTATGGTGACTACTGCGGCCTGTATCGATGATCGTCCTGTGTGCTTCCGGTATCCCAGAGGCGCCATGGCTAAGCTAAACCCTGATCCGTGTATCATAGAACCCATTGAGGTAATAGTCTTGGATGCTTCTTTAGATGCCTTCTCATGCGAGCTTCTTTAGTTGCATTGTATTTTATCCATGTATGGTAGTTTGGGCCCGTTTAATTTCCGAAATTCAGTACCTCATACAATGTACTTTTTTCTTCTTAACAAATTAATCTAAATACTCTGAAAATGAGTAATAATCTGTCCACAATGACATCAATGTCATAACTTGTATCATTTATGTTTTTTTTTTTTTTTTTTTTTTTCAAGATTTAAAACTTGTTTTTCTTTTATATAAATGTCGAAATGTGAATTCACTATGTCAATCAAAGCATACAATTACAGGCAATAAACTCAATATGCTTCTCTGGGATGATGCAGGAGGTTTACCCAAAACCCTATGCTTTGTAAGTTCTCAGATCTGGGTTACTCAGACAAACCTCTTGTATTGCTTCATTCTGTATATTTTTATATTTTGGTTAAATTTTTATATGACGTTCTTTAAGGACTTTGCGGGATTCTTTCTTATCTTTTTATAGATCTGGGTAACTCCAAAAAACCTCTTGAATTTCTCCTGTATATTTTTATATCTTGCTTGAATTTTTATACAACGTTCTTTAAGACTGGGATTCTTTCATGCCTTCTGGTATGCCTCTTTCTAGAATTTTTAATGATTAAATTTTACCGCTCTTGTGCTCTGTTTTAAGTCCTATTTTGTAATCTTCCTTGCTTGGCTTGTGTGAGGCAGATTGGTAAAGGGAAAATACTTATCGAGGGTAAAGATATTGCTTTACTGGGGTATGGTTCCATGGTACAAAATTGTCTTAGAGCTCATTCCCTTCTTTCCAAGCTTGGTGTCGACGTTACTGTTGCTGATGCAAGATTTTGCAAGCCACTTGATATAAACCTTGTGAGGATGTTATGCAAGAATCACACCTTCTTGATTACAGTCGAGGAGGGTTCAATTGGAGGATTTGGAGCACATGTTGCTCAATTCATTTCCCTTGATGGGCAACTTGATGCTGGAATCAAGGTAATATCTTTATTTGGCACTTGGTTTTCTTCTTTCTTTCTTCCCGTGTTGATAGAGCATCCATGCTTGTACGAGTAAATGCAACTCCTTTATATAAACGTAAACAATGTCAAAATAATTAAAAACCACATATATGGGGTAGAAGTATCTTTTATCTCCATTTAGTTGCAAGTATTATTGCAGCTAAGTTGTGTGCACTTAGTCGGAAGAACTTGGTGACCCTTGAGCTACATAGGAATGCAAATCATGCATAAAAATATTTTTTCCCTATGTAATCCACCACATTTTTTATGGAGTAATATTATTCCACAAAATCCTAAAATACCTTTTAGGAGTAAAAATTGTCTTGAAAGAACTTGCTTGGGTTGAAAGTACTAGTCTATTAGGACAGACATTAGAATGTGTCTGATTTGTAAAGTGATGTGATTTTATAATAGATGGCTATTGTCCTTCATTAAAATGTCTATTCATCTTTCTTCACTTATTTTCAAGGATTGCAACCGATAATGATACAATGTAATGAAAAAAAAAAAAAAAAAAATTGGTAGGTTTCGTTTTGCATTATCCTTTTTATTGATGATTTATTTACTTAGTTGATGCCAAAATTGTAATCCCTTCTTAAATCTTTACTTACCCACGAAATTGATTTCTAGTGGCGCCCAATCACTTTGCCCGACAACTACATTGAGGGTGCAGTACCGAACGATCAACTTGCTCTTGCAGGGTTGAGTGGGAATCATATTGCTGCGACAGCATTGAGTTTGCTTGGGCGCACTCGTGATGCTCTTCTCATAATGTGCTAGAATCCAATTCCTTGGATGGAATGCCAGAAAGAATGAAACCGATTGTAGAAGATAGCAAGGGCTATATACATCATTCTTCATTGCGAAAAGATAAAACAGACTTGTAATTTTCAAGTACTCTCAGCTTCTCGGAAGGCGTCCACAAGGTCTAAGCTTCTTAAAATGTGTCATCAAGGTCTTAGCTAAGTTGATGATAGAGAGTTAATATGTTGGTGAGATTTTCTGGACTCTTGTTAAAAGTATATGCTGCTTTTCTCATAGAACATTCATTCAGTATTAATCAGCTTGGAGCCTGCAATTTTTCCATGACTTTTGACAGTATGAAAATGGTGCCTCAATGAGCCTTACCCTTAAATTTGCCTATTCAATATAATTCATTAACTTAATATGAACATTTTAAATTTGACTAGCTATTTTAAGTCCACTGTATTATGGTTTTTTCATTTCGAAATGTGTCGTATAGTTGGCTGCAAGTTCTTTGGAACCTACCGACGACTGTTGAGAAATATAGTCCAAAAATAAGTCGAAAGAGGTGACATGAATTAGATTTATTTAATCCACCAATTTTAACTCACTATTGCGACCTCATCGTTTAAGGACTTTACAAATCAAAATGTGCATTGCGAAGTAGTATTTGGTATTGAGAACCTTTCCAAAAATTATAATGCAAACTTGAATTGTAAATTGGTTCGGTCTGTAAAATTTGTATTTTATTTTTTGGAGGGGTTGAGTGACTTGGATCTCACCCTCGCACCCTCCAAATATGCCTAGAGGTGTTAAGTAGGGTGAATCGAAATTTACACTCTACATTCTCTTAATGTTCTAATAATTTTTGTAACAGTATAATTTTATAATTATTATAAAGTTGTTCATTTGTTTCTAAATATTTCTTCAATTCATACTTCCCTGTACCAGTATTTTTTTCAATATTAAATATATTTGTTCATTTTTTTTTAAATATTTCTCCAGATCCAACTTTCTAGTAGTTATGTTTATTTTTATATTTTCTACAAAAAAAAAATAAATATTATTAGTTACTCTAAATTCTTGAACCTGGATGATGTTGATAGTTCCAATATTCTCGTCTATGATTTTCTCAAGCATGCGATCCTCCAACTACAGAAAATGTCAGTACTACTGAATCGACAGCAATTGAGGCTAAGGATGAGATAGCGGAAGCAATCTCTAGAAAGAGACGAAAGAATAAAAGACCTTGTGAGTTAACTTTTGAATGTTAGAAACACTTCACGGAAACGAAAGTTAAAAATGACGAGCATATTTGAAAGCATATTATAATTACAGTAGAAAAGACTTTGAAGTCCAAAACTGACACAATTCAGTATAACAGATATAATGAAAAATGCCTTACTCGTGTCGTGTTAGGCTGCCAATAATAAGTAGACTCAACTTCATTTCAGTTTAAGCAAAGAGGATCTTTCAAAGTATTCCTTGCAAACTGAGCTTATATCCCGGAAACAACACAAGAAGACATGGTTATGTTTGTTGGCTACGTCGAATTTTTGCTATCCATAGTAGATTGCATGCACGTGACGAAGTTCATTTAGACATGTATCTAGCCCATGAACAAAAACGACCGTTTGAGATATGATACGCAATGATGCTATTTATTTATATTGTGTTAAAAAAATATGAAAAATTATTTATTTAAGAAATTATAGTGGTGTTATTTCTTTTCTTGTCGTATGTAGTCAAAAAAAATCCATGAAATTTATATTTGCGTCATTGTCTATTACATTGATACATTTTGAATCGAGCATAAAAAAAAATAATTGCATTTAAAGTCATTGAATTTCTGCACAACGCACAAAAATATTTTTAATGTTCTAATGTTCGTCCTACGTGAATTTTGTTACAAAAATAAGGTCCATAGTTTCACTTTTGATAGCACTAGTGTTGACACAAACGTTGATAGAAAAATTAATTAACCAACTCGATCCAAATTTTGAAGCAAAACTCTTTCACGTGTGTCGTGTTTTTCACATTTTGATGCAAAACTGTGTCACAATAACAGGTGAAATTGTATCCATTTCATTCTACAGTCATATGTTACATATGATACAATAACAATCGCGCCAACCTCACAGTTTTTTCACAGAATGACGTGACAATTGAAGATTTAAAAAAAAAAATTCAAAATGTCTCATGTCTCACACGTATTTCATTCCTAGTCAGCTCTCCATTTGAAATTGGAAACCCTAGAATCGCCTCATTCATCTCCTTCGGCATCGTCCTCCTTCTCAACCTCCGCACATCGATTTTAAATGTGCCCAGATCTCCAACCGCCACATGCATAGTGAAATCACCATCTTCATCTTTGCCACTGTCCACAAATGCCGCACTCATCTTCAAGGACAGACCCGCATGAGGTCATGTGGGGTCAATTGACCTTACAGTTTTTTTGCTTTATTTTTTTTATGGAAAAATTTCATAAGTAAAAGTATAAATATATTCCATTTAAATAATAAGAAAACAAGTTTCAAACTTCAAAAATTAGAGTTTTATTAATTTTCATTTAATTAATTAATTAAATATAAAAAAGTCACAGATATATACAATTTGTTCGCAAATTTATTTATTAGTCATATATTGTCAAATTAATTAGTCACAAATTATTTCGAAATCACAAATCAAATATTTTATAGGTCACAAATCAGAATTTTAATGTCACAAATTATTTTACGGTCAAGATTTACAGATTTCATAGGTCACAATTTGGTTATCGGTCACAAATCACCATTATCATAAGTCACAACTTATTATACAGTCACAAATTATCAGATTATTCATTATTGGTCACAGATTAATAATTTCTTAGGTCACATATTATTTTTTTAGTCACAAATTATCCAAATCATTGATCACGTATTTTCTATTGGTCACAAATTAACTAATTTAGTGGTCACAGTCAACCAAATATTTTGTGACCACCGTCCGATAATTGTGCCCACCATATCACATCACCATGACCAACAAAATTTTTTTCCAAACCTACCACCACCACCGCACGCGCACACACACCTAATCACATCACCACCATCGCACCAATCGCACCACTGCAACACAACGCGCACACCACCGCAGCAACAACGAAACTACCACCAGATCCACAAATCCTAAACCTGCCACCACCTTCATTCCCGTTGCCATCACCAGATCCACCACTATCCCCGTCACCCAACAACACATTCATTATCACACCACCACAATGACCACCGCCATCAGTCACCACCACCACCATCAGTCACTACCACAATTTATCGCCACAGCGACCACCACCATCACCATCAGTTACCACTGCAACCATCAACCTCCACCACACAAATTACGGATTAAACAATCACCACCACCATCACCTCACCCCCACAACCACCAAACAAAATCAGATCCAAAAGAATTGCATATTAGATCTGCAAGTTGTCTTTGATCTACTGGTGCTCGAAAATGACCAGAACTATCCACCGGTGGAGAGAACGGATACCAGATCTATAGGCCGTTTTCAATTCGTCGATGCCCAAAAACGACCAGAATTCAGGGTCATGCCGCTGTGGTGGTGGCGTCTTCAGTGTCGTGATGTGCTGTCGATGTCGTGAGCAACATGGTGCCGACGGTGATGTGCGAGCGACAAAGAGGAGAGAAGTGAGAGATGGAGAGAAAATTGGGGATTTCTGAAATAAATAGGGTTTTGTATATTTAATTTTTATATATATCAATTAATTAATAGAATATCTTATTTTTGAATTGTCAAACTTCCAATTTTAGAATGTTGAATTTTTAAAGTAGGGTTTGGTGTAATTTCCATTTTTTTAAAGTGGAAATTACACAAAAAACATACATTTCAAGATGCAATTTCAAAAATAAGAGGCAATGTTTACTTGTACAAAAATCAGATGTTAATATAATTTTTGAATAACAATAATAAAATAAATGTTAAATAAAGGAAACCCTGGCCTCATTTCTCCTCCGTCCAACCCAAACCTTCTCTCCTCCACCGTCGCAAGTCCTCGCACCAGAAGCCGTCGTTGTCTCTCTTCCACTGCCGCCATCTCTCTTCCACTACCGATTTTCTCTTCCACCGCCACCTAGAAGCCAGAAGCCACAGCAGAACTCCTCACACTAGAAGCCACAGATCCACCACCCCGCAATCACGTTGTCGTTGTGGTGGCAACAATGGCACCAGAAGTCCTCGTCACTCGTCGCTCGCGCGCGGTGTTGTACTCGTCGCTGCAGCAAATAAATTGGGGATTTTTATTGGTGGCGTATTTGTGTGGTGGCGGTTGCGTGGTGGTGGGGGTGAGGCGGTGGATCTGTGGATTGTGTTGCAGTGGTGGAGTGGTGATTGTGATAATTTTTTGTGGTGGAGGTCGTGGTGGCGGCGACGGTTTGGAGATTTATAGGGGAGGTGGTAGTTGCGGGGGCAGCGTTGATTTTGGATGGTGGCGGCGCTGTAAGGGCGTGTTGGTGGTGGTTATGGGGGTGGTGACGGTGTAGGCGATGTTGGTGATCACTGTAGTCGTGACGGTGGTGATGCTGGCGGTGGTTGTTGTCGTCGTGACGGTGGTGAATCTGGTAAAGACGATTTGGTTATTGCTGCAGAAGAAAATAGGCGGCGGCGACGGCTACTGTAGTGGTGGTGATTTTTTGCTGTGGTGCCATTTTTTGTTTTTCTTTGCGTTGGGGACGAGGGTTGGGGTGTGGCGGTGGCGGGGATGGCAGCTTTGAGAATTTTTCATTTGATCGTGGTGGTGAGATAGGGTGGAGATGGTTGTTGGTGGTGGTCACAGATTATTTGGTTGACTGTGACCATTAAATTGGTTAATATGTGACCATGTGACCAATGATTCGGATAATTTGTGACTAAGAAATAATATGTGACCTAAAAAATTGTTAATCCGTGACCAATAATCTGATAATTGTGACTGTATAATAAGTTGTAACTTATAATAATTGTGATTTGTGATTGATGAACAAATTGTGACCTTTGAAATCTGTGAATCGTGATCGTAAAATAATTTGTGACATATTAAAATTTTGATTTGTGAGCTCGAAAATAAATCGTGACCTATAAAATATTTGATTTGTGATCTCGAAAATAAATTGTGACCTATAAAATATTTGATTTGTGACTTCAAAATAATTTGTGACTAATTAATTTGATAATATGTGACCAATAAATAAATTTGTGACCAAATTGTATGTATCTGTGACTTTTATATAATTAATTAATTAATTAATAAAAAATTAATAAAAAATTAATAAAAATCTGATTTTTGAAGTTTGAAACTTATTTTCTTATTATTGAAATGGACCATACTTATCCTCTTACTTATGAAAATTTCCCTTTTTTAAATCTGTGTACAAGCCCATTTTCTAAGCCCAAGCCCAATTGCACAGGCTCCATCTATGGCCCTGCTCCAACATTCCAATCCAAGAAGTGACCAAGTCCAGTTCAATCCTTTATCCATTACCATTTTCTACCCTGCCGGTTTGCCCTAAACGCCCCACACCAGGCGCCGTTTCTCTGTATTTCTTCCCTTCTCTAAGGAGTCCGGTGTGAACATCAGATTTCATCAATTCTCCGGCTGCTCATAGCTAGACAGTAGTCAGTAAGTAATTTTATTGAATTGTTTTGTGAATAGAAATTTGTTCGATGCAAATTATGATTGAAAAATCAATCTGCACAGAATTGGCCAAAAGGGTATTTTGGATTTAGCATAGAAATTAATCCAGCTTTAGCTTCGGTCCTTACTCCTTCGGAAATCGGAAGTGGAAGTGGTTTCTAGTTTATGTTTCTGTAACTCCGTTGTGCTTCATTTCGACATTTGGTGCTGCTTGTTCGAATAAATTTATCAGACTTCGATACAATTCTGTATTTCTGTGTATGTTCCTCAGTTCCTGACTTCCTGATTAGGGATTAGTCTCCTTTAGCTTCGAAAGTGGTTAACTGGCTGGTTTCTAGTTTATGTTTCTGTTGTGCTTCATTTCAACATTTGGTGCTACTGCTGCTTTTTTGACATCTGGTTTCTAGTTTATGTTTCTGTTGTGCAGTTGTGCTTCATTTCGACATTTCTGTTGTGCTTTTTTGACAATTCTATGTATTTCAATCTTTGACCCAAAAATATCAAACGTCTGACTCCGTCCCTGCTCATCTTCACCACTGTCCGCATACGCCACACTCATCTCCACTTTTGACCGTTGACTCAGTCCACAACAGCCAGTCATCTTCACCTCCATCCACAAACGCCATACTGATCTCCACCTTCGTCAATAAACTCAATCCACAACAGCCATAATCTCTGTAAAACGTTGTGAAAAACTAGTGGAATTGGTAAAATAAGCTTCTTTCCAAGCTGTAAGTGAAGTAAGTTTTGAAAAACTAGGGTTTATAGCGTTCATTTTGTGTTCTTTCTGCAGAAAATACAAAGGCAAAATGAAATCTTGGCTCCTTCCTCCTCTTTCTGCTTCCTCTTCATCAATCTCTCCTCGAATTCTTTTTTCTCTCATTCCTCAAAATTGTATATCTTCTTCCTCTACCATCCCAGAAATTATAGATGTACCCAGTCCCAATCCTTCCGGTATTGACACCAAGCGAACCTCAGAGTCCGAAAATTCGGGCAAGATCAAAACTTTCCAAATTCCTATTTCAGAAAACCCAGTTTTAACCCAAACCCATGTCATCGAAACCCTTTTATCTCATAGGAATGACCCATTTTCAGCTTTGCAGTACTTCAAATGGGTAGAGAAACAGAGGGGTTTTGCACGTGGAAGTGTGGTTCCTTTCTGTCTCTTGCTGCACATTCTGGTAATTTCTGGGAGTCATTATGGTGTAGTTAGGAATTTGCTTAACAATTATGCGTCTAGTAATTCAGTTCCCTCGGCTGTTGTTCTCGTCGATCACTTTATTGATTGTGCAGGGAGATTTGGTTTTCAGTTAGATGCGCGGGTTTTTAATTACTTGTTGAACGGATATGTTAGAGCACGGAGATGTGCAGATGCTGTTGATTGTTTTAAAGCAATGGCTTCTTGCGGTATAGCACCATGGGCGTTGGTAATGAATAATTTTTTGAGTACTTTGGTTAAAAGAGATATGAATGAGGAGGCTTTTAATTTGTTTAATGATGTGATTTTAAATAAATTAAGTTATGATTGTGCAACTGTAAATGTGATGATGGGTGCGTGTTTAAGGGAGGGTAAAGTGGAGGAAGCTGAGAAGCTTTTTGTGGAGGCCAAGGGTAATGGAATGAATCTTGACGTGGCTATTTATAGTACTGCTGTTCGAGTTGCTTGTATGAAATTGGATGCAAATGTTGCATGTGATTTGTTGAGTGAGATGAAGAAGATGGATTGGGTTCCTTCTGAGGGTACATTTACAAATGTGATCATTACATGTGTGAAGGAGAGGAATTTAACTGAGGCATTAAGTCTTAAGGATGAGATGATAAGTAGTGGATATTCGATCAATTTGGTTGTTGCTACAAGCTTGATGAAAGGGTACTGTCAGCTGGGAGATTTAAATAGTGCTTTAGAATTGTTCGATAAGATAATTGAAGATGGACTGAATCCCAACAAGGTCACTTATGCAGTCCTTATTGAAGGATGCCGTAGGAATAGAAACATGGAGAAGGCGCAGCAGTTATATACTCAAATGAAATATGCAGATATCCAACCAAGTGTCTATGTTGTGAATTCTTTGATTAATGGGTTTCTGGAAATTCAACAGGTGGAGGAGGCAACCAAGCAGTTTGATGAGGCTGTTGAGGTTGGTATTGCCAATGTGTTTACTTACAATAATATGATATCCTGGTTTTGTAAATTGGGTAGAGTGGATGAAGCTTGCAGTATATGGGATAAGATGATTGACCGAGGTGTTCAACCGACCATGGTTTCATATAACAATATGATTCTTGGAAACTGCAGGAAAGGGAACATGGATATAGCATTAGACTTACTATCCAAGATGCTAGAAAAGAACTTGAAGGCTAATGTCTTCACATATAGTATATTGATAGATGGATATTTCAAGAAAGGTGAGTGTGAACGAGCACTTGGAATGTTTGATCACATGATAAGCTTAGGGATTGCCCCGACTGACTTCACATTCAACATCATTATCAATGGCTTATGCAAAGTTGGTAGAGCTTCTGACGCAAAAGATAAGCTGAAAAAATTGATGGTGATGGGATTCAGTCCCATTTGCATGACTTATAATAGCATTATTGATGGTTTTGTAAAGGAAGGTGATATTAATTCTGCAATTGCTGTTTACAGAGAGATGTGTGAAAGTGGAATTTCCCCCAATGTAATCACTTACACCACTTTAATTGACGGGTTTTGCAAAAGCAACAATGTTGATCTTGCCTTGAAGATGCAAAATGAGATGCGAGTCAAAGGTATTCAATTGGATGTAACTGCATATAGCGCCCTTATTAATGCATTCTGCAAAAGAAATGACATGAAAACTGCCCATGAACTTTTTTATGAAATCTTGGAAGTTGGTCTGTCTCCCAACAGTATCATTTATAACACCATGATTAGTGGATTCAGAAACCTAAATAATATGGAAGCAGCACTTGAGTTATATAAAAAAATGAGGAAAGAACAAATTCCATGTGATTTGATGACGTACACCACGTTGATTGATGGGCTGCTAAAGGATGGGAATATAGTTCTTGCTTCGGATCTTTATGATGAGATGCGTACCAAAGGTATATTGCCTGATGTGATTACCTACACTGTGCTGGTACATGGTCTTTGTAATAAAGGACAGGTGGAGAATGCACGCAAGGTCTTGGAAAAGATGTATAAAGAGAGTATGACCCCTAATGTACTCATTTATAATACATTAATTGCTGGATATTTTAAGGAGGGGAATTTGCAGGAGGCTT
Organism: Osmanthus fragrans; assembly: GCA_019395295.1. NCBI lineage: Eukaryota > Viridiplantae > Streptophyta > Magnoliopsida > Lamiales > Oleaceae > Osmanthus > Osmanthus fragrans. The sequence continues at coordinate 20,022,005 of CM033360.1, forward strand.
TTAGGTTGCATGATGAAATGCTTGATAAAGGGCTTGTACCTGATGACACAACTTATGATATTCTTGTGAGTGGAAAGTTGAAAGAGAACGGCTTGCCTGTTGGAGGTTTACGTGTCTAAACCACCATCGCAGTAATGGCTTGCAAACCATTCTCTGTTGCCCCAAAGGAGAGAAACCCTGATCTTACATCTATCCACTCATCAGTTCTGCTGAAGGTAATGCCATTTTATTTTTTAAAAAAAATTTGTTTGTTTTACTTTTGAAGGTAAATGAGTAAATTTATATTGGAAATGTTAAAGTCTGAAAAATGTTCGATCATTTGCCTCAATCAGGAAGGATTAGGCATGTGGCTAGTTGAATTGATCCGATCAACTTCTGAAGCACCATTTGATTTATAATAGTCGTCACTCGTTACAGCCAAAGCTCGAGCAAACACCGAAAACAACAGTTAATGCTTTATCTAGTACTCTGAGCAAGTTGCAGTCAAGTAAAATTTTCAGGAGATTTAGAGAAATTGCTAAGGTATTCTTCACCAGTACCCTATCCTATAGAAAATATGTTCACTGGACGTTCATTTCTGAACCAGAAATTTTTGATTTACTTTTTCTTTGACAAAATTTGATGATGCAATTGCAAACAACCAAGATGAAATTATCAGTTGGCATCAATGAACCAAAGTTTGCGAATATAGCCCAAAAAGGATTGGATGCAAATAGTGATATACTTTAATTTGATTTTTGAAGATACAACAATCTTTTGAAGTACCGTACGATGTTTCAAAACCAAATTTTAGTTTATTATTTGTATACTGCACTTAATGATGAATTATGAAATCTGTGAAACTCTAAGTTCAAAATGTTTATAATGATTTTAGTAATTTTACTGAAGATACTAGTGTTCAGATTCTCAAATTTCCTGTCCTGAGTAATCTATCATATATACTGGTGACTGTTAGCCGTAGATGATGATCATATACATTTAGCATTATCAGAAAATTTCTTAAAATATTTGAGGCTGTACCATTTTTAATTAATTTATATGTTCTTCCCATACATGTCATAAAATGTAGATCGAAATCTCATTTTCTGTTGTCTCCCCTTATCTTAAATCTCAAATAGATTTGATTGCAACAGATAGTATCGTGTCTGGCATTTGGCATGATTTTTCAGGTTCTTACTAAGAAAAGTGGCAGGGGAATGCACGAGTGGGCTGCCAAAATTGATGAGTATGCTCGTGGTATGATTGGTCCTCCGGGATCAACTCTTTTTGAAGAGCTTGATTTGTACTATATTGGCCCAGTAGAGACACAAAATTGAAGACCTTTTGTGTGTTCTGCATGAAGTCGCTTCCTTCGACTCTATGGGTCCGGTTCTGGTTCATGTCATAACTAAAGAAGAACCAGGAGTAGAATATATAACACTATTAAAACATCAAATGAAAACCATAAAGGTTTGCTGCTTTTTTCTTTGGACTGTTACATTTCTGTCTTCATTTATATGTTATCAATTATTAGTTCTGGTATCAAAGAAGTCAAGGATAAAGCTTAGACTTCTTTTAGCTTCTAGGGAATGTCACAATTTCTACCCATAATTAATGCTTGGCTTTTAGTGATAGGACAACCAGATTCTTGTAACTCTGAATTACTACCTTGCAATCCTCGGCCTCGGACATACACTGACTGCTTTGTAGAGGCTTTGATTACGGAGTCGGAGAAAGATGAGGATATCGTGGTGGTCCATGCAGGAATGGGAATGGAACCACCGTTTCAGTTTCTGAAGAATAAATTACAAGACAAATTTTTTGATGTTGGCATGGCTGAGCAGCATGCTGTGACATTTTCGGCCGGTTTGTTGTGTGGGAGTTTGAAGCCATTTTGTATAATTCCCTCAGCATTCTTACAGAGAGCATATGACCAGGTTCTCACCTCTTTTTTTTTTTTTTTTATTAGTTTCTTTTCCTATTTCTATCTGTTTGCAGCATCAGAAATGGAAATTAAAGTTACTTATAGAAGTACGGTTCCCTATTTTTTTTTTTTTTTCCCTTTTGACCTGCTTAGGTAGTTCATGATGTAGATCGGCAGAAGATTCCAGTGCGTTTCACTATCACAAGTGCAGGATTAGTGGGGTCAGATGGTCCAACTCATTCTGGGGCTTTTGATATAACATTTATGTCATGTTTGCCAAATATGATTGTGATGGCACCATCTGATGAAACTGAGCTTGCACGTATGGTGACTACTGCAGCCTGTATCGATGATCGTCCTGTGTGCTTCCGGTATCCCAGAGGTGTCATGGCTAAGCTAAACCCTGATCCGTGTATCATAGAACCCATTGAGGTAATAGTCTTGGATCTCATGTGAGCTTCTTTAGTTGCATTGTATTTTATCCATGTATATGGTAGTTTGGGCCCATTTAATTTTCGAAATTCAGTACCTCATACAATGTAATTCTTTCTTCTTAACAAATTAATCTAAATATTCTGAAAAATGACTAATACTTTGTCCACGATCACATCAATGTCATAACTTGTATCATTTTTTTATTTTTTATTTTTGAAAGTTATAAGATCTGCTTTTCAAGATTTAAAACTTGTTTTTCGTTTATATAAATGTCAAAATGTGAATTCACTATGTCAATCAAAGCATACAATTACATGCAATAAACTCAATATGATTCTCTGGGATGATGCGGGAGGTTTACCCAAACCCTATGCTTTGTAAGTTCTCAGATCTGGGTTACTCAGACAAACCTCTTGTATTGCTTCATTCTGTATATTTTTATATTTTGGTTAAATTTTTATATGACGTTTTTTAAGAACTTTGCGGGATTCTTTCTTATCTTTTTATATTATAGATCTGGGTAACTCCAAAAGACCTCATGAATTTCTCCTGTATATTTTTATATCTTGCTTGAATTTTTATACAACGTTCTTTAAGACTGGGATTCTTTCATGCCTTCTGGTATGCCTCTTTCTTGAATTTTTAATGATTAAATTTTACCGCTCTTGTGCTCTGTTTTAAGTCCTATTTTGTAATCTTCCTTGCTTGGCTTGTGTGAGGCAGATTGGTAAAGGGAAAATACTTATCGAGGGTAAAGATATTGCTTTACTGGGGTATGGTTCCGTGGTACAAAATTGTCTTAGAGCTCATTTCCTTCTTTCCAAACTTGGTGTCGACGTTACTGTCGCTGATGCAAGATTTTGCAAGCCACTTGATATAAACCTTGTGAGGATGTTATGCAAGAATCACACCTTCTTGATTACAGTCGAGGAGGGTTCAATTGGAGGATTTGGAGCACACGTTGCTCAATTCATTTCACTTGATGGTCAACTTGATGCTGGAATCAAGGTAATATCTTTATTTGGCACTTGGTTTTCTTCTTTCTTTCTTCCCCAGTGTTGATAGAGCATCCATGCTTGTAGAAGTAAATGCAACTCCTTTATATAAATGTAAACAATAGCAAAATAATTAAAAACCACATATATGGGGTAGAAGTATCTCGTATCTCCTTTTAGTTGCAAGTATTATTGCAACTAAGTTGTGTGCACTTAGTCGGAAGTACTTAATGACCCTTGAGCTACATAGGAATGAAAATCATGCATAAAAATATTTTTTTTCGAGGTAATCCTCCACATTTTTTTATGGAGTAATATTATTCCACAAAGTCCAAAAATACCTTTTAGGAGTACAAGTTGTCTTGAAAGAACTTGCTTGGGTTGAAAGTACTAGTTTATTAGGACAGACATTAGAATGAGTCTGATTTGTAAAGTGATGTGATTTTTTAATTGATGGCTATTGTCCTTCCTTAAATGTCTATTCATCTTTCTTCACTTATTTTCAAGGATTGCAACCAATAATGATACAATGTAAAAAAAAAATTTGGTAGGTTTCATTTTGCATTATCCTTTTTATTGATGAGTTATTTAGTTACTTGATGCCAAAATTTTAATCCCTTCTTAAATCTTTACTTACCCACAAAATTGAATTCTAGTGGCGCCCAATCACTTTGCCCAACAGCTACATTGAGGGTGCAGTACTGAACGATCAACTTGCTCTTGCAGGGTTGAGTGGGAATCATATTGCTGCTACAGCATTGAGTTCGCTTGGGCGCACTCGTGATGCTTTTCTCATAATGTGCTAGAATCCAATTCCCTGGATGGAATGCTGGAAAGAATGAAACCGATTGTAGAAGATAGCAAGGGCTATACATCATTCTTCATTGCGAAAAGATAAAAACAGACTTGTAATTTTCAAGTACTCTCAGCTTCTCAGAAGGCGTCCACAAGGTCTAAGCTTCTTAAAATGTGTCATCGAGGTCTTAGCTAAGTTGATGATAGAGAGTTAATATGTTGGTGAGATTTTCTGGACTCTTTTTGAAAGTATATGCTGCCTTTCTCATAGAACATTCAATCAGGTTGGAACTAGTATTGATCAGCTTGGAGCTTGCAATTTTTACAGGACTTTTGACAGTATGCAAATGGTGCTTCAATGAGCCCTACTCTTAAATTTGCCTATTAAATATAATTCATTGACTAGCTATTTCAAGTCCACTGTATTATGGTTTTTCATTTCGAAGTATGTGTTGTATGATTGGCTGCAAGTTCTTCAGAATATACCAAGAACCTGCCCATGACTATTGAGAAATATAGTCCAAAAATAAGCCGAAAGAGGTGACAGCTTGAATTAGATTTATTTAATCCACCAATTTTATCTCACTATTGTGACCTCATCGTTTAAGGACTTTACAAATCAAAATATGCGTTGCGAAGTAGTGAGCATTTTGGTATTGAGAACCTTTCCTACCATTCAAAAATTATAATGCGTTAAGAAGTACGTCGTGAGTATTATTAGTTACTCTAATTTCTTGAACCTGGATGATGTTGATAGTTCCAATATTCCTGTCTATGATTTTTCTCAAGCATGCAATCTTCCAACTATAGGAAATGCCAGTACTACTGAATCGACAACAATTGAGATTTGAGGATGAGTTAGCGGAAGCAATGTCTGGAAAGAGACGAAAGAATAAAAGATCTCCTGAGTGAACTTTTGAATGTTAAGAGTCCGTTTGATAGGCAAATGTGAAAAGGAATTTTAATTCCATGTTAGTTGGAAAATAAAAACTCACCAAATCCATATGAATTCGTTTTTCATGAAAACAAAGAAAATGAAGCTTAAAGTGGTTGTACCTTGGAATTCGAATTTCATTTTCACCTTTCTATCAAATGGTTAAAGTGAAATTCATTTTCCTCGGATGTGATATTTTTCATGAAATTTATGCATATCAAATAGACTCTTAGAAACATTTCACGGAAAAGAAAGTTAAAAATGACGAGCATATTTGAAAGCATATTGCAATTACAGTAGAAAAGATTTCACTTTGAAGTCCAAAACTGACACAATTTAGTATACCAGATATCACAAAAAATGCCTTACTCGTGTCTTGTTGGGCTGCCAGTAATAAGTAGACTCAACTTCATTTCAGTTTAAGCAAAGAGGACCTTTCAAAGCATTCCTAGCAAACTGAGCTTATAGCCCGGAAACAGCACAAGTAGACATGGTTATGTTTGTTGGCTACATCGAATTTTTGCTATCCATAGTAGAAAGCATGCACTTGACGATGTTCATTTAGACATGTAACTAGCCCATGAACAGATCGACCGTTCGAGATATAATATGCAATGATGCTACTTATATATATTGTGTTAAAAAAATTATAAATAATTGTTTATTTAAGAAATTATACTGGTGTTATTTCTTTTACTACCGTATGTAGTAAAAAAAAAACCCCATCAAAACTATATTTGCATCACTGTCTATTACATTGATAAGTTCTGAATCGTGCATAAAAAATAATTGCATTTAAAGTCATTGAATTTCTGCACAATGCACAAAATATTTTTAATGTTCTAATGTTCATCCAACGAGAATTTTGTTACGGAAATAAGGTCCATAGTTTCACTTTTGATAGCAGTGGTGTTGACACAAACGTTGATAGAAAAATTAATTAACCAACTCAATCAGAGCAAAACTCTTTCACGTGTGTCGTGTTTTTCATATTTTGATGCAAAACTGTGTCACATTCACAGGTGAAACTATATCCATTTCATTCTACAATCACATATTATATATGATACAACAATTATTAATTTTAGAATTCTAGGCATTCATACGATTTTGATTATGATTTAGCTCTTGTTTGTCTTCCATTAAATCAAAACTCATTTTTTCTGAAAAATATTTTGCATATAAACTGAAATTTTTTCCTACTTTTTAATCACACATTCTCTAAAAAATTACTATTCTGTAACTTATTTTTCTGGAGAAAAAAAAAAAAAAAGCTCTTCTTGATGGAAGACATACAAAGGCTGAATTTTAACGACTGGTTAATGGCTTTTGAGATAATGAAGTTTTTGAAGGTTTTGTGACCAACATGTGCACAAGCATCTACCATCCAACTGCTCATGTTGTCCTTTCACATTTTTTAATATATTAAAAAAATTTAGTAAGAGATTGTTCATTTTTTATGAATTATTCCTACCACATAGATGAATTTCAAAAATATTAGGAGGACTTGCCCATATTATTTCCTCTAGCTACTACTATGGATCATCATATTAACTTTTAGGCTTATAATATTATCGAAATAATTTCTTCGTATTTAACATTTGATATCTCGTTATACATAGCTCATGAGTTGGCTCAACTCGCCCCACCAAGAGACGAGCTTGTGGGGCAAGCCGAGCTGCGTTACCCTGCTTGACCATTTTAACATGTCTAGATCCACCCCCATATTCACTCGCCTTTTATAACATTGCACAAGACCTTAAAATATTCGGAAGACTCAAAATCTTTAATTGTGCAAATGTCATTGTAATGCCATCGAGACCTTGTTTACTCTTGTAATTGCTTATTGGCACCCCACGGCCTTAGTTGGACTTTTGTTAAAGGTTATATGTTCGTGCATCCTTCCCAATGTTGACGAATTTATCGTTCGATCAAAGTACCGTAAATGCACGATTCGTTAACAAGTAGTAAAATGAATTTTTGAATCAAAATATCATTTCCACAGAGATCATACTAGTTCAAATTCAAATTAACTTAGCCTTAACCAAAATATTTGAAATTAGCGATTTTTTCAATAAATTAAATAAATTAATAATGAATGCGAGGCTTAATTTAACTAAAATAAATACAAGATTATAATTAAATGCAAGTTTTAAAATAATCTGAGGATAAAAAGCGTACTAGGATCTCGAATCCCCTTATATCAATTCTTTAACTCCGAAATTTATAAATTTGACAACACGATTCAATTATGAAAAAACAATATTTCTAATTTGTTTAACAATCTATCTCGAATAGAATTAAACCTATTTTTACATGTGACCCGACTATATTTCTCTGATGGATGCGAACATATAAAAATGCATTAAAGATTTATGAATATTTAAAAATCACGTAAAACATAATGAAATATTTCTATCTCCTATCAGACTCTACGACAATTGACTCTATGCCTAACTTATTTTTCCATATTTCGAGGGTAAAACAAGTCACAAAACTCATACAACTATCGCGTATGTAATTATAGAGAAAAATGAATCAATGTCAATCATTCAATAATTAAAAATATGTTTTAAACGTCAAAATAAATAATATTAAGATTTAAAAGTTCAGAACACATGATTCATTGAAAATCCTAACACACAATAATTTAACCTAACATAATATCGAAATTAAACAAATAAAAAATAAAAGACATCATTAAAAATCGACGAAACTTGATTAATTTTCCAATTTTCTGTTTCCCCGTCTTATTCCTTTATCCTTTTTTATATTTCCGCCGGCTTCTGCGTAATTTCCCTTAATTTCCAGCTGCCAAGTAATTGTGTGTGTGTGGGGGGGGGGGGGGGGGTATATATCTATATCAACCACAGCCTCTCTTTTTCTGTGCGTGTGTGTGTATGGATAAAGATTAAAAAACAGCATTTTTCATACAGTTTTGCACACAGTCCTCTTACATGGGAGTGGGACTCGAACTGATTTAATGTTATTTTAAACTCGAGCCCACTCTATATTGTGAGAAGACTATGTACCGAACTGTATAAAAAATTGTACACGCAGCTCGATTCTGATAAAGATATTCTCAACAGCTGCCCATGTTTGACTCCAAAAGAGACTCTGTTCTTCAATTTCCTGTCCGTCTCTTTATGCATGTAAATATCTTTAACTTCAAGCCACTAAATTTTGCGTCTAGTTAGAACTTAGAAGTCCAAGTTGAGGCCCAATTAGATTAATGCTTGCTTCAAAGTCCTTCAATTTTCAACACGTGGAGTATTATCTACAAATTTTCATCCAATGGTATATTTGTCCTTTATCTTTTTCCAATTGCTTCACAAGCATCTAATATTAAAAATAAAAGAAAATCAACCCAATTAAGTAAAAATTAACAATTTGACAATTTAAAATTTTAGTAATATTACTCGAATAAGTGCACAAAATGCACTTATCACTCAACTTTCAAATCCTATATATCTAGTCTTCAAAGTGCATTTGCCACCTTTTTGGTGTCGGGGGCACGACGAGTTACATATATACGAATATATTTTTGGAAGATGGCTCTTGTCTTGTTTTTCCTTGTTACTGGAGCTGTTTTGTTATTGAAAAAAGTTTACGAACCTATAATTACAAGAAAGTCTATTACTATGTCTCATATGTGGCGAAAATACATCAATGTACATAGAGCATATTCTATTATATTTAAAAGTAACTTAAACTTTGATTTTTAAAAGTACGTCTCGTCTCTTGACACGAAAGTCATGTGCACAATAACATTGTTTGTAAGAATGAATCTATTATTTTTAATTTTCTAGAGCATGTTTTGGTTTACATTTTTTTTCTAAATTTAAGCGTCCATGATATTTAACCCCTATTATGTTTTGCTAAAAATCGGTTTTTTTAGTAAATTTTGATTAAAAAAATGATAAAATATATATGGTTACCAAATTGATAAAATATGTGGATCCTATGAAATTGTGATTAAAAATAAGTTTTAAAAAATTAAACTTTAAAAATGGGAGCCAAACACCAACTTAATATTTTATGCTGCTTTGAGCTAAATTTCCACATCATAAGATCTACCACGTGAAGTGTTTTATGGTGCATATCACATGCAAAATATCACCATGTCTAGAAGTAGGCATGGACAAAAAAAATTAAAAAATCGATCAAATCAATCAAATCGAGTCGATTCGGATCAGTTTGACATAGATAATTAGTTTGATTTGGTTTTCTTTTAAACAAAATCATGGTGCGTTGGTTCGGTTATGGTTTGAAATCTCAAATCGTTAGTTAACTAAACCAACCCAACACATTTACATGTTTACATTTTTTTATAAAAATAAAATAAAATCAAAAGATAAGTTATAATCTCATAACTATATTTCGATTCCCTCCAATTTATAATGTTGTCAGTAAGTAATAGCACTGAAAATTTTATTTCACAAGCTCATTATATTTTACTTAACATTTTTTTCCCTACTCCCGCAAGCATGCTACATAATGTATAAACAAAAACAAAATTCTTAAAATTTTTGTTGATCTGTCTCTATTAACCTAATTTTATTTGTTAGTTAATAATTCTTGTAATATAAAGTTATTTTAGTTTTTGTAATTTAAGTGAATCCAAAATTTGGACAATTTTTTTTTTATAAAAAAATAATTTGGAATAAAAGTTCAAACCGACTCATCAAACCAAGCTGATTTGGTTTGGTTCGGTTTGGTTTAAGAGTTAGAGTGGGTTGGTTTGTGTTGAAATTTATCAAAATTAATTTGATTTTGATTTTGGTTTTGGTTTTGAGTTGGAGTCAAAACTGATCCAAACCAAACCGCGTCCAAGCCTATATAGAAGTGCCATGTTTGTAAATTTTAATATTTGCAAACTTAATGGAGTTGTTTTGTGAAAATGTAACGTACAAAATAAGATAGTACTGATAAAAAAATTCTTCATTTTATTGTTTAATCATATTTTATAGACACACAAAAAGTCTTGTAAACAATATAATCAACCAATCGATCCAAATAGTTGTTCTTCGATCTTTATGCTTAATTAGGCATTAACTAATGGCAAAAAATCTTGAAGCTCTTTGTCCAAGTTTTGTGTACTCAAATTGAGTGACATGTGATGATGTTGATTTTGTGTTCTTGCTCTTGCATCTACTCTCAAACACCATCAAATTGGCACCTAAGAAATTCGTTTTGCATTTTATTTTATAAAGAATAATTATCCCCTTTCTCTTTCTTTCATAAAATACCTTGTAATTGCAAAAAACTAAGTTATTTTCGATTTTGTAATAGATTTTTCAATGATGATAATGAAATATCATGAAAATATTTATATTGTTAATTTCAATTTTATAAAGAGAGAAATTTAAATTTGATGTTATATGAGATGACACAAGATTCGTTTGACACGACTTTTGAAAAGTCAAAAATTGATTCTAAAATTACGAAGCTATTTCTAAATATATTTAAATAATTTACCTAATAATTTTAGAATAAAACATCAATTCTCTTTATTTATTAGATTTGAAAAACAGTATATTTTGCAAATATTAATAAATAAAAGAAAAAGGATTGTTGTTAGTTTTAGTTATCCATTTGAATTGCTTGGTGTGTCGAGTCTTATTGTAATTCTCAATCTAGTTTTTGTGATATATACCAAGAATTAGAAATGCTTATTTTCGAAAATTATTTATAATCATTTGAATCATAAATAGATAGAAATATGTGGTGCATATGGTGATAATATTTATGGTTTCATAAAATATATGAATAAAACGTAATTTGACAAAAAAATATTTATAATTTAAACACTTGCTGAACACACATTTAAGAGTGAACACATTGCCAATTAACTAGTCGTGGATGACAATAATAGTGCAACTCGGAAAAATGGTTATATTTTTGTCAACTATAATTAAAATCTGTATATTATTATATCCTTTTTGTTATAAATTAGAGAACAAAAGAAAGAAGCCAATAAACTAGTGTATTTTATTAAGAACCAAAACTCTATATTTTTAGGGAAGAGCTAGGGTTGCAAAGGATACAACAGTCATAATTACTAGAACTGCAACACTCTACCTTGAATAACTATTTACACAATAACTATCTCATCGAAACATTATTTGGCAAAAATCAGATCGGACAAAAATGCCAACAAATGAAAAAAAGAACAAAATTAATTTGGAGTAATAAACTATTGCCTCGTTAAAACCTTATTTAAAAAAAATCCAGTGGGATAAAACTTGATCGAAGGAAAAGAGTACAGTTACTTCCCTTAATTTCAATTTTTTTTATTGATTCATCGTTACTTTGTTCGCCAATGTTTTCAGTATTACAAATTTGGTGAAGTGTGTTATATGTTGTCTTATACAGTCTTCAAAACAAATATGATTACCTTGATAAGATATTCCCTTAATTCTTCCTCTATGTTGTTTACGGAATCTAATTCTTTTAGGGTTATAGTCGATTGTTGAAATAACACCATTTTCATAAGAGATATTTTGTCAACATTTGATGATTGTAGTAACAAATAGCTCTTGTTATGTTCATTATTTGAGCAATAATTCGCAAACTTCAGGTTGCAAATATGATGTAATCATTTAGTATTTGTATCAAATTTATTATATACAAATAATATTTAGATGGTCAATGTGGAGAACAATGGGGCTCCATTTATTATCTTGATTAATTTTCGGAAATATAAGGAATGCAGTGCATATTTTAGCTTGTGATAGTAAATGAAAATTTTTCATGAAAGAGAACAAACATCATATATGATTTCATTGAATTAAAGAATCTTCTGGTTTTTCGTTGAATATTCATTTGAATTTTTAATTTCAGATCATTATTGAGCTAATAACGGTCCTTTTGATAATGTCAAACAATAAGATCAAATCAGACTTTTGGTTGAATATAATTTAATTTGGAAGAATATTATTAAACATTATATATTCGTATAATATTCAAGCAAGAAGACAAACTAATCAATGTCAACATGACATGAGTTATATATTTTCTTTCAATGATAACACGCGAATTTAAAATTATATATATTTTTCGGAATATGTGTTACTTCGAGAGCACATTGTATTTTATTATTATTTTTTCAAAAGTAATATGTCAATATTCTTCTAAAGTATTGAAAATTATAATTTATACTCTTTAGGAGCAATCAAATATTATTATAATAAATCATACAATGATTTACTCTTCGGGAGTAAAAATATAATTTATGTTCGATCGTATTTAATTATGCTCTTCGAGAGCAAGTAATGTTCTTCTGGAATATTAATAAAATGTTTGTACTACTTCTAGAGCAATAAAATAATGCAAATATGATATTTATTTTCTACAATATTATATTGTTCTTTAGGAATATTGATTAAGATTATTTCTTTTCAAAAATAATATACAATATTCTTTTGGAATATTGATGATATTTATTTCCTTTCAAGATTAATATGTATCATTCTTCTGGAATATTACTGTAGATAATTTTGCTTCACCATTGATTAACCAAATAGATACATAAATAGTGTCATTATTGAATTTACATAAAATTCACCCAAACATGATGCAAATAAGATATGGATACAAATATGATATGATATACATACATACAAAATAATCATGATTCATAGTATAATAAAATAATCACGATTGATTAGTAAATGCATTAGTAAAATAATTATTATAAATATAGTAAAATAAATACTAGAACGACTATGCATAATCTTTTATGTGTTTACTTATTTTCATGAACAAATGCAGAAACATTATTGGATGGGTGAATTGATAAACAAAATTCACATGTCACCAAATTAATTTTGGTACATACGATAGATGATTATGCTTATAAAAATTATTATCTACTAACTAATTCACTTTGATTTTTAGAAACTCGTGCTGATAACGTGTTATAAACTAGATAACAAAAGAAAGAAATTGATAAACTTGTGTATTTTATCAAGAACCAAAACTCTATATTTATGGGGAAGAATTAGGATTACAAGAAATACAACAGTCATAATAACTAGAATAACAATGATATAAAAGTTATTCATAAGTACTACTATATTTACAACACTTTTGACGTGATATTGAGACATATTAGAGAACGCCCGATGGTATTCGAAGAAAAAAAATCCCATCAACTGTAACATTCATTATAATTTAGCACTGCACACTTAATGCACATTTGGCGCAAAACTAAATTACTATAATTTAAGTTGGTCAAATATATTTTTTATTCACATGTTTATTTGATTCCACAACTACTACTCATTTGACATAAACTCCGCATAACTTAAACTTATAATTACTTAAATTTTAATTGGAAAATTCGCACGATTTAATCCCCAACAACAAATATAGCATCAACCTTTTTTTAGGCATAATTCATTCTCAACTTTTCAATTATGTAGCATAACTCGTCTTTTGTCCATTTGAACGAATTTGTTCTCTTCTTAATTAAATAAATAAAAATAAAAATAAAATAAAGTCATAAAGCAATAAAAATATAAAGGGAAATTGCAGAGAGTGTCCCATAAGTTTTCAAAGAGTACAAATAAGTCCCACTTATCATAGAAGGATTTAGAAAAAAAAAAGTGAAAAAGGAAAAAACTTTCGTCTTCCCAACTCCACTCACCCCCACACCCTACTCCCTCCACTACCCTACTCCCCATAATCGCCGCCACCTATTATCACCACAGGCACCAATTTTTCTTCACGTGTTACCCATTTATACTTTTTGAAAAGTTATGGGACTCTTTCTGCCATTTTTTTTGTTTGTTTTTTTAGCCTATGTATGTTTGATCGCCATTCTTTATAAACTTTTTTTTTCAAACTTATTTTCAAATACACATTCTCTCAATAAATAATTTTATATGTAAACTTAATTTTTTTCTTAATTTTTAACCATACATTTTTCAAACACTATTACAAAATCTAATCGGGACATTAATGGAGCTTAAACAGACTCTCAAGGATGTGGACAATTTCGTCCAAAATGGACGAAATGACGAATTTTACTACATAATTGAAAGGTTGGGAATGTATTATACTACAAAAGGTTACGGGTAAATTTGTTACATTTTGTTTGTGATGAAACGCGCAAAAAAAAAAAAAAAAAAAACCCATTTTAATTTAAACACTCCCAATAATGCTCTAAATTCTACTTTACATTTGAATATGAATGATGGTATCTAATACCAGTTCAGGACTTTCTTTCAGTTGACAACGTATGCATCTTTACTGGTCAAATAAATCAAATTACATCTTAACTTCATTAGATAAGCTTCACTACTATGAACATTAGTTACATTACTTAAGCTACATATTAAGTAGAGTTTGAACAATGTTTTCAACAAAAAAATAAAAGTAGAGTTTCAACAAATTTTAAACAGCTAAGAGTCCGTTTGATTGCAATGGTGGAAAATGGGTGGAAATGAATTGAATTGCTTGAAATTGTTTTACCGGAAATTGAATTAAAGGTGTTTGATTGATATCATTTTCCACTTTTCTATTATAATACGTTTGACTTTGTTTTTCATGCAAATTGTCAATTAAATGAATAATTTTTTTTACCATTGGGGACAAAATATGTTTAGATTGCCAAACAAAATTAAAATAAATAAAAAAATAAATTTTTATTTTTTACTTTTACGTTTGGTTTTGTTTTGTATAGAATTTGTCAATTAAAGGGATAATTTTTTTTACACTTTGTCTTAAAGTTTGTTTTTATTGTTAAAAAAAAAAAAAAAAGGTGGAAACCAATTCCCACTATATAGCAAGTCATTGAATTCCACGAAATCACGTTTCAAGTGGTTGTACCTTGAAATTGGGTGGAAATCAATTCCATGGAAAAAAAAAAATGCTATCAAACAGTGCAAAAGTGGAAGTTCGATTCCAACTTTCTGAAAAAAATTTCGCCTATCAAACAGGCCCTAAGTGTGAGTTGGACATGGGAAAATCCAGCCTATTTACACCAAGATTCACTCCCTTTTTTTTTTTTTTTTTTTTTTTTTTTCTCATTTTTAACTTTATATGATATGATGCACCAACTAGGGAATCTTTGTTAGCTAGTAGCTACAATAGGAGGACAAAACACAATTCCCTTTGTGTGATATTTTTTTTTTCACGCGGTGTTACTCCACCAAACGCGGCATAATTTGAATCCGTGTGGATCCCATCACCTGTTTAACTGTAATATTTTGATTATTTTCATGTTTTTCTTCTTGTTAATAAGAATTTTTAGGAATAATTGCATTGCAGTCTCAAATCTTTTATTTTTAAATTTTTTTTTTTTTTTTTGTAAAATTTATTCAAAGTTTTCATTTGTGCCACCTATACTCCTAAATCTTTAAATTAGTTGAAATGCAAGGACTATTATTCTAATTGTTAATATTTGAAAAATGTAATTTTACCATTTTATTCTTTTAAAATTAGTCAAAAGAGGTCAAATTTTAAATTTTATGGTCAATTGGATGGTAGCCATCTATTTGTCATTTTGCCACAACAAAATTAAAGGTTTTGAATTGTGGGTGAGACAAATGAAATATTTGAATAAAATCTATAAAAAAATAAAAAGATTTGGGACCAAACTGCAATTTTCTCGAATTTTTAAAAATCAATTTCACGCGTATTTGGTTTAAATGAAAATTAGATTTTTAATAAATTTTAATAAATGTTGATGAAAAATTATAAATACTATGAAATATATAATTAAAATTAATTAATTATTTTAATTTAGTTTTCTAACTGAACCAAATATGGACGAATTTTATATTGAACCGTGTTGGCAGACATTCTTCAATGCTCAAATCAACAAATAAATTTACCTCTGTTTGAAAAGATCTATAAACTATTTAATTTATCAATAAATATAAATAAGCAGTGAGTAAGTAAATAATAGTTAAGGGTCCCATTGCATTATATTTTTTTTCCCAATAGCTTAAAATCGGTTTTGAGGCGTTTAAATGAAGAAGATCAAAAGTTTCGAGGGGCACAAAAACAATTATAAAAAACTACAAGGAATTTAGCCCATATTTGAATCCCATTAAATTACATTTCATTGTATTTTATTTTTCTCTCTAATATTTTTAATCAAACAATATTTCATAAAATAATATTATACGTAAATTAAATTTTTTTTTTTTTCAGTCATTTTTCAAAAAAACACTATCCATCCATTTTTATTTTCATCTTCAAAAAATGGGGCCAAGGCTTAATGAAATTAACCTTTTCAGAAGTCCCAAAAAATATCACCTTTTCCACCAAAATTGCCAGACTCATTGGGCCCCACCCGAGCATTTTCGTCCCGATTTCTATGCTGAACGCCAAAACTCAAACAGTCACTTCGCTTAACAGTTAACACACGATGCTCTCTATATGTATACATTACTCTCTGTAACAGAGCCTCCATTGTTATATATTACTGGCAAAGAGAGAAAGTAGGAGAGAAAAAGAACAAACAAGTAAAAACAGAGAGCAAAATAAATAAAGAGAAAAAAGAGGTGAAAAGGCATATATTTTCTTCTCACCGGCGGCGTTCTGCCGGCCGGTAAAAGATCTAGTATTATATTCAAATACTAGTCACCCTCATTGTGTTCTTTCTTCATACCAAGGTCCAATCTTTTCTTCTTATTTCATTTTTGGTATGGCTAAAGTTTTGCAGATATGTGTGTGTGTGTGTGTCTATTAATGTAAATTGCTTGTTGGTGTGAAAAATCTGATGGGATTTGCAAGATTTATGGGCTTGGATTTAATTTTTCTGGTAGATTTTCTATTTTATTGGATGAAGATGCAATCAAGAACAGTTTTTTATTTGCATGTCTGAGAAGTACGTTTAATTTTTAGTTTTTGTTGAAAGCAAATCAAAGGTAAAAACGTTTTCAGAAAAAGGGTTTCAATTATTTTTTGTTAAAACTATTTTCTGTTTCGCATATTTTAGGATCAAAATATGGATTCTGAATTAAGTTTATCGTTTTTACTTACCACATCCTTCGATTATTTTGTAACAATGTGATCCGACGTTTGTGAATTTAATATTTGTTGTCTGTGCAACACTGTTATAAGCAGGGGAATTTCATGAGCTTTGTCAATTATTTTTGTACTTTTTAAGAATTCATGGATCTTCTCTATACTCTTGATCACGTGGTTTGCTGTTTGGTCGATCAGTTTATTGTGTGTTACATTAATTCGATGCTTTTATTGTTGTAATTTGTGATTGTGATAATATGTATTTTATTTTATTTTTCCATATACATTCATTAGCATTAGAAGTGATGTGTTTAGTTTCTTCCGTTGCAGAAAACACTATGGAAAACCTGAGGTCTCCATTCAAGGGAGTCATCAATGATGTCAAAGGAAGGCTAGCGTGCTACAAAAATGACTGGTTTGATACATGCGGTTTCGGCGCAGGGTGAAGTCCTTTTGTTTAATCTTGGAAGGAATTTACAGGGATTTTGTTTATTATTAAGCACTAGATTTAATTCTGATTTTTGCTGTATTAACCTTTTTTCTCAGGATATTGGCTCCAACAGCATACATTTTCTTTGCTTCTGCTCTCCCAGTCATCGCCTTTGGGGAGCAACTGAGTCGGGAAACAGGTCGGTCTTATTTTCTTGTTTCTTGGCTTTTGGTAAGTTTAACTAATGAAATGGCTAATGAACACTCTAATTTAAACTTTGATTGATTTGTTATAGAATTTTTTTTATTTTGTGATAGATGGAAGTTTGAGTACGGTTGAAACTCTATCTTCAACTGCTATCTGTGGAATTATCCATGCAATTTTTGGTGGACAACCATTGTTGATTTTGGGAGTTGCAGAACCAACAATTATAATGTACACGTATCTGTACAGCTTTGCAAAGGCCAGGATGGGAACAGAGCTGTACTTAGCCTGGGCCGGATGGTAAGAAAAACCATATTCCTCGAATACTACGATGTCCTAAATTCTTAAGCAAATACAATGTGTTATGTAATATGAAAATGTTGATTTTATTTATATTTTTTATTTTTGAACAGGGTCTGTGTTTGGACTGCCTTGCTTCTGTTTCTACTTGCTATCTTCAATGCTTGCACAATCATCACCAGATTTACAAGAGTGGCAGGGGAACTTTTCGGCATGTTGATCAATGTTCTTTTCATTCAAGAGGCTATCAAGGTCCGTCTTTTCTATTTTCATTAAAACAATCTCTTTTTCCATACTCCAAATTCTTGCTTGATGATTGGACTACTATTAAGTGCGTGTTTGATACACATAGATGGTACTAAGTATATTGGTTGGCCAGAAATTATATTAAATAATTATTGATGTTTGAATCATAGGGTGTGGTCAGTGAATTTCACATTCCAAAAGGTGAAAATGCGGCAGAAGAGAAGTATCAATTTCAATGGCTCTATGCTAATGGTTTGCTTGCTGTCATATTCTCTTTTGGCGTTGTCATCACTTCCCTGAAGAGCAGAAGAGCTAGGTCTTGGCGCTATGGTACTGGTATGTAAACGTTCTAATTTCTATAAAACCGATTATATTGATCACTTTATTGTTTCTGAGTGTTAACCTTTGGTCAATGTGCATAGGCTTTTTTCGGAATTTTATTGCCGATTATGGGGTTCCGCTTATGGTTGTGCTGTGGACAGCGTTATCTTATGGTATACCTGGCAAAGTTCCTTCTGGAGTTCCGAGGAGGCTCTTCTGTCCTCTTCCTTGGGAATCTGGATCATTAGCTCACTGGACAGTGATTGAGGTAACGTTGAACCACCTCATCCAAAAAAAAGTAACATACTTATTTATTTAATTTATGTCTTCGACATGCCTCCTTAAAGGTAACAAATTTACAATTTTCACAATAGGTGGCATTTAAGACTTGTACTTGCTTGGATACCATATTCAACGACTTACAACACTTAAAAATTGATAACAACCTCGTCTAAAAACTTAGGCTATTATAAAGGGCAAACTTTTTAATTTAAATTATTGTCATTCAACCGAAAAAAAGAGAGGAACTTGTCTTCAACATCAAATTGAGGTTATATGTAGCTTATTGTATTTTTCCTTGTTTTTTTATATAATAATCTTCTACAAGCATAGTTTTCAATTTAGCTCAAGATATAAGAGATTTATGAATTTCATCGCTTGGAACTGCAGGACATGGGCAAGGTGCCTACAGGGTATATTTTTGCTGCCTTCATACCAGCTGTGATGATAGCAGGTCTATACTTTTTTGACCACAGTGTAGCTTCACAGATGGCACAACAGAAGGAATTCAACATAAAAAATCCATCTGCTTATCATTACGATATCATGTTGCTTGGATTCATGGTATAATTAAAGAATTGGTCTTGCATTTCCTTCTTGATGGCATATAACTTGAGTCGGGGGTGCTTCCCTGCCAGGGAAGATGTATACTTCTGTTTCTGTCTCACGGAAAACTCATCTCAGTTTCTTATTATTGTTCTTATTCCAGACTTTGATCTGTGGATTGCTTGGGCTTCCTCCTTCAAATGGGGTCCTTCCACAATCCCCTATGCACACGAAGAGTCTTGCGGTCCTCAAGAGGCAGGTGGGAGATTCATTTCTTAAGAAAGTTTTTTGTGGATCATTTGCGTTAAATTTACATAATATATTTACTGTTCGTTCCCTGATTTGCAGTTAATACGGAAGAAAATGGTGAAGAGTGCAAAGGAGGGCATGAAAGAGCAAGCGAGCCACTCGGAGATCTATGGAAGAATGCATGCAGTGTTTGTTGAAATGGATAATGCTCCATCTGTAAGTCCTCCCTTCAAACTCATGTTTCTATGAGCAATTTTGTTCACATGGAAATTGGAATTGTGCATGATTTAGTTAAACAAGTTTTGTTTTACCTCAGTATACTGTAGAAAAAGATTTGGCGAACTTGAAGGAGGCCGTCTTGAAACATGACGATGAAGCAGAAGTAAATGGAAAATTCGAACTGGAAAAGTGCATTGATCTCCACTTGCCTGTTCGAGTAAACGAGCAAAGAATAAGCAACCTGCTGCAATCTGTTCTCGTGGGGTTGTCTGTAATTGCTATGCCCGTGATCAAGATGATACCTACCTCTGTTCTGTGGGGATACTTTGCCTACATGGCCATTGACAGCCTCCCGGGTAATCAGTTTTGGGACAGGATGCTGCTGCTCTTCATTCCTCCTGGGCGACGATTTAAGTAAGCCTTGTGTATTCATCATGCTTGAAGTTTCTTTTTCCATATATTTTCTTGAGATCAATACATTCTCTCAATAAAATAATTTTGAACGTGAATTCATTACTTTTCCTACTTTTTAACAACACGTTCTCCAAAAAATTCACCCCTCAAAAAATCTACATCAAACAGGACCTAAGCTAAGATCCTAATTGTTAACTTATTGGGATCCTTCCTTTGGCAGAGTCATTGAAGGGCTTCATGCTTCGTTTGTGGAGTCTGTACCATTCAAGTACATCTTCATGTTTACCCTTTTCCAGTTTGCATATCTTTTGGTATGCTTTGGAATCACATGGATACCTATTGCCGGAATATTGTTTCCGTTGCCTTTCTTCCTTCTGATAAGCATACGAGAACACGTCCTCCCCAAGGTGTTTCCGCCAAATTATCTTCAGCAATTAGATGCAGCTGAATACGATGAAATTGCTGGAAATCCAGCTCGGGCAAGGAGTCTCTCACTCAGTCTCTCACTCAGAGTATGTTATTTTGTGCCTTCTAATTTTATGATGCTGCTTCAAGTTTCAAGAGTGAACAACATTTTGTTCGCTTAATTATCATGTTTGTCGTGCTGGACTAGACAGTTCATGATAGGGTTGAGGACGAAAAATGAGTACAGACAAAAATGAGTTTGCAATATGTACCGTATATCAAACATGTCCAAATGTTGCTTTATATTTGACGAAGCATGCTTAACGTTCTGAAATGTGTCAACACAGAATCGAGAATTAGCTGATCCTGATGGTGAAGATGATGTGTTTGACGTATCTTCTGACGAATTATTAGACGAGATGACGACTCGCAGAGGTGAATTCAAGTATAGGTCCGTGAGCTTCAACGAGAGGCAGAGTCAGGTCAGTCATTACCTTAACTCGTCTCTATTGGTTCATTATTGCATGATTTCTGAAAATACGAACGATGTAATATGTTTGTCCAGGTTTTCCCTAAAGGACCTGACAGGATATGACTTGAGCTCTCACTATAACATCAGTACCTGAAGTCCCCTGTGGACAACTAAAGCATATGAATACAACAAAATACCGAGATAGAGAAAGGAAGAAGAATGAAGAAAGAGCAATGGAAAACAGGTGGATTAAGAGAAACCAGGGAGTCATGAGTAAGAGTTGGATAGCACTTGACAATATTGAGAAAGAAAAAACTTATAAATTGTGTCTTTTACGTTTGCGGTTCCATCTATTACTGCATATCGAATAGTAAGACGATTACTCTTGAATGATCGATGAAGAAATTTATATCCCGAAGGGCTTTACGCGGTTGGGAATTAGAAGGATGTAATGTAAACAATAGAAACTGAAATTAATGAAAATTGTTTGTATTCTTTTATTTGAGTTTTTGAGTTACGTTCCATACTTCCATTGATCGTATTTAGACAAAAATACTGTTTTTTAATCAAACCACAACGAAGAAAATTTAAGATTCCGTCCTCAATGCAAAATTCTTAGGTTTTGTTATACAAGGCTTACTTGAAGCGGTTTTTTTTACTCAAATTGGCTTGGTTCAGTTTGGAAGCAGTGAAAACTTAAATCGCGAGGAGCCAAACCAATGGTTTCGAAATTGTAGTTTCGAATTGCTTTCATGGTTTGACGATTTCTTTGTTCACCCAAAGTAGATACTATGAAATTAATTGCGTATGCTCAACTATTATATCTTCCTTAAATGTAGTATTGGATCACATATTTATGGAAAAAAATAACTGCAGATACACCCACCTAACTGGCTAAAAAATCAAATGATCACCATCTCTTATTACATCAAATTCTTCTATTACAGCTTCATCTTTGTTTAGAATTTTAGTAGGATGGATTCCAAAATTCTGATATCCCAAATCCAGCAACTCTTGAAGGGATCCTGGCAGAATCACCATCTTTACAGCTACATTACCCGTATCTGGGCAACTCACAATGACTCGAGCGTGGTTCTGTCGACTTGCATGATCAATGGGAAGTGCAAACAGACCCATTCCTCAGTATGAAATAAATAAACTGTTAAAAGATCCTAACAAATACTCGAAACCGAGCTATGTACACCCATATGAGGTAAATACGCGGTCCATAGATAAGTGTACAGTTCAGTCCAACACAAGTGTTAAGGGCTTAAGAACTGTCAAAAAATAAGTAATTTAAAATCAATTTGACTCGTGTTTTTTATCACATGCTTTTCTTAAAATCAATTGATGGTGCACAAGCTATCTGATATTTTCCTAAGGTGATGGCATTCACCAGTTCTTCAGTTAAAGAGACAATAGACATCATATTGCTTTAAAGTCAGTTTTACCTTCATTTGGTTCACAAGCAGCAGAGATAATCCCGAAAAGAGAATTCTGGTATTTGCTTGCCCTTCGTCTTAAGCCGTTTGTGGGACAAGCTGGATTCTCCGCCAAATGTTGATGTGTCTTCTGAGGTCAGAGGAGGCATAGTTGCCTTACTCGAGTACTTTTTGAGGTAGGGAGTAATTTGCATTTCTGATGTTCAACTCCTCCTATTTTCGTGGGGCGTCTTCTGTTTTTGGACTCTGGCTTGGTTTTGATTAAAGCTTTTATCTCTTCATGGCCCTTATAATCTGCTAAGGCTCTGGGTGTCCAGCCATACACATCTGGTCTGTCGATATCCCCTCCTTGTTCCAACAGGAACTTGACAATTTCAACATTTTCATCGGAAATGGCTGTGTGAACTGCTGTGGTTCCCATATTACTCAGCAATGCAACATCCCCCCATGTCTGATGATTTCTTTGAGTAAATCTATGTTGCCTTGCCCGGCTGCGAAACAAGCATACTTGCCCACATCGCAAGAAAAATAGCGTGGCCCTGTTGGCAACGAGTAATTTTTTAACAGCTTCGTGTTTCCCCAATATTGCATCCCATAGAGGAACATTTCCTTCGGAATCTGCATAAAAGTATGCCAGCTTGCATCTCATAAGCGTGCGCCCATTTCTGTTCAATTCATTTGGATCAAAACCTCGCTTCAGCAATTGGTACAACAATACATCGTCTCCTCTTTCAGCGGCAAAACATAAGCTGAGAGGCAGGTCCATTCATCCTCGAGCCAGCATGAGCTCCATGTCAGCTGAAATTGCTTGCACTTCAGGGTCTTGGTACTCTTTCAAATGCTGCATCGGAAACAGAATAAATTAGACACCCAGCAGAAGTTGTATTCATCTACGGTAGAATACAAAACAGTGATTTTACTTAACAATGATTAGACGTTCTGTACTTTATAGTTCTGAGTGTTGGGTCAAAATAGCACAAGATGGCAATAACATGAAAGCAGCGGAAATGACGATGTTAAAATGGACGTGAGGTCATACTAACTGAACGGAATAGCAGAAAAGGATTCAAGTGCAAGATAAAGAAGTAGGCACTCTGTACCTGAAGAAGATTGTTCAGGATTATTGCCCATTCTCCATCATTTGTTTGAACAATATTAAAAAATGAAGTGCTATTCGATCAACTGACTTAACTGTTTTGTACGAACCGTGAAAAGTAGTGGCTTATAGCAAAGAACACCTACTTCATCACAAACATCCCCTGTCTTTAATTCCCTGAGAACCTATCATCAGTCATCGCAAAACATCGTGTTAGATCAATACTATGAATGCAGGCATTCAAAATATCAGTCTGCCAATGGAATTTCGAAAATGTACCTGTTCTATTCCATTTCTGAGCGAGATAAGATCCTGAACCGAGAATTCAGTATCAGAAGACTGACATATTGCATTAGAAGAAAATGTTTCTTCTATTATCCATGAGAGAGAGAGAGAGAGAGAGAGAGAGAGAGAGAGAGAGAGAGAGCATACCACTGCCCCAGTGAACAGAATGTTGAAATCTGTAGGTGCTTCATTGTGCAAAATTACATCTTCTCCGGGTGGAAAATACTTGGGCTTCATCTCCGAGAACTAAAAATACGCGTCTTTCAGATTCAACCAGCTCAAAATGGGCCTGTCAAATCAATCCCCCCACCCCCAAAGAAACAGAGATGATCCAATAAATTGAGGTGGTATTGGTAATTACCAGCTGGAAAAGCAAATCATTCGATATCCCTTGGAACAAGTATACCTTATCAACGAGGGAATAAAATAAAAAATGTGTTATACTCGATTGAATGGCTTTTGGAAGTGTGTCAAGAGTTTCTCGCTGGTGCAGCCCCTCCGAGTCAGTTCTGTACCTTAGGCACAAGTGAGCTAGAATCTGATCTTCCAGTTGACGTGGCAGGCTGTTCCTTTTGGCAAAGCTCGTAGCAGCTTGTATAGACTCCCTCTGCGAGATTAGACAACGCACCCAAAATATATAAGAATTGAGCTCCTATGATTAAAACACGATTATGTGGCCCAGTATAGAGATATAATGTATCGGTCCCACAAACTCATATGATGAAAGTTCTCCCAGGTAAGTCCAATCCATGTCACTTTTGGGTCTGGATACTGGTCCGCAATAAGGAAAATAATGCAAGCAGCAAAATGATCTACAAAGAGAATAACCTACAAAGGCAATTAGGCAATACAAGCTTGATTGTGTTACAGATTAAGCCTGCACAGATTTAGAGTGGTTCACCATCAATATGAGACCTGCTTACTGCAAGTGTTCACTAAATGAAGAAGAAGAATATAAGTTGATTTCATGCCTATCTCACTTAAAAACCAGCCTACTAAAATTCTTCACATAGTAGAAATACCAGGGATATATGATATATGGTTGAAATATACAATATACATCAAGACCCTGTTTGATTGGCCAAGTTTTTCGTGGAAGGTGGAAAACGTTTTCCTACTTTTTACTATTCATCTGCTTGATTGCACTAATTTTCCAAGGAAAACGTTTTCCAAGGCACAAACGATTGATGCACAAAAGTTAGAAAACGTTTTTTTCACCATGTAGGTGGGAAAACGTTTTCCAGTTTTTTGACAATTTTTTTTAAGCAATTGGAACACATTCCAAAGTCACTGGTAAAAAAATTTATCAATTTAATTAACAATTTGCGTAAAAAACAAAGCCAAACGAAAAATTTGTCAGGTGAAAAATTATACCAATCAAACACCATTAATAACAGTTCCCTGTAAAACAAATTCTAGACAATTCAATTCCCTGCAATTCGTTTTCTTTCCACCCATTTTCCACCCTTGCAATCAAAGAGAATAACCTACAAAGGCAGTTAGGCAATACAAGCTTGATCGTGTTACAGATTAAGCCTGCACAGATTTAGAGTGGTTCACCATCAATATGAGACCTGCTTACTGCAAGTGTTCACTAAATGAAGAAGAAGAATATAAGTTGATTTCATGCCTGTCTCACTTAAAAACCAGCGTACTAAAATTCTTCACATAGTAGAAATACCAGGGATATATGATACATGGTTGAAATATACAATATACATCAAGTGGTAAGTGTACAGTATCACTGTCCAATACATCAGATAAGTTATATTTCCATGGAGTAACCGTTTATTTCCTAAGATACTTACACATAAGATCTCTGAAACTCGCCCACAAAAGTAATTGTAGTTTGTGTCTTTCTCCATCCAGCAGTAAAAAATGGCAAATTACAACAAATTATTGGAAATTTTTATGGTTTTACAGGTTCATTGCTTTGGATGTTTACAGATTTCAATTTACCACCTCTAAAAAGTAATGTAATCTACACAGGATTCTATATATATCACAATTTACTATGCTAATTGCATTTTGCAGAGATGGAATGGTGGACATAATTTGTACCTTGTAAACATTGCACCGATTCTTCTGAGACGCCAGAGATGAAGCATATTAAAGTAGCCATAGGGTTGAAGTGGCTTAGGCAAAACTATTCGAGCAAGTTCAGAAGGAATAGTGGAAATCGCATCAAAGATCAGCCACAATTTTTCGTACCTCAAAGCAATCAGCATTCGAGTATCAATGAGAAGATAAGTCTTTTTGTCTAGGTAGGCAACAAAGAATGTAAGAATAACGTGGATCATTAAAAATCCGTTCACAACATTGTCCCCGATGGAGAGAGGTCCCGAAGGCTTATCTAGGAAACCCAATTCAAAAGGACAAACCCATGGTGTGTAAAACACAAGTACTATCAGTAGCATTTCCCAAGCTCTGTAGAAACATTAATATGGACACAAATATTCAATCAAATCCTCGATAAAACAAATAATCAGAGTAAAATTGGGAATGATTGAAATAAATACCCAACATATAACGGCATGAACTGGAACCTCAAGTCTTAATCCAGTATCAATCCGACTTAGCCCTTGTTTGGGCTCCATTAAACCAAAAATACATTTATTCAAAACTCATTTTCAACTGCACATTATTCAATAAAATAATATTAAACGTGAATCCAATAAAATAATATTACACATGAAAATGGAGACCAAACAAGGGCTTAAACTCAAACAAGCGTACAGATTCCAAGATTGGTGTTCTAAGATGAGCCACCATCATTAGAGTTATTTTAAGGGTAAATATAATGAAATAAATACATTATAAGGGTTTGGGCTTCCTCTCTTATCATGAAACCTCAATTCTTTGTAATGTCATACAAATTAAATTTACCCTTCGACAACAATTAAACCTCTTATGATTAAGAAAACAATAGCCCACAAAAAAATTATACAAGAAACTCATTACATAACATAATCATTAATCAAAACGCTCAGAAATGAGTTCAAAATCAAAATCTTAATCCAAGTTCCTGTTCCCTCTAAACCGAAAATGAAAAGGGTTGAATCGAAATGGCATGCATGCAGTGCAGGCACATTACAACAGAACAGAGTGGGAATGGATACCTGCAATAGGGATTAAAGGGAGAGATGGTGAAGGGACGAAGCTTCATTTTACTGCTATTGTGGGCTCCAAGAGAAGGAAGCATGTCAGTATAGAATCCATGAGAGGCTTCCTCATCTGTCAAGACTGTTTCAGCATCATTTTTCCCAAATATTGTGTTCTTCCATGTCAATTTCTTCTCCTTCTTCTTCGCCCCCTGGCCCAACATTTTACCTCGTTTCTCTCCTTCCACGACCAATCTAGTCCTAAATACTACGTAGCTACGTACGTGAATGTCTATGTATTTATTTATGTTTGTATATACACACACATATTAAAAGACTCCAATTGTACGTGGACTCTACGTTTGACTTGTAAATTTACTCATTTCCTGTTTGGTGATCATTTTTGGGGAGAAAATATATTTTTGATTAATTGATTAATGAAGAATGTGTGGTTAAAAATTAAAGAAAATTTTTGGATTTGTGTGTAATATTATTTTATTGAAGAATATGTGGTTGAAAAAAACATAGAAAAAAATACATTTTGAGAAAAAATGGCTACCAAACAGGGCAATAAAATTTTTTATTGTATATAAATTATAATTTAAAATCAAAATCAACAATTAATTTTAATCACAAATTTTATGGGATTCGAAAATTTTCAACTATACATTTCATCATTTTTTTATTAAAATTTAATAAAAATTAAATTTTAATTTACACCAAATAAGAGCACTAAGTCAAACTTAAGAGAGGAAAAAAATGTTAAAAATTATTATTATTTTAAGAAACTAATGAAGAAATTTTACTAAGAAAAATCACCCAAAATAACATATCAAATAAATTGAGATATACTATCAACTCAGTTAATATAATTCCAATAAACGAGTGGCAAAAGAAGCAAGTTGATAGACCCTTTTGTTCCCCGAACGTGGAATAAAGCTACAAGAGTCATCATCTACCATTTTGAGATGAGCTACGATGCCATCAAAAATTAAAACATGAAAACCAAGACAGGAAATGGATTCTACACTCTTAACAATTTGTTATGCATTACATTCTCATAATACAATATTGAGACCATGATTGTTAAATTCCCGATTTGAATCTTTCATAATACAATATTGAGACCATGATTGTTAAATTCCCGATTTGAATCTTACAATTGATTCAAATCTTAATTCTACGATTCAAAAATAACAAAATAATCTAATCCTATTTTAGGATTCTAATGATCTTTATTATATATATACACACACACACACACACACACACATCAACTTTGCATATTTAAAAAAAAACCATTTTTTTTGAAGTAAACCAATACTCATAACACATGCATGAGGTTTACTTGCTGGTGTTAACTCATTCCACGTCATTATTCTTCATTTTTCCAATGATGCGAGACGATAACTTGTGGTGAGACGGACTCAATAACTTGCTTTCGTTGGGCACCAAGGCTTCTTTCACTCCTAACTTTTCTTGAGCCTGGTTAAAAAATGTCAGTTGATCTATGACCGCTCTTAGTTTCAGCTGCATTTTGCTTTATTTTCTTCATTGGATTGCCTCTATCTCTACTTATTACATTTAAATATTGACTTGGTTTTGAAAGTAAAATTAACATGTAATTTAATAGTCTTATAATTTTATTGAGTACAAATTATTTTTAAAAATGAAGTCATTGATGTTTACTACGCTTAAGAAAAATTTAATCATTTTTCTCATTTATGATTTTAAGAGAATCAAATGATAACACTTTTAAATCCAGGGTATCTAGATTTAGATGTTACAAGGCGATGATGATATCGACGGCATTGTGATTAGCTCAATCCGAAAACAACTTGAGTCATTGGAAGGAGCTTAATTAATCAAGGTTGTTCATGACCCAATTCACTTGAGGATGGCCCTTTTGTGTTTAGTTTTGGTCAGGGACGGATTTAGTGGGGGTCGAGGGGGCTGGCTGGGCCCAAATTTTTAAAAAAGGTCTTTTATTTTTATTTTTTTGTGTAAATTTTTTTTTTCCGTATAGTAGCCTCGTCTCGAATCTAATCCTGGATCCGTCCCTGATTTTGGTCTTGGTTTGTTTGCCCATTTTATACTCTACCTTGGCATTTAATTTGTGGCCCATTTAGTGTCTTGGTCCAACTTTGAGGTGACCTAAACTAATTGAATAATACTATTTGCAGTCGTTCACTACGGAAGCCGCCCTATGTTGGCAGATAGTTATTTAATGCATAAGTAAATAAATAACTATCACACTAATGCATTCAATAATTACCTGCCATATAAGACAACTGTCGTAGTGAACGATTGCGAATAGTATTTCTCATTTTCTATAGATCCATCTTTCTCAGTTGTGTGTCGTGTGGGTTGAGCAATAGATTGAAAAAAGAGGCAGCCATTCTTGGGATGATCTTGGAGTTCAACCATTGCTTTTTTCTTCTTCCTCCCTTTGTGATATTGCTATCACCATCAATCCCAATCCATTGTGGGTTTAGCTTGAGGGAACAGTGAGTGAGTGTGTTGGTTTTGCATAGAGAGAAAATGTGATATAAAGCCATCTTTGGTTCTCTTGGGTTTCTAATTGCTTCCTCTATTCTCTTCCTTTGTGGGTGCAAATCATTCACTGTTGTTAGATCCTTTGTGGGTGAAAGTTTGTGGCAATCGGAGTGAAAAGTATTGTGGATCAAGGCTCATTGTGATCTTGGTATTCGTTTTGGTGTTTGACTGAGCCCGGTTTCGCAAGATTCAAAGTGTATTCTGCTTACACTTTGAAATTAAGTATGTTAGGTTGTTAGACACTTGGGTTGAGTTCATTTTAAATTAAGTCGCAAATCAAAACAGACAAAAAAATTAAGTAAAATAAAATGGCAATAATTAGAATTCGTAATCTGAAAAATATTTCCTTCAATCTCTGTCGTCTCTATTTAAAATTGAAAGTGACGCTATTTCGTTTGTGATTTTTTAAAAATATTTTCGTTCTGCTATTTTTTTTTGTCAATTTTAAGATAGATTATTTGTATTTCGCTTTTATATTTACTTGTAGGAAGTACATATGTTGCACGTCTTATATATCAGATGGATTATATGAGTAATATTTTTGAAGTACTAAGTCCATGTTTAACAATCATTATTTTCAAACTAATTTTTTTCTACATACTTTTTTCAACCATATATTCAGATAGTAAAATATTTTACGCATTCAAAACTTTTTCCTACTTTTTAATTATACATTCTCCTAAAAATCGTTATTCAAAATATGATTTTTTCCAATTTAATGGTTGTCAAACATGGGGCTAATACTATTTGTGAAAGAAGTTGATTTAACTGATATTCTTAAAGGAAAAATTAAAATTGTTAAAAAGAATATATATGAATAACATTTTTTATGAAACTATGTAAATAATGTGAAATATTAAATAAATTGAAATGTAATATTTTCATTAACATAACATTTCTTTGAACAAAATATTTTTTTGTCAACATTCCATAACTTTTCTTCTTTTTATTTTCTGTTTTTAGCCTTTTACTCAGACTTTTATTGTTTGCATTGAAACTCCGCGAGGAAATACGAGATATATTTGCCCATGAGATAATGCATGTTCAAGAATGTATATTCTAATAGTAAGTATTGTTTGTCCTTAAGCTTTGTTAATGGTAATTGCAAGCATAGACGTATTGAAAATTATTTTCTTTTAAATTTGGATAAATATACTTTATCATTTGCTGGAGATAATGTAATGCAGGGACAGAAAACTTATTTTTCAGCATGTTGCCCAATGGTTATTTTCAAGTGGATAATATGTTTCTTGAAATCATGACAAATAATTCTTTTTCCATTGTAAAAATTGTTGGATGAGTCCAAATTCCTTAAGAGTATCACTAGACAATTTCATTTCAAGATTAACTTATGTGGTGGGATAAGTTTTGCAATAATGTATTTAGGAACTCCTCTTGATAAAATTAATTTTTATTTAGATTCCACACAAAAGATAAAATAGGATAATCAAATATGAAATGAAATTAAAAAAGAAAAGAAAAAAGAACATATCTTGAGAATGAAGAACTAGAAGTATCAAATTATCAATTATTGAATTGAATTGACAACAAGCGTGTCAAAAATTACGAAATATAGCAAAAACTCGTGTATTTATCTCGAACTTGTTATTTTCAAGTTTCATAAACTCGAGTCATATGATTTTGTTCGTGAGAAACCTGCAAGCGTACATGATCTTTGACAAGTAAAAAATTTACTAAGTTAAGAGTATCTTTTCACAAGAAATAAGTTTTAAATTGAATTGTATTAATTTGTAATCAAAACAAAATAGGGCTTTATTTGTTTATCTAAGGGTGTTTGATTGGGCTTTTTTTTTTTTTTTTTTTTTTTTTTTTTTTTTTATGAAAAATGTCGATTTCAACCCAAGTTCCTCTTTCTCTCATCTACCTACTAACAAAAGATGAAAAAGTACAATATTCTTTATGTTCAAAATTAAGCCAATCAAACACATTTAGTTGACAATTTTCATGCTAATAAATTCTAGACAATTTTATTGCCTTGAACTTATTTTCTTTGTATGCAAATTTTATTGTTGTAATCAAACACACCATAAGTTATTCTACTAATTATCTATTTTTAATTTTTTTTTTTAATGAATGAATGGGATAAATATATTGGATGTATGAACCACCTATCTTTATCCCATTTCCAATTCTCAACTTATGTAATTAGTGATTTTTATGTGTGTCATGACAATTGATAATTCAATTTGATTTAACTATCTTTTCCGAGATAAGTTAAACCTATATATGTGTTCATATTCTTATTCCGAATTCATATACAACTTAATGCATTCATTACACTATTATCTTAATTCACTATTCCTAGCATGTTATTCTTAACATCTATTGAATACATCATTCATATTATTCCTAAAATTTATTGTCCGTCAGTTAATTTTATAAAGTTCTAACTTATTATGAACCATTCAACACTACAACAAATAGCTAATTACCTAATTGGTGGCAAAGTAATCAAGTAATGCAATAAAGAATGCAAAATCAATTTAAAAATAAAAATAAAAATAAAGAATCTACTAATCACACATAGGTTTCATCTTTTTCCAATACAATAAAAAATTTAGCCTAGCATGATCTCTATAATATTACAAGAATAATAATGAAAACTTGTCACCCAGAACATGAATGAATACAATAAATTTTGATCTTCGATTCTAAACTTTAATTCTTCAAGTTCTTGATGTAATTTGTTTTTAATTCCTTGCTATGTTCAATTTTCTCTCTAAAATATGATGAATTTGTCTCTTTTTCTTGATGAATTTTGTGATGATATGGTATGATAGGTTAGAGATAGACCCCCCTTAGATTTAGGGTCCGTTTGATTGCAATGGTGAAAAATGGGTGGAAAAGGAATTGGATTCCAGGGAATTGAATTGCCTGGAATTGTTTTACCGGGAATTGAATTAAAGGTGTTTGATTGATATAATTTTCCACCTTTCTATTATAATACGTTTGGCTTTTTTTTTTCATGCAAATTGTTAATTAAATGGATAAATTTTTTTACCATTAGAGACAAAATATGTTTAGATTGCCAAAAAAAAAAATAAAAAAAAATAATTTTTTATTTTTACGTTTGGCTCTGTTTTGCATGGAATTTGTCAATTAAATGGATAAATTTTTTTACACTTTATCTTAAAATTTGTTTCTATAGCTAAAAAAAAAAAAAAAAAAAAAAAAAATTGGAAACCAATTCCAACCAAATAGCAAGGAATTGATTTTTCACGGAATCACGCTTCAAGTGGTTGTACCTTGGAAAATGCTGGAAATCTATTTCATGGAAAATAAAGGCTATCAAACAGCGCAAAAGCAGGAAGATGGAAAACGATTCCTAGTTCCCGGAAAAATTTTTGGTTATCAAAGAGACCATTAGTCCTTATATTGTACTTATAGGTGACAATATTAGGTTAAGAAACAAATTCAATTTGGGTTTCAAAATAGTTCATCAAATAAAGAAAGTTGGCCTCCTCTATCCAAATTTGGTTATAACCACGCATGGACAAGCGAAATTGACCTTGGGCGTGAATGTTTAAGTCCTTGTGCGTGGAAGGGTGTGCCCATATGGAGGAATTTTTTTTCCTTTGACTTCTATTCTCGTCCAATCGACTCCATATGATTTTTGATCTCCATTTTGTAGTCCGAATCAACTATAAGATATTTGCACCTTGATTCCTAACCTTTAGAAATTCTTCATTTTTCGTTCACTTATTTCAATTTCACGTCTAATCACTGAATTTTACCTAATAAATAAAATAGGGCAATTAGCACAAAACGTCTATTCCTTTCATTTTTTTGGCATATTCACCCCTATTTTCAAATTTCATTGCGAAAAAGATCATTTTTTCAATAAAAAAAAAAATGTAATTTGACAAATATACCCTCCTATTTAAATAAAAAGAAAAAAGAAGAAAAGAAAAATTAAAGAACAAATTGCAATTATACTCCAAAACTTAAAAAAAAGAAAAAGAAAAAAGTAAATGAGTCCAAATAAATTATTAAAAGGGTAACTAGCACAAAATATCACTAATTTTCAATATTATTGTGTAAAACGTCTATACCTTTAATTTTTTGACATTTTCACCATTATTTTCACATTTCACTGTGAAAATTATTATTTTCATCAATTTTCTCAATTAAAAGGTGTAAAATAATGAATATACCATCTCATTTAAATAAAACAAAAGAAAGAAAGAAAAATAAATAATAAATTGTAACTATACTCCCTTTTTTGTTAAAAAAAAAGTACAAATAAATTTCAAATAACTTTCTTTTTTAAATATTTATTTTGGAATTTATTTGTACTTTTTTGTTGTTGAAAAATTTGGGAGTATAGTTACAGTTTGTTCTTTATTATTATTTTTTATTTAAATAGGATAGTATATTTGTCATTTTACACCTTTTAATTGATAAAGTGGTTGAAATTGATGATTTTCGCAATGTAATGTGAAAACAAGGGTGACAATGTCAAAAAATTAAAGGTAGAGACGTTTTGCACAATAATATGAAAAGATAGTGACATTTTGTACTAATTACTCTTTTAATAATTTATTTGAACTCATTTGCAGTTTTTTAAAAGTTTGGGAGTGTAATTGCAATTTATTTTTTAATTTTTTTTTATTTAAATAGTAGAGTATATTTGTCATTTTACATTTTTTTTATTGAGAAAATGACATTTTCCGCAATAAAAAGTGAAAATGGCAAAAAATGAAAGGTAATGATGTTTTATACAATAACGTTGAAAGGTAAGGTCGTTTTGTGTTAATTACCCAAATAAAATAAGCAAAAGATTAACCTATAATTCCTCAAAAGTAACCCCAAATATTCATATTTATATGAATAGCCTAGATAAGTGTATAAATTACACTTATCACAACTTTGAGGTTGCACTACCTCAACGTGTGGACAACAACTCTTGTGACTGTTAAAATCTCTATAACAACTGTACCTACTTCATGGTTGCATAGTTACGCGTTCACACATATTATATATAGCTTTTTGATGCTCGAGTTATTGTAAGTGATGCCAATATATTTTATGTATCACAAACACTAATTTTAACAAATTGGCAAAGATGAGAGGGTGTAGAAGATGGACGCACCTGGTCAAACTCAGGCATTTGGCATAATTCATGCACTAAACAAAGCTTTTGATCTGGATGGAAAGCTCGACATTGATGATGGACTCATATTGGGAATTTACTTATATATGCACAGTGAAATTTAAAATAATTTTAATTCATTTAAAGAATCGTTTTTGTGTTTAAATAGAAATCATGATTAAAATTGTACATTTAAGATATTCTGCAAACTCCTTTGAGAATCTTGATCTACGAGAATATTTTCCGCACCACAATTGTCCAATTGTATACCATCCAATGATAATTCACACGGAAGAACAAGAAACTCTTTCTTATGTTTGCAATATTATACAGGGTTATTTTATATGTACACCCTTAAGTACTTGTAGCATGGTCCTATTATAAATGTATTGTATGATTTCTCAAACACTAATTGCTTATTCATAGATGTTTAGATGGTCTTGATCCACCCATTAAACATAAGCTGGTACATTAGTTAATTAATCCAATTAATTAAACTTGATCCATAAAATAAATAACCTAATTAATTAATAAACAATTCAATTAATTAATTTTACAAATATAACACTAGACAATTAATTAATTTATAATACCATTTTTCTAGTTATCCCTTTTGTGTGATCCATTATGTTCTCAATCATGATATCGAACAACGTGAATGATCAAAATAAGATAAAGTAAAACACCTTTTTAATTTATCATTAATTTACCTATATTAAGTAATTCACATTTGTCCTCCTTGATTGATATCTACAAATGTATTATGCAATATATGCGATAGGAAAATGTCATGTAGTGTGACAAAATCAATTTTTTCCGCTTTTCGTGAAACTATAATCTCTTCATCAATATGATCCGATCAATCACGACATATGGAGATATGTCAATCTCAATTTATCGATCATAATTTTAATCTTACTCTTAAGTCAACGATCGTCAAAACTCTTTTTGACTTGTGTATTTAGTATTTACCTTGGCAATGATTTCGGTATCAACTTAAGCAGATGAAATGTAAATTATAATATCTTACTATATAAAAGTGATGAATCTTCTATTGATTATTTACAACATTTATATGATTCTTGACATAACTGAATAATATCGTATTAACAACTCTTGACATAGCAACATTTAATATCACCAAAGTATGATTGTTCTTGTATAAGGCACTATGAGACATCAAGTTGAATGATCGATTCCACTACCAGACGCTAGAAATTAGCCACGACAATTAGATTACTATCAATGTTGAATCTTTGCAGGGGGTCTCCATTATTGTGTTCTTTTGACAAATATTCACGTGTCCATTTAAATGTTACCACATTTTAGTTTGTGAAATCAGCTACTTACTATACAAGTAAGAAATATCACACGTGCTAATTTAAGATTCAATCACGTATATAAAACTTGAATCACCTACTTACGACCACAAATAATTTAAATTCAGTTATGTACAATTTGTGTCTCACAACCTCCATGACTTGAATCTACTAACTCTAATGTTTAACTTATTAGAATATTAATTCAATTAAATGATAGATTTGTCATAAATAAAATGTATCTTTCATAAATTGAAGGGTTTACATCCGATTAGGTCTAGACATTCACATAGCACATTGAGAATTGAATGAAGAAATGCAACTTGAAGAACCAACGATTTAGATGAATGCGTTGGAATTATGCTACGCTATTAAGAAACACTTGTGAAAAGCTCGACATAGATGATGGGGCTCACAAACACGTAATTCATTTTTCATACAAATGCTTTAGAATGACGCTACGCGATATAGAACATTAGGCCAACCCCAATGGTAACACCAAATTTCACCAAAATTTGGTGTAAATGCTCTCCAATGGAGCACCAAACTTTACACCATTTTGGTGCAAAATGGTGCAAAGTCAAATTTGCCATTTTTTCATTTACCAAAACAATTGATGGAGGATATTTATATCATTTGTGTTATATATATTCTTTTAATATAATATTTTTTATTATTTGTAATATTGTAATCACAATTATAATAATGATGATAATAATAATGATAATAATTATTTACATTTAAACTACATTTTAAATGTAAAAAATAATAATTAATGAATTGATTAAAATAAGAATACATTTTTTTTTAAAAATATAACACAAATAGAAATTGAACGGTTGAGATCTTGATGTAATCTAATTTAACGATAGAGATTAGTATGCCTAGACATCATAGTTTCAATGTGGACCAAGATAAGATTTAATAATATAGAAATTGAACGGTTGAGATATTGACATAATCCAATCTAACGATGGAGATTAAGTTGCATACATATCCTATCTTCAATGTGGATCAAGATAAGATTTAATAATATAGAAATTGAACGGTTGAGATCTTGATGTAATTTAATCTAACGATGAATAATAATTTGCCTAGATATCCTATCTTCAGTGTGGATATGGATAGGATTTAATAATATAAATATTGAACGGTTGGGATCTTGACGCAATATAATCTAATGATGGAGATTAATTTGCCTAAATATCATATCTAACGATGAACCAGGTATTCAGCAACAATAAAAGACAGTATTGAGGTCGATCAATCCTCATTCCTCAAACATACCACTCAAAAATGAATTTCAATATTGGAGGTCCCTCTTATGTGCCTGATCCAAGTTCATCGTCATTATCTAATGGAGAGAATGATAATGATTTTCTTGATGAACAACAACAATCTATTGCTCGCATATTCTCGATTAGAAACCTACTCATAGCTTAGTACGCTAATCAACATGTTAACTAACAGGTAACTGGAGGCTTTGTTCATGGTCATACAACGGTCAACCGTGATGGACAAATAATTGACGTAAATCTCTTCAACGACTACTTTGTCGAGAGCCCGCATTTCGACGAACATATGTTTTGTCGACGATTTCGAATAACTCGAGGTTTATTTGGTCGAATACTAACGACAGTGGAAGGTCATGACAACTATTTCGTGCGGAAACGAGATGGGGTAGGTAAACTCGGATTGTCTAGTCATCAGAAGATAATGGTAGTGTTTCGGATGTGCCACGTGTCGGCAGATGCTATTGATGAGTACATTAAAATAGGTGAATCCATCGTTTTTGAAAATTTAAAGAGATTTTGTCGTGCCGTTGTCGAAATATTCACTGACCAGTATCTAAGATCACCTACCGCGAACGGCGTTGAGAGACTATTCTATGTTAATAAACAACTGGTTTTCCCGAGATGTTGGACAACCTAGATTGTATAACAGAGATGGAAAAATTGTCCAATCGCATGGGCATGTCAATATACAAGTCGTAGTGGATCCCCAACTATTATTCTCGAAACTATTGCTAATTATGATATTTGGATATGGCATGTATATTTTGGACTTCTAGGTTTGAACAATGATATCAATGTTTTGGAGAGATCTCATCTTTTCTCAAACCTCGCTCAATGTATTGCTCCATCGATTCAATACGTCATTCAAAGAAAACAATATAGCTTGAGTTATTATCTAGCTAATAGTATATACGCAAAATGGCCTACCATTGTGCAAACAATTCATGAGCCACGAGGTCCCAAAAATATTATTTGCAATGAAACAAGAAGCGTGGAGAAAAGATGTTGAAACGTGTATTTGACATTCTACAATTGAAGTTTGCAATAATGAAAGAATCGGCAAGGTTTTGGAAAAAAACATGTATTACAAGATATCATGATTGCATGTATAATCATGCATAACATGATTATCAATGATGAACGTAATGTTGATGCACCAATTGGAGAATGGATGAAGTGCCAAGTCCAGAAGTTGAGTTAGTTGAAGACGAAAATCATCGTTTTCAAGAATTTCTTGCTCGTCATAGATAAATCAAATATAGATACTCATTACACTTCGAAATGCATTAATCGATCAATTGTGGGAAGAACATACTTATTTTGCAATGATATTTTGACTTCGTAATATCATAATAATGAAATTCGAAATGTATTGCAATGTTTTTTAATGACATGATTTAATATGTTTCATTTTTGCAGTATTTCTACTAATTGCACTGTATTTTTTATACTTATTAATGAAATCTTTTCCTTAATTTAATATAATTATTTATTTAATAATTTATGTATTTATAAAATAAATAAATAATATTTCAAATAAATAAATCATTAAGAATAAAAAAAAAGGAGAAGATAATGATTAAATACTGTTGATTTAGTGTAAATTTTGGTGTAATGGTTGAATGTGAATTTTAGTTAGATGTAAAATTTGGTGCAAAATGGTGCAAATTTTAGCGCTGGATATGGCAAAACCCTAAACATATAAGCATGAATTTCACGTTATCTTTCTCGAATTCTTGATCCTAAAACACATCAAATGGTACGCCTTTGTTGTTGTTGTTGTTGTTGTTATTATTATTATTATCAAGCGAATTTAGATTATTAAA
This sequence comes from Osmanthus fragrans, assembly GCA_019395295.1. Taxonomy (NCBI): domain Eukaryota; kingdom Viridiplantae; phylum Streptophyta; class Magnoliopsida; order Lamiales; family Oleaceae; genus Osmanthus; species Osmanthus fragrans. The sequence goes on from CM033360.1 coordinate 20,061,167, forward strand.
TACGATGTCCGTTTGATAGGATTTAATTGATTTGCACCCTTTTTGGTTTTTGGATTTTATTTTTATTTTTTTGGCGTTGCTCCGGGGGCGGCGGCTGTATAGGCATTTCCAAATCAGGAGATTGATTGCCCATGTTTCAAGCTCATACTTGTTGGCGATTGTGGCACCGGTAAATTTATAGTTTTTAGTATCTTAAATTATTGTTTTACCTCTTCCTTTCTCGTAAAGTATTTACAATTTATGGAAATTGTAAGGTTATCAAGATGGGCACTTTGTTGTGTTGCATAAAAGTTTCAGTTTGGAATTTTTAGACCTTGATTTTCTGGTGGATTAAGATTTTATTTTTCATTTTCAGTTGTGCAAGGTTTAAAATATGTTCCGGATACGTTCTAACTTGTGTTCGGATCAAGAAGTACTTTTCTAACATGAAATTTCGATATCAGTATATTTGAAATCAAGGGTATTTCTCGAATCAATGAATTTCAAGATCAGGTTTAAGTGGTCTTTTGAATTGAACTCTGGTTCTAATTTGAAGTTCAAATTTAGCTATTATCATAGAGCTTATGTTTCAAGCTATCTTATACCGAATGAGCAAATGAAGAACAACAAGTGTTAGGTGCATTTATCTCGAATTGTAGTTGAATTGGAGTTTCTTTTGCTGTTACAGGGAAAACTACACTTGTGAAGAGGTATCTCACCAGTTATTTTGACAAGAATTATGAACGTGAGCCTGCTTAAATCTTTTGTTATAATACAAATTTCTTTACAGCCTTACTTCTAACTATATGTATTTGGATATAGCAACTACCGGTATGGAAGTACATCCACTGGATTTCCTCACGAACTGTGGGCGGATCAGGTTTAATTGCTGGGACATATCTGGCCATTTGAAATTTGGTGGCCTTAAAACTGGATATTAGTAAGTGCAGTTCCTATTCTTTTTATGACTATCTATTTCATAATTACGTAGTTTTATAGCTCCTCTGTATTTTATGGATTAGTAGAAAGTAGCCTAACCGTTCCTCTTTGTCAAATTTAATGGTGATACCTTCATGCGGTTGATTGATTGAATGTGACAACTAGAAAACCGTGATTCTATTCCTTAATGTTTGTTGGATGAGGTCTACATCTTCGTTGAATGTGAAAGTTTGATATAGAATTGAGTGATATTTGTTGGAGCTGTGAGAGAAGATATGCATGTTTTAGTTCGGTAACTTCGGTTACAGATTTTGAAATTTGTTAACATCTTATAATTTTTCTGTTGTCTTTAGAGTTCCTATTTATCTAGCATCTCACTGAAGTTTAATGTGTGCAGCTTGTTTGGACAATGTGCCATCATTATGTTTGATGTAACGGAGCGGTTGTCATACATGAATGTTCCAATGTGGCATCGGGATCTTCTCCAGTATGCATATTCATCTATTCTATTATTCCTTTATTTCTCTGTAGATTTCTATCGAAGTTGATATGGTATTGGGATCACTTCTACTGCCAACTGCAGGGTTTGTGAGAACATCCCAATTGTGCTATGTGGCAACAAGGTTGATGTGAAGAACCGACAAGTGAAGGCAAAACAACTCACGTTCCACCGGAAAAAGAATTTGCAGTACTATGAAATGTCGGTTAAAAGTAACTACAACATTGAGAAGCCTTTCCTGTACCTTGCCAGGAAACTTGCTGGGTAAGTAGTATATATAAACCAGTGACTGGCCTTGGAAACATTTGAAAAACACGGGTGCAGTCACCATTTTTCGACCTGAGTGCATTGCAATTTGAATTGCTGAAGTTGAATGTAGTTTGTGATTTTAGGGATCCTAACTTGTACTTTGTGAAATCCCCTGTTCTTGCTCCACCAGAAGTACAAATCGATTTGGCTGCGCAGCAACAGTAAGAATCTCTCTCTCTGTCTGTCTCTCTCTCTCTCTCTCACACACACACTCTTATTATAGCATATTTTGCTAATGTCGAATTAGCAAAGCATATCAGATTTAGGGCATGTTCGGTAGAGATTTAAATCCAATTTTAATTGAAAATATAGCTGTTATGTTTGACTTTGATCTCATGCATGGGACCCACTAACGGCTAGTTTTTCAATTAAAATCTAATTAAAATTTCCACCAAACGGGCTCTTGGTAGTTATCTGGACTACGGATGGTAGATTCAGAACTGCGTGTCCAATAACCGTTCAAGTGTCAAACCTTTTTGCCTTCTTTTATGTCGCTTGAAAGAATCTTGAGAGATGAAATCAAGGCCTGTGTTTGGAACTTACATACATGCTAATGGAGATACTTTTTTCATTTCATTCAAAATATGGGACTTTAAATCTAACCAAAACCCATCAGATTTTAGCCGGTCGGAATTATAAAAATATAATCACTGAACATATGGTGTAAAGTTACATTTTCAACGTTCTTGCATATTTATTCCAGAGACAAGTATAGAAATTTAACTCGACATCTCACATCATGCCAAAAACAACACCAGATCACAGAGCCATAATTTTTAAGATTTGTCTTGAATTTCCAATTCCAACTTTTTAGGATATCACAAAGAACTTGCTTTTGCAAGTATTATCTATAGAATAATGCAATTTAGCATCACTGTCACTGGTATTACAACAGCAGTCTAAGTGACGCTAAGTGTCACTAAATGAAAGGTACAATTAAATGATTCTCATAATTTCACATTTAATTAAACCTATATAATTCCGTGTTAGATAACATTATTCTTAATTGTAACTCCTTTGGTTTTTTGCAGGCACGAGGCGGAGCTTGCTGCAGCTGCCAGTCAACCACTGCCCGATGATGATGATGATGCTCCTCTTGGGTAGGGGGAATGACGGCCTTTGAGTTCCCAGGGCTGAGGCCTCCAACCATATAGGTGAAGGCTATAACGCATTGTGTCTCTTTTGCTCGTGTATAGATGTTTTATCACATATTCCCATTTCCCAGTGTTGATCTAACGAAAGTTTTAAACACATGGTTAAATATTTGCTCTGTGTTTTATACCTGCTATATATAAGTCTTAAACGTTGACAAGTCCTATAATCAACGTTTTATCTATTTTTCAACATTTGCTCTCTTTGTGGGTATTCATAAAAGGGGCATTCTCATACTTGGATATTTTACTCGGGTTAAAAAACATGGATGTCAAAATATCCTTCCCCATTCCGACATTGGAGTGGGGATGGGAACGTGATCTCCGTATCGAACCTGTCCTAACATGAAATCCCACTGCCTTCAACTGTCAAACACCGTCATCTTCGGGTAAGAAACCAAGATAGTATAAGAAAACGCAGCATGGACCCGAATGAAACATGCATCCATATTACTAGAATCCCAAAAGACAAAGAAAGATCATAGCATATCAAAGTGTATCTACAACATATCTGATGTTCAGCTATACATCTTCCACCTGAAGAAAGTCATATTGGCAAATCTAGGTGAGCCTAGAATTAAATAAACATTTACATGAATTAGAAAATGATACCATGGACTGTATTGCCCAGTAGTTTATGCCAAGAGAGAGACCGCAAGCCCTGGCATCATCTTAAGCCTTTGAAAGCAAATAATGAATGTCTGCGGCCCTGGAAATGCAGGGAATTGAAGATTGATCAATAAACCTTCAATGGAAGTTAACGTGCTGCCGAAAGTGTATCGAGGAAATCAAATTCACATTAGTTAGTTAACTAAGACAGAATCAATACTGACATTAAATAGTCGTATGCCAGTCAAAGCTCAATACAAATAGTTCAAGCCAAGAACTCCATTAAAGTATAAGCAGAAACCACTTTGAAATAGAAAATATGAACTTTTACGGATCGATTAGATGTTGGATGCCTCGAACCTGCAAAAGGTATACATAATGCTTTTGCCTCCAAAAAATAGATCTGATGCAGTGAGAAGAAGCTAAATATGCCTTTTACAATTAAAAAAAAAAAACTACACATAAGGGCTAAGAAATCCAAAATGGGAAGGTATATACATTTCTTGAATCTTGAAAGAATTGTCTGCATGAATTGATTGGTAAGGAATTGTATAGATTCTCGTAGTTGCACAATGTTAACTCTCTAGAAAAGTTACATGAGGAAGACAGAAGATAAAAGGAGAGAAACGGGCCATCTTTATTACAAAGTTGAATATAAATGAAAAAAAATAATAATAATAAAATTTAGAGTTTTAACAACTATTGTCGCATGAGAACCAGTTTTAGTAGAAATCAGGTACTTTAGCTCCATCAAATGTTCATCATTTGAAATATGGAGCATAATACGAAGATTTGTCAACATGGCTTCTTGCTCCCAACTCAAGGGACCAGTTGCATATAATGCTTCCAGAGTGCAGCGATAAGCATGCAACTCTAAGCAATGGATGTTAGCATCTACTTCCTCTTTTGGAGGAAGTGGGCAATTTTTTACCTCGACTGGTTCACAACAAGACTCTGCATCACTACAAAAGGTATCTGACACTTGGTGAAAGAGTGGTATAAAATGAGTTGGACAATTGTTTGGATTCTGATCATTAACACTACAACTACCAACAGAACAGATATCACTATCAGAATGATGAAATTCTGAGCTTCTAACTCCAGAACAGCCAAGAAGATTATTTTTTTCGGCTTTCTCCATTTCATTAAATTCATTTAACCTATTTTTAAAGGAAGCATGCATGTATTTTTCACCCAGAGTTTCTCTTCGGTAAGCAACAGCATCTACCTTTTCAAGTGTGGGGGAAGCGACCACCCTATGCCTCCTATCATATTTCTCAATTGCTCTTCTTTTCTGGGCATCTTCATTATGCACTTCAATGATAGATGAGGAGTAGGGAGACATCGTCTTCAAGTACCTTGAAGAGACTAAAGGAGATTCCCTAAATTTAGAACCATTTTAAAAGATCAAGCAATCCTTTTGTGTTTGACTTTTAGTCCTTGCATTAAATAGTTGATAAAAATTTAAAATTGATAGCTTGCTAGCCTTTTCATCCTCGTAACCTCCATAACCCTGCAAACAGGAAGAAATATCATATCAGAGAATGCAAAACTCTGAACAATTCGGATTCATCAATTTATTTGAATTCTAAAAACCTCCATTTACTTGAAAAGATACAAGACTGCAAATAAAAAAGTTGCACCGCCCTATATAAGCAATAAAAGAATTCTGCAAATAAAGGATATCATTATAATTTGAGGTACAACAACGAATTTTGAGGTACAACAACGCGTTTAAATTCAAAATCATATTCACAGGACATTAATTCAAAAGAAATTAAGTTGGAAGACTTCAATTGAGATGCAAACCCAAAAATATTCCCTTCAAATCACAGGATCACAATTCAGAGGTCCAAAACACTGAAAATTTCGTAGGAAGCAGGGGCGGATCCAACTATAGGCGAGCTAGAGCGGCCGCTCTAGCTGGAATCGCCGGAATTTTGGGCTTCGCCGGAGCTGGAGCTGGTTGGAATCGGAGAAGAGAAGCTCTGTTTTGGAGAAGAAGAAGACGTTGGACTTGGGTGGGCTGGGTGTTTTTAAAAAACAATTGGGCCTCTACCAACACCGGCCCAATTTCATACCCGTTTACCCAACCGAAACGCCAATCACTATCCAATTTCATTTCATTTTCTCCCCCAAATCGCGATTGAATCATTGAAACCTAAGCTAGAGAGAAGAAGAGGGTGACTGGGCGGCTATGCGACTTGCGACTGCGAATTTGCTCTGTGGTCTGTGGAGAGTGGATTGAGGAGGGCGACTGGTGTTGGAGTTCACTGAAATTGGATTCGGGAGGCTTCGCGACTCTTCTTCGCCAATCGCCAGAATCGCCACACAACTTCGACTTAGGTAAGTTCGATTTATTTCTGTGATTACTGTGACTGCGTGTGTGCAGTGTGCTTCATACTTTCCGTGATTTGTTCATGGCTGTGGCCTGTGTGTTGGTCCTGTTGGAGTTGTGTGAGTGTGAGTGACTGCCTGTGGGCTGTGGCTGACTGCGTGTGTGTAGTTGTGTGAGTGTGACTGTGTGAGTCTGTGATCTTGAGAACAATGAGAAGGAGATTGTGAGTTGTGCTTATTTCGGTGTTTCAGTTTGTGAGTCTGTGACTCGTTAGCGTAGATTGTGTGACTGATTTCTGAATGTGTGACTGTGTGAGTGCCGTGTGAATGTGTGAGAGACAGTGGTTCTCTAGTCTTCTTGTTGTTTTTGTGATATTGGATATTGGAATTGATAAATTGGATAATGGATATTGTATTTGTGATTTGTGAAATTGGATATTGTATTTGTGATTTGTGAAATTGGATATTGTAATTGTGAATCTTGTGATTTGTGAATTGTGTTTGTGCTTGTGTTTTTGGATTATTGGATAGATGGTGTCTATTGGTGAATGATGATATGGTGTTCATCTGTGGGTAATTGAGTTATAATTTATCGTTTTGATTTGTGAATTGCGATTTGGGAATTTAGGTCTAGGAAATTAGGGATAAGTGAAAAAAAAATTTAATGGAGAAGATGTTGACATCAACGGTCAACGGTTGACTTTCGCTCTAACTGAACTTTGGACTTGGATTCGTCGCTGGTAGGAAGTAAAAGTACCTGTCCCATTACAGTCCATTTATTATCATGCCATGTTTGTCTCATCCTAATGTTGGTTCTTCTGACAATTAATTCCTGGGAGCACCCAAGTATCCTCACCAAATATTGGTTTACATGCAAAATCTTCAAAATTTTGGCAATCTTCCATGAAATACCTCCACAATATCCCCAGCTACTAAATTATCTATACCATTCACCGGAGGTGGACACGGCCTTATTAACTTCCTTGATACCAGTTCCACAGTTGGTTCACTTGCCATCCCTGGATAACAGTCATATTGCACAGTATGAGTATGGCCATTATCAGATATTATCTTGGCATTACGCCATGAGACTGGAGTATCCCTTCTGTCCATAACCTCCACGTTACTCAATCTTTTGAACTTCATTATAGGTGATATTGTATACACACAAAAAGAATCTGTCAAAACCAAGATTAAAAAATGTCACATAACAGCATATATCGCAAAATCTAAGCAATTAAACTATAAGACAGAGATCTGAAGTCAATCAAAAAGTAGAGCAAAACTCATCTGCATCTCACTGTCCATGCATACAAATATCAAGGGTAATAAAATTATTTTATTTTCGCGAACTGTTGAATCACGTCAAATCAAATACTACTCCTTTAATCCATAAGAAAGAAACTATAAACTGAACCCAAATTTTAAGACCTTGTACTTCCCACAAGCATAAATCTAAATATCCTAGATACCGCAAGAAAAATAAGATAAAACGAAATCTTCCATTATTCTGGAAATTAAATTAAACGAACGATTTTATTGTTAACATTTAGGATTTCTTATACAAAATTTACTCCAAAATAAATTATTTTACTGCAGTAATTCATTAATTACATATATAACCAAAAGAGACTTTTTAAAATGCTAGCAGAGATTGTGCGTTGCACGATAATTGTTATAATTTTACAAGGAATTTTGTTAAAAAAAGATAAATGATTTTGGAACATCAAAATATTTAAATATTTAGACTATTAATGTATTTTATATTATTAATGATACGAAGGTATATTGTATGAAAATCATCAATAGACAAACCTAAAGATATATTCATATATACCTTTGAAAACAACCCCTCTACTCCATTTAAGCAAACAGCGAGTTCAAAAAAGAGAAGTATGACAATCTTAAATGACTTCATCTCTTTAAGAAGAATAATAATTTCATTACCGAACAAGTCAATTGTAATTTCAATTACAGGGAAATACTTTAATGTCTATTATAAGACGTAAAATGTAATATGATAAGACAAAAAAAAATAAAATTAAAGAAAATGATCTAGATGTAGTAAGATCCTATCAAATCAAAGATCAATTTCAAGTTCTGCATCTGGCAATGGATGCAACCATACAATTAGTATCGTTAAAATGGGGCTCCGGCAAACCCTCGGAGAGGCTCACCTGTGGTAAATGCACTTGCAATTCCTAAAAATTAAATTTAATTGAAATCACCAAGAAGAAATTGATGCAAATCAGTAAAAATAAAATATAATAAAAATTGATAAAAAGAGACAAGTGAATGGAAAGTTGAAAAGGGAAGTCTCTCAATGTATTTTTCTGAGAGAGACATGAGAGATAGGAAGATGATCAATGAAAAATCAAGAAAGAATGATAAAATCATAGAAATCAATGGTATCTTTGAAATGCCAAACTATTGAAAACTCTTTACTTTTATTGTAGAATAAATTAGAGACGTATACCTTCTATGAGTTGGATGCCATCATAAATTCCAAATCATTCATAATAGAAAGAATGTGTACATATCTCATAAAAGGAGTTAAATGTCCTGGAAGCCTGCCATGTAACCTCAATAAATTTATCTACCTCACATTTTGCTATCTTGATAATCAATCCGTGCAAAATGAATAGAATCAAATCTCAATTATAGAAACTAAAAATAAATAATAAATGAAAGATGAATCAAGAAAAAAATTGAATACATAAATGTGAAAAATAAACGCAAAAACATAAAAAATTTGTCTTTGCATTATCTCACTAGTTTGTAGTGCTAAACCAAACTTTGTCCATAGAGAGTCTTTTGATATTTTGTGGAATTAAATTTGATACGTCTTTATCATTTTCAAAATGAATATGAAACTTATGATTGTCTCGAGACCTTTCAATGTTAAAGAATGATGCTCAATAATATCGTGTCACAAAGCAATGATTGTTCATAATATAAAATAATAGTCCCAAGTAAAGTCTCAATTGACAACTTGATAATGGATAATAAACCCTTGTTTGAGCCCCATTATGATAAGAGAACGTATTTTGGATTAGTAGATTGATGAAGAATGTGTGATTAAAAATTAAGAAAAAAATTTGAATTTGCGTGTAATATTATTTTATTCCTAAATTTTCTAAAAAAATTGAATCCACGAAATTCACACGAGTTAAAATTTTATTTAAAAAAAAATTCTTGCATATCTGGAACGATACAGTAAAAGAGAACCACAATACCTTCGATTTATAGCAAAAATCTATATTTACTTACCAAAAAAAATCTTATTTCAATAATTCTTTCGATTGATCTATGATGAAAACTTCAAACATCTGTAAAAGAAAGCAAAAATAGAGGGTTAAAACTTTTAGGTTAATGAATACCAAAAAAATTTGGCAAAATTACACTGCTAAAAAGATAAAATCGTGGGAAAAAAAAAAGACAGAAGAAGAAAGAAAAAATCTTGTACAATATGAATCATTACGTGGAGAATGGAGGAAGTATGAGACATTGCATGGAGAAATAGGAAAAGAGCCTGAGAAGAACAAGAAATGAATAAAATAATGCAATAATGTCGTGCCTGAGATAAAATAAAAGGGATAAAATTGATATTAAAATATGATATTAGCATGACATCATTGATGATGCGTTATGATAGTAATATTTCAACATAAAACCAAAGGAAACTCTAACTATAGTAGGAGAAAAGAGAAATGAAAAAGGATCGAAGTGCACAAAAAGTTAACTTTGGGGATTGAAGTGTACAAGTGTCAAAAGTTAAAGTACATAGGGTTGCAATTGTTGAAGGACGTAATCGAAAGAAAAGTCAAAATTTGAGGATTAAAATGTTCGAAATGAAAGTTGAAGGACTTAATTGCAATATATAAAAGATGAGGTTTGTTTCCTAGTACTGTATGACATCATGAATATGTCAGATATAAAATAGGTATAGATAGATATAGATGTATAGATATAGATTTTTATTTGCATTTTACTACTTAATTTAGTTATTTTCTATTTTGTAGATGTCTAACGTCAAAATATCAAATTGGAGGAGAAAACGAATGAAGAAAGGAAAAATGACCAAAAGTGCACAAAAATTTAACTTGGGGACTGAAGTGTATAAGTGTCAAAAGTTGAAGGACCTAGGGTTGCAATTTTTTAAAAACGTGATTGAAAGAAAAGTCAAAATTTAAGGATTAAAATATTTGAGATGAAAGTTGAAGGATTGAAAGCACAACTACCCCGAAAACTTAGCTGCAAAAAAAAAAATGAAATGAAAAATAATAATAATAATAATAATAATAATAAAAGATGAGGTATTACATCGTCATGATGAAACAATGTGAATAGGAACAAACCTTCCTCATTTATATATTATATAGATTCTAATCACACTACTTTAATTCTTAAAAATATGTATTGATTAATATCTTTAAAACTATGTTTAATCGACAGATAATAAGCAAAAATGAAAAATGTGATAGACTAAACAAAAAAACAACAAAACTTAAAATCAATTTTGGGTTCTATTGCCCGAAAAATCGAAACCTTAAAACTGAGATCACTTACCTTCTCTTGCATTTCAAGGAATTTTTTGATCTAGAGCTATTTCTTTGGAATTTTTTATATTTCGTATTATCTAAATCTCAAGTTTTTGAAATTTAGAGCGTGTTTGGTGAAAATTTAAATTAGATTTTAATTAAAAATTAGTTGTTAGTGGATCCTATGAGTGAGATGAAAGTCAAATATAATAACTATATTTTCAATTAAAATTGAATTTAAATATCTACCGAACAAAGCCTTAATTTGTAATCTAGGGTTCGTTTCTATTGCAGGAAAAAAAATTGAAAATTTATATCAGGTGGAGGGTAATACGGGAATATGAAAAATGTAATGCACCCTCTTCGTTTCCACCACATTTATATAAACAAATCGCATTTTAATTATAATAAAAGCCCTTAAATTTTTATTTATTATCATTTATTTAATATTTTTTTTATCTTTTTATCACAAATTTTATCCGTAAATTTGACCAAATTTTTTTTAATTAATTAAACTTTAGGGTCGGTTTGATTACAAGACAAAATTTGATTGGAAAGAAAGTAAATTGCAGGAAATTGAATTGACTAAAATTTGTTTTATTGAGAATTGTAATTAATTGTGTTTGATAATTGATATAATTTTCCACCCAAAAAATGTTTAAAATTTGGTGTCCGTTTGACTTTATTTTTCATGAAAATTGTCCATTAAATGGATAATTTTTTTTTTTTTTTTTTTTTTTTCATCAATTGACTCTAGAATTTGCTCAAAGAGAATACCATTCGTTTAACTTTGTTTTCCATGAAAATTTTTTATTAAAGTGATAATTTTTTTTTTTAGCTATTGGGTCTAAAATTTGTTCCTATTGCAATGAAATTGTTTTTCCTACCAAAGTGGTGGGAAAATATTTTCATCAAAAATCAAGAAAATGAATTCCATAGAAAATTTAGTTCATAAAACACCAAAAAAGGTGGAAATGAAAAACGAATTCCACTTTTCATGGAAAAAGCGCCCTATCAAACAAGGTCTTATTGGTTAAATCTTAGGAATTTGAAAAGCTGATGAGAAAATAGAAATAAAAATGATTGAAAATTTTATTTTAGCTATTTGCACGTCAAAATAATTTTCATTAGTTTTTCCTTATATGAATCTGAACCATTGATTATATGGAAAAAAGTGGAAATGTCAACGAGTTGAGTCGAGTCGAAACTCAGGCTCGATTCGAGTAAAATTTAGTCGGACTTTTTTTGGCTCAAGTCGAGCCGAACAAAAGCAAAAATCGAGGTTCGATCACGTCTTTAAATAGGCAACTTTGCCTCTCTCTTTTTTCGACTCGGCTCGACGAGCCATACAGGTTGGCTTGGGCTTAGCCCGACGCCCCAAAATAGAGCTTGACTTGAGCTTTTTCGGATTGAGTTATGAACAACTCAAGCCAACGAGTCAAATTGTCTTTTCTAGAAAAAAGTAGGTTTCATGGATGTACGTGGCAGGTGAAGATTGGACATTTAAGTGAAAAATTACACTTTATTTAACCCATATTTGAGCCCCATTTTCGTAAGAAAACTTATTTTGGAATACTGATCTTTCAAAGAAAGTGCAGTAAAAAAATAAGAAAAAGTTTTTCATCCATTTTTGTGAAAATGTATTTTTTTTTCTTTTTTTTTTTTAACCATAGTTTTCAATAGAATAATATTACACGTAAATCCAAAATTTTTCCTTATTTTTTAACTACATATTCTCTATTCAAAAATAAATTTTTCTCCCTAACATGTTTTTAATGGAGCCCAGAACGCCTTTTTCAATAAAATACAAAATATTTCATTCCAAGTTCATGAGAACAAGTTGTGTGTAGTGAGTTTGGTTGATCTTTCTGTATAAATAATACATAATGAAACTTTTGAGTTTATTCCTCGTTATAATTTTTTTTTCTTTTATCCTAAATTTTCATATATAAATTTTAAGTAATGCTACGTGTATATCATTGTATACAAATTGATAATGTGGATTATATTAACTGATTTTATTTTCTCTCTCTCTCTCTCTCTCTCTCTCTCTCTCTCTCTTCTATATTATCAATATGTACACAATGATGTACAAATAAAACTACTAATAAGTTTACCGAAAATTTTATCTATCAAATAGAAGGAGAATCGGTAAAGTGAATTTTCGACAAGTAGTGTAGTTGTAAACAATTTATTTCTATTTTTCACCACTATATATGTTTATCATTTTGTGTTTTCATTGATATTTGATATTGTTCAAAGAAACAAGAAATTGTTGACCTCAAAATGTTGAATGGGAGGGAGCTCATATCCAAGCCTCCCCTTAAAGGCTATTAACGCCTCCATACCTGTAACTTGCACGCAGTAGGTCATTTCGTCAGTGAAATAGGACAGAAATTTTCAATGATTTCTCTTGTTGTTACCTCATGTCTTAAAGGCATTGTACAGATCATTCACCTTCTTTACTAGTGGTGAAACGTTTAAGAAAAACTTTCTTAAAGTCTGGCTAGTTTCGGATACTTCACCGACATCCTGGTGTACCATACTTCAACTGCTCCACTTAGAGTTAAATGAAAGGCTCTGCACTTCGTGGTAGGGGTGGCTCCTCTTAGGCTCATATGAATTTTGACGCTATTGAGGTGCTTTGTCGGGTTGCTTTTTCCATCGTACTTGGGAATTTTTGGTAGCGTGAAGTGAGGAGGTGGGCATTCCTAATTCATTGTGAAAATTATAGATTGTCATCGTCATCCTCAAAATCGCATGACCTTAGCATCTCGTCAGAGTCTTCATCTTCTCTGACTTTGGCCTCCCGAGGTGGTTGAGATGGTCCTGTCCAATTCAATACATGTTCTGCTCTCATCTCACGCCTTTTTCTAGGTAGTGGATTGATGTTATCATAAATATGCTCAGTTTTCCTTTCAAATCGAGGCTCTTCCTACAGCCTATTCCTAGGTAGATGAGGAGGTTGAGTCTACATATTCCTAGATTGTCCTGGGCTCAATCTGTTGAGTATGCTTACTGACCTTTGGGGCTCGTTCTCTAGCTTGTAATTTGGTGGGAAATTGAATAAGACCTCGTGGGCTTGATTAATGGCATAATTGGTGGATGTGTCTACCCAAACTTCCATTTTTTGAGAAGATTCCCCAATAGGATATTGTTGATATCTTACCATTTGGCTTTGGACCTCATCCTCTCCATATAGTAGTTTCCTTGGAAAGATGCATCACTCTAAGCTGCGTATGGGAGAATTGGGTATCTTCGCTAAGCTTGTATGTTCCTTAAAAGCTCTTGCATGGCGAGGTTCTGCTGAGTTACGTACCTCATATTTTCGACCATGCCGGCCACTTCCCTGGTGAGCCTAGCAACTCCCCTTGATCCTCTCCTTGATCCACCTCACCTATGCGGTTGGTAAAATTGATGGCAAGTTGATGGGGTGGTATAAGAGGGTTCCCATTCTTCAGGGTGTTCCCCAAATCTTCGAGGTGCGAATTCTTCATTGCTAGTAGTCACGATATTGCTTCACGTTGTTTCAAAGCTAACCAATATTTCATTTTTCAAGGGATATAAATGTTAAGTGAGGGTTCCTCTTGGTGATTCTTTCTTCAAGAATGCCTCATTTTCTTCTAAGGCAATAGATCTTCTCACATAGAGATTGCTGACTTCTCTCCACAGGACTTTCGTGGTTAACTGTATGCTTCACGCATCAATTTGTTGACCCCATTTTTTGCTATGGCAACGTGGACAACATATATTGAACCAGATCGTGTCCAAGCGAGCAAATTTCGGCACGTTTAGACCAAAGATTCGGTCTAAAGGGTTGTGGTGGCAATGGATGTGGAAGATGCTCTACGATAGGAGACAAAAATGTTCGGGCACCGACAATACGATCAATGACGATTGATAAACAAATATCTAGTGTGGATAATACCAAAGTAGAATGAACCCAAACTCAATGAAAGAGATAGAGTCATGTTATCAAATGTATCTAGTTTATCATATCTTTTTCCAACCCTTGACAATGTCACAAAACCTACTATTTATAGAGCTCAGGCCGACGTGATCACTGTTGGATTAATTCTACATGGCTCTATCTAACTAACCGAAGCATCACATCACTCTGTCATGCATTAATTATATTGATAAGAGGTCAGTCGCCATACACTCCTAAACTATCTACACTCCTAGACTGACATGTTTGATGCTCATTAAAAAAATATTGCATCAATCAATTCTAAAGATATCCTTCAGATTTGTTCTAGAGGCAGCAAGTCACTCGACTTGAGAAAGAGCTGTTTTGACAAAAAGGACCTCGGGCGGAGATAGTGCTTCGGTTGTAGAGCAATTCTTGCCTTTATTTATTTATTTATTTATTATTTTGACTTGGCTGACTTTCAGATGTCTTCATGTAGTGTCTCCATGCGGCTTCCATTGAGAGCTTTAAATATGAGGAGTAACATATTGAAAAATCGAAAAGTAAGGTAATAAACGTGTCAAATGTAAATTTATCATAACTAAATAGTTCACAAAGTAGTTAATGATAATATTGTTCAAATGATTAAAAATGAAAAGTAGAGTATATTGAAAACATATTGTAAAAACGAAAAACAATGTATTATTGAAATAATTGAATTATAATGTGGATAAAAACATCCAAAAATAATTCTCACTTGATGTGTTATTAATATAGGGATAATTGCAATAAAATTCTCAAACCTCTAAAACAGTAGTAGACTTTCTCGAAACCTTTCAAACGCCGCAACCATCACCTCAAAGCTCTTCAATCGTTACATCACAAGCTCTTTTGGATGATTTCCATCCGGTCTACTGTTAGTTGACCCAACAAATTAATTTTGACTACATTTTAATCAATGTCAATGAGGGAAAAATGGCACTTCCATATTTATCACATTAAAGAATTATAATAATTAAATAACAAAACAAAACAAAAAAAAAAAGAAATGGGAAAGTTAAACCCTCTACCTAAAATCATCTCACCCTTCATGTTTGCAACCACCTGCGATTGTCAGCGTCATTGCATGCGCCGACTCCACTACTCCACCCACCCACCTAGGGATGAACACGTTTCGATTTGGACGGTTTATGCTATATTTCAACTCAAACCATTTCATGCGATTTTGAATTTTTCCAAACCAAACCAAACCATTTTATTTTTCGAACCAAACCATAATTTGCGGTTTGATTCGATTTTAATTCATGATTTACCTATCGACATTATAGTAATATATTTAAAACAAGTTAACTTATAAGCTTAAACGAGAATTAGTAATGTTAAAAGTTAAATTACAATCATATTTACATGAAACCCATGAATAAATTATTTTCAAATTTGGTTACTAAAATATGTTAATAGAACAAATACATTTTTCTTCATTTTTTTTTATTTATCTTTGCTTGTTTGCCTTTCATATTGTCACATAGCAGTTGATAAAGGTAGAATCACATTATCCTATTATAGTTTGGTTAAAACTCCTTTCATCTTACTAATGAGATGTTAAATAATGATTGAACGTGTTATGTTTAGATGTATAAAGATTGATAGAGTTCAAATTTGTTAAAAATTGACGAATTTCATTCTCTGACTATTTTATGAAAGTATAATGTAATAATACTAGTTAAGGAACTTTAGTATTTTCGCACAATCAATACGCTTTGTCCTTCATTCTTTACAAATCACAAACAAGTTCATTAATCATCTACGCACACAAACAATCATTTTTCTTTCCACGCTACAACTTAAAAGTGTACAATATGTTCAAAAACAACAAATAAAAGAAAGAGCAATTGAAAAATGACTTGAATGAGAATTTGACACTTACTAAGAGAGAGGAGAGAAAGAGGCGATTCAGAGATAAATTAGCAGACACGCAAAAGGTGATTGACGATTCATTCAGCAATGAAAGATAAGCATCAAATATTTGAGAAATGAAAGTTTATTTTAAGGCTTCTAAAGCTTTGGACTTATTATTAGTTTTGTTTAGATATCGAGTGAGGACATGTGTTGTGAACTTGTTAAACCATGGGCCAACAATGATGAATCTAATGTACTTTTCTATGATTATTTCAATGAGCTAGTTGTAATTTGTATTGTTAAATTAATATTTTTTTTTTTGAAAAGTAAAAACTATAAAATTTATAAGTTAATAAAATTAATGTTTTAACTAAAAAAAAAAAAATTAAAATGGTTCGGTTCTGTTTTGTGCGATTTTTGAAAATCGAAACCTAAACCAAACCATTTTAAAACGATTTGGTTTGATTTGGTGGAAAAAAATATCGGGTCCATGTGGACCTGAACCAACGGTTTCTGTTCGGTTTGCGATTTCGTGATTTTTTTTTTGTACAGCCCTACACCCACCATCGCCACCATTGCAAACCACCATCATTGTTACCATCGAAACCAACATCATTGCCATCCCAAACAACTCCACCCATCCTCCAACCAAAAATTAAACCTAAGCAATAAAATCATTCGTCCCCTCAACCATCGGCCATGAACCACAAACACATACCTTACATACTATTGGGCAAACAACAACATATATAGATCAAAATCATCCTCCAAAGCATCAAGAACCACACATTTTCCTAACAATTCCGACAAATCCGAAAATACGCTTGGTCATCCATAGAAATATGGATGGAAACCGTCCAAAAGGGCTTATAATGCAGCGGTTGAAAAAGTTTTGGGTGACATCTGCAACTTTTGAAAGGTTTGAAGAAGTGTGCTAGTGTTTCAAAGGTTTGAGACTTCTACTGCAATTATACCTTTAATGTATCATAGATACATATATAAATTACAGATTACATTCACACTAACATTTTTATTAAGGGCGATTATATTGCCACTTCAATTTTTATTTGATACACCATATTTTGATTGTAGTTAAATTTCTCAATCATTGCTCATTGTAGCTATTATTTCTTTAACTTTTTTAATCGAGTTCTTATTTTCAACCTTCTATTAATTAGTACGACTCGTCTTTGATAATGATTTATATCAAAATGTTTTATTTTTATACTGTGAAATGAGCGAAAAATATTTTTCGCACTTCCTATTTATTTTTTTTTATAAAAAAAATATGATAGAAAAATAAGTTCATTTACGCCATTCCATTGGACTTTTGGACATAAAATTATTATCAAATGCAAAATATGTTAATTAACGAAAAATTTGAGGATAAAAATTAGATGAAAAATTGTTAGAGATATAAATGCTATAATGAACAAAGATTAAGAATTTTAAATACAATTAACATGTGGTACATAAAATAAAAATTGTAGCAAATGTAAGGAAAATAGCTCTCTTCAGTGCCCTGGGTTGCTGAGCCAAGGTCTCTAAAGGGCGGATTTAGGATCGGATTAAAAAAAATTAAGTTGAATTAAATTATATAAAAATATCTATATACACATCATGTAAAAAAATATTTTATATATAATTTTTTTTTTTTTTTTTACATGTCAAAAATTGAAGTGGGCTGGATCTGGAATGGGCTCCACCTAAATCCATCAGTGGATCTATCCCCCCTATCGTCCCGAGTTGCGAGACTTCTTGATTAGTGTGGCAGATTTGATGACACCGGAGGGTAATTGGAGAAATGAGATGATAACATTAGCTGTTCGATCAAAATTTAATCCTATCACTACCAACTTGCAAAGCAGAGGCAGTAGCTTCTTGCATCTTCTTGTTCGTTCCTTTATAAATGACAGTCTCACATTAAAGCGAACGTTTATAAATCATGTATGCTCTTGTGCATCTATTTTTTCTGCGATTTTGATTCTTCTAATCGAGTGATATTAGGGGTTCTAATTCTCAACACCTTTTGGTGTACAAGCGACATTCTAATGCAAGTTTGGGAATACACTTCTCGACCCAAAATGGAACTGCTCGTATGGTGCTCTTGTGGTCTTGCTGGAAAAACAGGAACTCCTGTGTTTCTTTCCATACAAACCGAGAGAATTCCAAGAGAAGCAAAACCTAATTTGAAGGACAGCCATGATCATGCCGACTGCAGTGAGAAACTGGAAACCATCTCCATCAAATTGCCTAAAACTAAATGTGGATGCAGCCATGAAGAGGCGAAGGAATTTTATGGGGTTCGAGGCGTGCGTAGAGATGAAAAAGGGACATTTGTGCTCCATCTCGACTTATGTTGTAAAGTGTTCTGCTGTCTGGGAGGGCCTAAAATTTGCCGAGTCTCTAAGAACATTTCCAAAAGACTATTTATAAAGACCCATCCTTTCACACACCAGAGGGAGCACTAATTAAAAAGTCTCTCTTTTCCCTGCTTCCCATTTTCAGTCTGTTGTTTTATTAGACTAGAGACAAATGACGTTACACCTCTAGTTGTACTCGAGGCTTGGTCCTTGTTACGGGGCACAATAATGTGAAGGGAGCTCCCATTTAGGAAAGCATCAACCTAGATTTTAGGGAGTCATCAATCCTAGATTACACGTGTGCAAGTGTATGCTCGTATGTTTAGGGGGGTGTCGTCAACACTACCATAATCTCACGAGGAGTCGACACAAATAATCAAAAGAAGAATAAGAGCATAGATTTTATCAAAGCTCATCAAATCAAACCCTTCATTATTATAGTTAGAAATATCAAGTGAGAACTAACAAATCAAATTTTCAAACAGTGCAGTCAAGGAAAAAAGAACGTGACTGAATGAACACAAAATGGACATTCTCAGGCTGGGAACGCCAGAAAAAAATTGCAAAGCATGTTAAGTCACAGTGGGCACTACCATGAAAATAACAAAAAAGAGTGTTCCAGTATTCGTTCCCCCGTAAAGAAGCGGCAAGGATTGATCAGAATACATAGCTTCACCTTGGTCTAGATGTGCACACGAGATAGAAAATGTAACTAATAGTCCAGCACTTTTCTTTCAATTCCAGAAGAAAAGATGAAGCACACAATGCCTACAGTAGGAGGAATCTGAAAGCGACGAATCAGCCCCAAGCAGGTGATGAAACAGAACAGCTCATCATGCCAATTTTAACAATTATTGCAGTTTCTTTGAATCGGAAGTTTTTCCAGAATTACATGACTTCAAGTTGCAACCAAGTGAGAGGATTTTCAGGACTAATTTATCTATCTCTTCTTCCTTTCTATCATACACAACAAAGGCAAGAAAGGCAATGGGAACTCCTGCACAATCCAAAGACAATAACCAAATGGAAACTGGGGTAGAAGAGAACATATGTATACATGCACACAGAACCATCAAATCAGAATTATTCAAAATGTTAATTGCATACAATTAGAGACGGATGCATGCATGCAAAGCATGTTCAGACACACACACACACACACACGAGAGAGAGAGAGAGAGAGAGAGAACCTATAACAAACACATTGTGAAGAGAAACCGCTCCAAGAATGCTGAGAGCCAATAGAGAGAGAACCACCTGTCCACAACCAGATTCAGAATGAATAAACATTGGTTGATGGAATCCTAATTACAATAAATGCAAATATTGAAGTGCTTCACCAAAAAAAAAAAAAAAAAAAAAACAAACGTGATCAAGGCTACAAATTTTATCATTCATTCACCTGGTGGGAACCTGAAAGTCATCAATTTACTTTATTCCTATTCTTATTATCATGTTCCTCTAGACTAGAGGCAGCAGTTCACAGATTTATGTTATTATCATCAGTGCGCAATGCCTGTATACATGTTGTGGCACACAGTACACACCCACTTCTACTTCAAAACAAATTTATTATCCTAACATGTTCTCCTAACAAATTTTCCATGTCCAATCGATGTAAAGCTACCTCTTCTAGAAATCTAAGAAAAAAATATATTTTTGTGTCGGGCCATGTTATTTTTGGCCCACTTATCACTATCCTAACACGTTCTATTGGGATTGCGTGGCACCAACGAATGATAGCATCTTTCTGTTTATGCAAGACACATCTTAACCATCTAAAATAATGTTCTCTAAATTTTATTCGCAAATAAAGCCACCTCATTTTGCAATACAACATCATTTCATAGTTATCTAGTATGTAGTTGTCACAAATCCACCTTCGAGTATGTTTGGTAAAGCTTTTTCAACCTTATAAGCTGGTCAAGTGTAATTTTTATCCACATACATTCTCTAGGACCAACAACTTATAGTCTACAAAAAGCTTTACCAAACGTACACTTAATCTCATCATTATATTTTATTCATCATGTGAACATTTTATTATTTAATTGCTCAGTAACTATAAAACTTCCATTTTAAAGGATCTTTCAATCACATAAGATCCCCATGACATGTGTATTCAGTTCAATCCACTGTACTCTTGTGCATTAATAAATTCTCCACCATTAAAGGGGTAGGTATTTCAATCACATAAGATCCCCGTGACACTTCTTTATTCGGTCCAATCCACTCTACTATTGTGCATTCTGTCTTTGTCACATTCCATGCGTTTTGTCTCAGTTCTTCTTAATGTCAAATGCTTAATCCCATAAGTGTTCTCCAAAATAAAGACAAACAACAACAAAAAGCAAAACATATCCTTTTTCAGGTTAAGCATATGTAAGCTCATTGCATACACACAGATAGCTCGAGTTAAAGCTTCCAAAAGAACTCATAACATCTTTTCAACCAAAAAAAAAAAGTGAAATTTCCATGAAGAGTACAAAGCAATTAAAACGCTAATAATGATATTACCTTTACAAAAAGTATCCAGTCACTTCCTTTGCAAAGTGATTTTAAACAAATTATTGCAGAGTTCCACCCAGACGCCACTGACAGAGCAACTTGGTGAGACTTATCTTCTGAAATGTGAAATTTTGACTCCTGAATTTTTTCAAGTTTGTATCCCAATCTGCACAAACACAGCCATAATTAGCATTCCTACATATTATGTAGATGTCCTTTTAAAGTGACATTGTGAATCTTCTCTTTTGGACAAGTAAACTTGCAACCTAAAAACAAATAATAAAAAAATTGCAGTGCATACCGTAGACTTAGAAAAATCTAATGGATTTGCATTTTATTTAGTACTCTTTTACTCATAAAATCGTATCAGTCACCAAATAAACGAGCCATGGAATTTATGCACTTGTTTAACACCATAGCTGAAATCTATATGTCCTTATCTAATTCCATGGTAAACCCATGCAGAAGCTCAATACAAATGCTTATGCAGAAAGAGAGAGAGTCAGCATATATACATTTTCTCTGGTAACTTGGCATGGATGAAAAGGAAAATTGATGCTGCCAGCAGAAGCTTGGAAACCGCAGTTATGATGGTATATCCAGTTGCAATAAAGTTGAAGAAAAATGCAGCCAAGATCAACAGTACTGTTAGTGTTAGCTTTTTATTCCTCCAAAGAAGCGTGTCAGCAACTGCAAATGTTATCAATATTGATGAAATTTAGAAACACCTTCAAGAATCCAACAATATAGTCATATTTACATGTTGATTACACTGAATGTTTTAATTTATGCAAGTAAAAATCAATTATTGGAAATCTGGCCAAGGGGTAGCAAGCTCACAAATTCACAATAAAGACACAGAAACAAATCCCATAAATAACTACCAAGGAATAATACGATATAAAATGTTTTATAAACTTACACAAGCAGAAATATGAACAATAAGAAACCTGCATGCTATTTGCATAATAACAAGCAACATAAAAATATTGTAAGCTGTCATATCTCCTTTTCATCTCAACCACCAAGCTCCTTCCCTGCTTGTGAATAATTGAGCTCTCAAATCATTCCAATATATGCTTCCTCCTTCCATATAATTCCTTTCCTAACACATTTTCTTTTCATTCACTCCGTCACATACAAACAGGCATCATATTCTAGCTTATTCTTCTTTTTACATAAATTCTTAACATTCAGAACTCTTCATCTTCTTAGTCATTAAATTTCTGATCCCTATGAAAAAAAAATTATTAGCGTCATACCTGTAGGCCCATATCCGAGATCAATATTAGCTATTATATCTTAGTCTATAAGCACTTCCTCTATAACTTTTAATGCAACCAACCAATCAGCAAATGAACATCCATACAAAGTATTTAAGGTGGAGTTTTTGGATCACAAGGGGGAACAATTCCCAGGTGCAATCGAGGTCATAAACCATTCTACATGATCAACTTTTAGCTTCATTTTCCATGACGTATTGTGGAACTGAAATTGAATCATATGGTTTTCAGAAGTTTAAGTCACTATTCGACCCTGACAAATAAATGCATATCAGTGGTAACCAGACATCCTAGCGGTTGATTAATGACAATTCTGGACAGAAGTAAGCAAATCATATGCACTAAATTCTAAAATATGTGGAACATTTTGCATCCAGTGAAGAAAGAAGAATAAGAGCTTCAGTGAGAGGAGATTGATACCCTTCCCATTTCCGAGAAGTAAGGCAGCTTTAGAGGGCCTATCATTTGTGGTTCGAACATCAGCCCTCAAGTGTGGGTATGATTCAATAGTCCTCCTAAGGCCCTCCTGCAAACAATTAATTTAATTGAAGAAAAATCATCATAAGAAATGACTCATATAAGTATCAAAAGATTTCCGCCACCAAAGTTTTTAATGCATATTAGACAGAGTCAATCAATTATTATAGAAAATATGGCGTGGAAGTTCATGCCAGTGTGTGGGTAGTGAAGAGGTTAAAAATTTCCTTCTGTTAAATATGTGTGCAGGAAACAATCAAATAAAGGGATACAAGGCCACACTTATTTGCATGTGTAATGAAATTAGATTTTATGGCAGCATAAAGGATGAATCATATCCAAAGCGTGAATTCAATCTCATAGCATAAACTATTTAATAAACTAATGAGTAGGTGTTAGGCAAGAGAAATGCAATTGATTCATTGAGGGTCATAAAAAGGACCTGGAGTGTTACAATTGGTGTGTAGCCAAGACGATCATTTGCTTTAGAACAATCAAACGTTCGGCTGCAAGACAGAAGTCTAATTCTCGAAGGAGTCAACTGTGGAACCTTCATTCCATAAGGAGCTAAAAGCTTATAAATTAACTCCACCATATGTGCAATTGGCATTATAACAGCGGCAGGAATCTTAATTTTTGGCCTGCATACTTAATAAATCAGAAATAGCTAACATATGTAGGTAATTATACATTTCTACATGGAAATAAACCTCTAAAAAACATAAGAAACAGAGATATAGATCCTAACAGAGTTGAGGGAACAAACAAATATGCACATAGAAAACAGAGGGAATAAAATTTGAGTTTTTTTTTTCAATAAGGGTATGCCTATATCTTTCTTTATATACGGCAATTCTGCACTAAAGCCATTTCTTAAGGCAGTTCAGTTGACAATTAGAGCAGTGGGTACTGTAGCAAAAACGATTGCAAAAGAGGGAAAATCGGCTGTCAATCTACTTGTATAGCTTTACATCCGTCCCAAGATATCATTTCCAATACATCCACGGGGCAGGCTCATTATGGAAATCCAAATCACCCCCTCACACGGAGTTGTATACTCTCCATGGGGCCCTCTATCTCTTCCTTCTCCGAGCTCAAGTTATGGAAGAAGGTGGGTTGTGGGGCTTACTTCCTAGCCCCAGTTAATATAGCCTCCATAGCCAAATGATGTTGGGTGCATGGGACACCATAGCTCATATGGTAGTTTAGGAGTAACAATGTGAAACTATTGCAGAATCAAGAACCAAGAATAGAGTGGAGAGGAGAAATAATGGGACTGGGAAAGCATGAATTCTATTAACAAAATCAATGTGTGAGACTTGTCCAACACCTCCACGATCAGCTTTGTCCAACACCTCCACGATCAGCTTTGATACCAAGTCAAATCATCTATATCACCAATAGGCAATGAGCTGATAAGCTGCTCAAAATTACTAGTTTAGAATGGACCAATATAGGGCAAGTTCCAATACTCCGATTAGCAAGATCAGATAAGGTACTTCTCTATCCATTGAAACACAGAAGCCTACAATGAAACACTTGGTGCCTTCTGTCAGACCACTAAAAGACGCATGATAACCCGAGGGAAGTAAGCCAGGCTTCACACTCGAATAACAAGTGATTGAGGGGGCCTTTTGCCCTAAGAAATCATCATTTACACTTCTCTTAAGAAAGAAGAAGAGTACCTTTCATAACCAAGGCCTTCAAGAATAAGAGACATGAACTCCCAAAATTTGATTGGTTCCACATTGGTAATGAAGTATGCCTGCAAAGGAAATTCAATTAAAAATTTGTCTATTCAGGCTTTGCATTTACAATCATGTGAATTCAATAATACTTCAAGAAATTATACATTCAAAATCCCTCTTATGCTCCATAAAGTATCTGTAAAATCAAATGTCAGTGCACTATTCTAAAATCTAGGAGAGAATTTTTGGACTGTGTGTCTTTTAAAAGTACACTGTTTACACATTCCCAGATACACTTCAAGAACATGAGTAATGCACTCCCATTAATTGGCTGACAACTTGACATATATCCAAAATAACAACCGATTATCAACAGTATAACAAGATGCAAGGAAAAAAGATTCATAAATGGCAGATCTATAAGTACTCCCATAAATGTCGCCGCACTATTCTCAATCTAGGAGGCTTCTGAATTTCTGGACTGTCTGTCTTTTAAAAGTACTCTATCTACACATTCACAGATACACTTCAAGAACATGAGTAACGCACTCCCATTACTTGGCTGACAACTTGACATACATCCAAATAACAACCGGTTATCAACAGTATAACAAGATGCAAGGAAAAGAGATTCATAAATGGCAGTTTGATGCTGCAACATATCATTTTTACACGAGCAATTGGACAAGAAATATATGCACTCCGATCAACTGAAATGGTATGAACTCTATGCCTTGCAAGAAAGAAACTTTACCTGACCAGCAGCTCTTTCTGCCACTGTCCCTTCTGATGCCAGAGCTCTTTCAGCACAGATGTGAGCATGTGCCACATTCTCCACATAAGTGAAATCGTACATGTTATTTCCATCTCCAATAATAAACTGGAAAATTCACAATACCCATCAAAATGACCAAAACTGTCTGGATATCCAAGTACAAAAACAGCTAAAAGCACTTGAAAAATAAGTAAAAAAATAACAATGGCATAAGAGACAAAATATACAATTCAAATTTAGTAAGGAGAAGTAGAGTTACTGCCAGGAATGAGCATCACCAAATATATATTTCATGCAAAGGAAACTGAAAGAGTGACTAAAAAGCAAAGCAGATGAGTCTCATGCATTCTCTTTAAGCTAATCACAACTTCATTAGTTTAATTGCTGTCGGATAAATTAATCCACTCAAAAGGAAAATCAATGTGTGACTAAGTAAAAATACAAGAACAACCAAAACAATAACCTTGGATTTCCCAGCCCTTGCTGCAGCAACTAAAGATGGAACAAGTAACTTATCACCCGGGCCAAAAATGCTGCTAGGTCGAATGCAGCATGTTAGAAGTCCATTCGAACCATTTGATTTGATAACTAGGGCTTCTCCTTCAGCTTTTGTAGCAGAATATGAATCATTGTGCTGAAAAATTTAACCAAAAATAATATAATTTGATACACTTGCATCAATGAAATAATTGTTTGACAGAAAATCAAATTAAGTTTCATTTGCATCTAGCAGAACTAACTTAGACCAGGAGAAAAGCATACAATTCTTTATTTTCTTACATCACCAAGTAATATAAAATAGTGAAATTATGTGGAGCAACAACAGTCCATCTGATCCAAATAAAACAGCAGGAAAAAGAAAAATACAGATAACTAAATGAAAATGACGTCTTCCTTTGGTTCGTCATGCGGTGTAAACTAGTGATGAATGCAAAGAATGCTTTTAATAATCCCATTGTAGCATTGATATAAAGATAATACTGACATTAAGTCAACACAGTTCAGTACCTTAGCAGGATAGGGCAACAATTCATTCCCATTAAATATACCGTGAACTCCATCAAAGACAACACTTGGAGAACTAGTATACACAAGTCTTTTTACTTTCATCTCAATACAGGCATCGATAATATTCTTGGTTCCTGTTGCAGTAAAGAAAAATAAAGGCAAAATTTATAAGACTAGAGACTTTCAGATGCATAGAGAGTATATTTCTTTATCAAGCTCTTTGAAATCACAAAGTTACCTTGTACGTTGACAGAGTGATGGAGCTGATGGTTATTAATGGACGAATCAGGAGCAGCCATATGGAAAACAACTTCCACTCCTTGGCAAGCTGCACAAACACAGGGATAATCCAGGAATAATCAAACATTATGCGAACATCTATATTGGAGCTTTGAACTCACCAACTTCCATCGCAGAGAGAACAAAATCTATAACCAGTCAAGTTATAAAACCAAATAACACAATCATCCCCTGGCATTAGAAACCGGTTTACCTGTGTTTGCTTCAAATTTCAATAACTATTTTTATGCTCAAACTCGCAGAACTCTTTTTAGTAATTACACTGTCCTGGAAATAGTTTCTATGAGAATTTTTTGAATTTATACATGTGATCCAATTCAAATTTTATGCCCCATCCTCCAGCTGCTCCCCCACCAACCTGACATGCACTGAAATACTATGCTCATTTATTGTCTTGTTGAAGTGTGGAATGAGACACTTGAGAATCCAGATGGTCAGATATGCAACGGATAGTTAGACTAGAAACAGGAAGGAACTAGCCCTTTACAGATTTTCAATAAGCAACTTTGATTATGAAATCAGAATCCCATCTTCTAAATCTGTCTTGTACCTTGTCCTAAACTCCTAATTAGAAGGTGTCATAATTTCAATAATGTAAAGAATATCATTAAGTTAAAGAAATTAGCATAACGACTGACTCTATTTACACCTTCTTAAACAAACTTTAGAAACGAATAATCTCACACGTAAACAGAAAATTCTTAGATGCAGGATGACTCTTGGTGAAAAAATGTGGATGCAGGGAGGGAGCGCTGGGGAGATTGATTTCAAATCATCTCCTCAGAAAAATATTGAAAATATTTATTGCAACCTCCCAAATATACCTCCAACCAATACGACTGGCTCATGGCTCTAGTCCAATATATTACGAGCAAGGGGGTAACTGGTCCTACATGCAGACTTAAAACTCTCACTCAATTTTTAAATATACACCTAATGCATGTGAAGAACATTCAATCTTAACAAAAGCTAGAAATAATCATACCATCGATCAAATAGAAAAAAAAATTAAGAAATAAAGAAAACTCAAAGAAACAAATAATTCAGACATTAAACACAGGAGGCAAAAATAAAGTAAGACCTTTAAGTACTTGGGATTTGTCACGAAGATCAGTGGAAACATATTGAGTGCGGCCAGACGTCAGGGCCTTCCTGAGAACCCCTTTCTCCTCATCAGGATCCAGCACAATGCTGGGACCCAAATCCGCTATACGGACCTTAAATATCTCATATTCGATTAACATTACCACCAAATGCCGCGCTGCAAAGCCTCTCCCACCCGTCACCATACACCACCTCTCTTCCTCAGCCATTTAAAGATATATTCTGAAAAATATTACCAATACTATGGTCCTGCAAAGTGATAACTTAGAAATGTGCTTAAATATTTATAACATGACATTAATGCTAGTTTTGCATGTACATATCTCAAAAATAAAAATGTGGGTAATTACTGAAAATTGAAATAGAGGTAGAATAACATAAAATATTTAATTAAGTTGATATATAATTAGAGATTGATTAGTTCTGTTAGGATCAAATTTTGAATCATCTCATCTAAAAACCAATTGGTGTCCAGTGAAAGCGGGATAAACCTTTTGAATCTCAATCCATCATTTGACTGAACAACCCATGGGCTTAAGAGTGGCCGGTTGCTCCAATACAATCCTCCCTCAACATGATGTTCTTGTGACTCGAACAGGTCATATAGCTCTCATACCACTTATTAAATCAAGTTAAAACCAATTGGTGTCCACCGATTTGAGTGACTAACCCATGGACTTAAGAGAGGGGCGGAGCCAGCTGCGGTCTAGTGGAGCAATTGCCCCCACTGGATGTTTGTCCTGAGTATTTCATCTAGAATATTCCTACTTGTACATAAGGAGTTTCAGAACCATTTCACCTATTACACTCCATGGGCAGCCGGTTTTCAAGGCAAGGAGAAAACCATAAACAACCGCACCAAAATTCGAGAGAAATGTTGTCGAAAAATTCACTGTTGCTAGAGGAAGATCACCATCGAATAACAACAATTTTGGAAAAATAAATAAATTATAAGGAGTTGAGTTGAAATTTAATCATTCACAACAATCAGATCGAGTGCGATTTCAACATATAAAACCCCTTTTTACATTTAATAAAATCCGATAGTATTAGTACCTTCCAAATTTGGTGATGATTAAGTTGAGTAGAAATCACTGCAGCACAAGATAAAATGGTGCCGATGAATACCTCCCTTTTTTCCTCTCCAGTCTCCAGCTCTCCTTCACACTTGTTCCCAATAGTGAGTGAGTGTAATACAGAAGAAGAAAACCGTAGCCGCTTGTTTCCTTTGCTCAATGAATAAGACTTAAAACGGACATGGGTTATAGTTCAATATGTATGCTTTTAATTGGGCTTTACCAAAAAAAATTCCCAGATTAGTTTTTTTCTGTTGTATTCTTTTCTTAAAATCTTTTAAAATTTCTATATCAATGCACAATCGTATTGACGAGAGAACGTATCTTCTATAAAATACAAAAAAAAAAAAAAATTATCTTTTCAAACACACATTTTTCAATATGATAATGTTACACGCTAATCCAAATTTTTTTTACAATCATGTTATACGTATATAATGCATCACCAATTGCATTACACCCCTCTCACATAAAGGAAAGCCCACACATAATAAAATATTTGTGGGCCCCCTCCATGTGAGGTAGTGTAATACATTTGGTACACCATAAGGTGTACACATAGTATTTTTTTTTTTTTTAACCACATATTTCCATTAATCTACTATTGTAAAATACATTTTTTAGCGAAAAATGGGGGTCAAACAGGCGCTTAGTGAATTTTATATTCCTCGAAGCTTGGGGGTATCCAGACATATTATGAGATCTCAAAGCTTTGGGGGGGGGGGCATCCAGACATATTATGTCAAAGTACATAATTATCAAGAGATCATTTCGAGGAAAGGTTAGGGACACCTCATGTTGATGAAAGGATTGAGAAGTTTGGGTGGTGAACAAGGCAAATTAAATGCTCGACTTTTCTGGGAATGTATGAAGCTCAACAACAATGCTTGCAAAAGTATAAAATAGAATTTTAAAAAGCTCGATTGATCATTATATAGTAGGGGTTACCTCAACATTGGGATGTTAAGTGGGGGATTCGCCACCAGCTCATCCCATAAACTAGTCGAGTTGGCTTGACTCAAGACCATGCAAACAACAAATGCAAGTCGAATAGCGAAAACCTCGTATGATCGCTTGTCGTCTATTACGAGTTGGTTCGCAAGTCACTACCAAGGCGAGCCTGGTCTTGCACTTTATTGCATTTTGCAGTTGTTGAATTGATTGAAGGATTGCATTTTGCAGCATTTAACAACTGCAACATTTTAGGTATCTTTTCAAATTTTAATTTTTTGTCCATAAGAATAATTTCACACAACTTGTGGTTGCATTCTTTAAAACTTTAATTGTGATTAGCATCTGCTCTCGCCACTCTTCTTCTTAAGTGTTAGATTGGAAATTTATGTCTAATTTCGTAATTTGTTTGCTATCTAGTCTCTACTTCTATATTTGTTGTTGCATTGTTATAACACTCATTTTACATAATGACTAGCTCATCATCATCTTTATAATAATAATAATAATAATAATAATAATAATAATAATAATAATAATAATAATAATAATAATAATAAAATAAAATAGTTCTACTTTGCCAAGTTTTCAAAGATCTATCAAAAATTTCAGTTGCGTTACTATGTCGATAATCATTATGTATATTTGGTAGCATATCTCGATGATAAAAATTTGACTCTTATAAAGAAACTATTTGCTATTAACACACATTGCATAAGATAAAGCTTATTGTCATGTTGTACAAGTTATTGCACAATTTTTATGTAGCGTATCTTGTACTCCATGTATGGTACATTATTTTATTGTATCTACTGCAGTTAATTTTTCTTTTCGTTTTGAAAGAGTATTCGAATATAGCTTTTATATTAACTCTTTACTGTCGATGATCGATACAATTTGCTACACACACACACACACACACATATATATATATATATATATATATATATATATATATATCATCGGTTTTGCTACTAGTACATCAAGATGTACATAAGGGTGTACACCATCCTCACATGAGAGGGGGCCCCACTTGAATAATATAATCGAGTGGGTCCCTCCATGTGAGGAGGGTGTACACCCTTATGTACAAATCTTGATGTACAAGTAGCATTTTTGATATATCATTTAGGCAAATTGAGGAGTGCAAAATCGAAAATATGGAGGAATGAATATGAATTATAATAGTCTTAGAACTTTAATTCGTTATAGCAACGAGATAACTAATTTTTGCCATAAATTTCAAAATTAAGTTGTTTTGACTCACGATAAGTGGATTATATGCATTTTATTTTATAATTTGTTCAATATATTTTCATCTTCTATGCAATGTGAATCTTGTTTCTCTTGTTTAAATTCTGTTATAATCTCATTATTTAATATTTCTTTAGCCTTCTTACTGTGCAGAGGCAAAGATTATATGTATCTCAAGTATGCGTCGTGATGGAAGACACTTTCAAAAATATTTTTTGATGTATACGAATTATTATTTTTCAAAAACATTGCCTTCAATTAATTCAAAATTATTTAAATTTTACCTTTGATATAATTATATCCTTGATAATCATAAAATTTTATAATTCGTACCCAAGTCACACACTAATCTCTTGATTAATATAATTCACGCTATTTGCATATGCATCGATATTTCATAATTGTTTCCTCTCATAATTGTATCTTTGATTGTTGATATTCTAAGACTCTTGTGTTGTGATAGTTTTTCAAACTGTGTAGATTTAACTTTTTCTGTCAAAATATATGAAACTCGTATACTTGGAATATCTACATGGGACGAGCCATTAGTGAAGACCAGCATCTTTAATTTACTTCAATGGTGGAATGCATAACGATATCAATATTGTTATTGTCCAGTATAACTCGGGACTTGTTCACAGCACCCACAATTTTACGAGCAATTATAGACGAAAGGTCTATTATGATAAATCACACGATAGATCGAGATGCATTACGTGGCTTGATCAATATTATAATCTAAGTAGAAGTACAAGTTTGTATACACCATTGCCTCAAGAATGTGAAGGTAGTCTCACAGAATCTTTTCAGATGTGCACTTAAAGACTACTAAACTAGAATTTTAAGTATATTTCTCTTCTATATTCTTTTTTTAATTGTATTTATTTACGTCATTGTTATTCTTCATGGTGAAAATTAATTTTTTACAAAAAAAAAAAAAAAAAAAAAAAGAAGTAAATTAAAAAGGCAAGCCAACTCGCTCTCGGCTTGCCCATATGCAAGTGCGAGTTGGCTCACATGATAGACCGAACCATCCGAAAATGAGAGAATCTAGCGGCTCAACTCAATCCACTAAACATCCGTATCTCAATATTATTCCGGTCTAAACCACTTTATACCATCTCACTCTTAAGGTATGAGAAAATCATTTTTACTTTTCAACTTATTCTAACCTAATTGTCAAATTAAAAAAAGTTGTCCTAGCCTCGTACCGTACGTCTTCAACTAAGAATAAATTTGCCATGGATGACAGGTCGTTGGCCGGTAGCCATGAGAGCCGCGGTGGCTAATTGACATGGTCGTTTTCCCACTCCGCACTTCGAATTTTTGGGGTCTGACCGCCGACCCACTTTTATTTTGTCTCAAGACTTTCACAGTCAAAAATTATAAAATTATTTATATACAATGAAACATGTGGTGTGAAACCAATTCTTTGACCTTATTTTCCATGAAGCATTTTGTGAGGCAAGAAATGCGAAATCTATTAAAGGGTGGTGTCTGGGGAGACAAATTTATTTCCTTTTATACCGAATTATGACATAAAAGAAAATTTGTACAAAAAATTGTTGTTTTACACCGAAAAACTTACGAGACTTGAGCTGTCCTGAACTAAAGTACGTGATTGTCCCTATCTACGCGGCTACACCCTGAATCGATCCTATAGCCAACTAGGTCGTTGAATTCACTCTATAGCTGGCCAGCTAGGCTTCTGTTTGGTGATGATCAAAATCAAATTTTTAATAAATTTTGATAAAATTTAATAAAATGTATGATTAAAAAGTTATGAATCTCATGAAATCTATAGTTAAAATTAATTATTAACTTTAATTAGAATTAAATTTTTAATTTTAATCCCTAGGACTAAGTCCTTTTTAGGTTAAAGTCAAGAACCCACTAAATTATTACACACACACGAGTTTAACATGTATTAAGAATATTATTTCTTTTAATAAAGTCCATAATGGTGGTAGGTGAAGCCCATACTTGTATTACGAGTATTGCTTTTATTAGAATATTAAAACAATTCAGATAAACTACGAAAATGACTTGTTAAGGTTAAAGGGTCCGTCGAAACCTTGCTTCCTCCAAAGAAATTTACTTTTTGCTTATTTTAGTATCCACTACAAAAAAGGACGAGGGAAACCAATTTTCATTTAAGTCCAAATTTATGTTGACCAAACGGCGATGAAAATTTTCTTATGAAAAATCCGTTGTCGATACTTTAATCAAACGTGATTGATAAAGAAATCTATCACAAATATCGACAAAATTTGATCACGAAGGTAGATGAGTTTTAGATAACTCTAGGACCGATGTATTATCGATTTGATCTTCACTTTTCTCGTGTAGATATTACTATTTATAGGGCCCGTTGGTCATGATTTTTGAGAAACCAAAATAAAATTTTGAGATTCAAATGTTGCTTTTAAACTCTTTTAGATAATTTTATAAAATTGTATCTTTTAATTATAAGAGTTCTCAGAGGAAGTTGGTCCAATGTGATTTTATCTGAAAACTCTTCTGGAATAGGAAGATTTTTTAGAAATTACGTTTCAAGCAAAAATCATGCTAAAGGAGCTCATAATATCTTGTACACTTTAAAATTTTACATGAAATTAATATCGTATTTGAATTTTGTGTTTACACATTATTACTTATAAAAATTCTAAAATGTCAATTTTGTGGGAATCTAATCTGCATAATATATTGACCATATGCATGTAAATAAATTATTGTTTTAATTTTTCAGAAGATTAAATTTTTAGACTATACGTTTTTCAAATGTTGATCATTCTACCTGATCTACATTCAAGCAAAATGTAGTTCTATTCTCTTACCGTCCAAACGTGCCTTAGAGATTTTGAAATTATTTTGCTGTCATGTAGATCAGGTAGAATACATGGTGAACAGTCGATTTCTGATGCATTGAATTTCTAACATGGATCATTTATTCACACACACACACACATATACATATATATAGCAGACACTGAAATATAATATTTATTTACTAAGTAGATCGTGTAATACTGGACACAATGTCTATTAATACGTACTAACTAACATATCCTAGAAAAACTATTTGTCCATCGACAATCGAAGTAACTTCCCAGCAAAAACATACAGAATGGATAACCTGAAAGACGTAAAAATCATCGAGGGCAAGCTAATAATCTCCAATCCCTAACAACTAAAAAGCATGTTTGTCCTAGCTTCTTCTGCAAAGAAGCGGCTTATTTCGGTAATATTACACTTGATATTATTCAGAAGGTGGTTTTAAGCAAAGCCAAACATGGTCTATTAATCGCATTATTTATATTTATATTTAGTCCTTCAGTTTGTTATTAGAAGTTCCATAGAGAAGATGTTTGAGAAAAGTTTCCCCCGCTATCATCACTGCCATGGTCGTCTTCATTGTCGTCATCGTCTTTGAATGCAAAATTTGGTGGAATGTACATTTCATCTGGATCAGGAAATAAGCCAAAATCCGTAACTTTACCAGCATCATTTTTATCTAATATGTCCAAGAATGACCAATCGATCGAGTCCACTGTTTCGGCCCCCTCCGAGTTTGGTGACGGCGATGCATCCTCTAATTCTGTCGAAAATCAAATTTAAATGAAGTAAACGAGTAATTTGATCCTTATTATCTAAAGACAAAATTCATGTAATTTGTCCCGTCTCTAACAAGTTATAGAAGTACCTGTTGGTGGCTGCTGAGTATTGCTGCTACTGTTATTAGCATATTGTTGAGCAACAACTTGTATTTCCGGCGGCGTGAGCGATTGTCCGCCAGCAATGTTTGGCGGATCATCCGGGAAATTAAACTTTGCGTGGCGGCCTCGGAGGCAAAACAGGGCGGCGTCGAACGCCTTGGCTGCCTTCTCAGCCGTGTCGTAAGATCCTAACCAAATCCTTTCTCGGCTATTGGGAAGCCTTATTTCCGATACATATTTCCCCCACTTTCGCTTCCTAACACCCTTATACTTTAACTGATCATTCCCAGTTTGTGAAGAAGATGATAAATCCTTGTTCTTATCCATTTTGTTGGATAAAAAACAGACAAATCTTTTTATTTATTAAGGTTCAAATTACTTGTTTTTGGCGGCTTATTCATTTGGTGCATTTATATGTTTGTGCACAGACCACAGTCCAGCTGCTCCAGCTTGTTTCATGAGATGGAGTCTTGCTTAGCGTGTTGAATCTTAATGGAAATATGAGCGTTGAAATAGCGTATGACTCGTAGGGGGGTGTGTTTAAGGTGTGAGTGCACCGTGGCGTGGGGAGGGTGATATAATCGATGATGACATGAAAAACAATGGTAAGACCTGGTTGGGACAAACCCTAATATGCACATGGAGATTGAATTTTTGTATAATTTTTATTTGTTAATGTTAAATAAAAAATTCGTTTGCCTAAGATTGAAATTTTATTTACATATTTCGTAGAATTTATATTTACTATATATTTATTATTTGAACATTTCGTACGACCCGTAGCTTAGCAACACTTAAAAGATATATTCTAGTTTACGTGTGGAGAAATCTTTTCATGTCATTTTTTATTTAGATACTTATGTATTTCCTAATATTGAATATATAAAGATTTTAGTAGTTTTCACTTTTCATTATATTTCTTGATTTTTGAGATTGCTTCTATAATTTTATTATATATATATATATAATCTCTAATTGATAAATCACTCTAACCTCATAAGACGCTTATGGCTCTGATACTAAACAGGCTCAGGGGCAACAAGGAAACAAGGAGGTGAAAGAGACAACAAGATAATTATGAAAACTTAGAATTGAAGAAATAATAATTTCATTTGAACAAAATATAATACAATAGTTGAATATAAAATATAACTTTGAATACAAGATTGAAGAGTACAGAAATTTTGAAATAAAAGTTTGGAAGTTTTAAAAACTTAGAGCCCGTTTGATGCACATTATTTTGAAAAAAATGCATTTTTTTTTATGTAATGATGGTGAATATGTGGTTGAAAAGTTATAGATGTGATGGAAAATATTATTTTATTGAAGAATATGTGGTTGAAAATGAGTAGAAGAATGAGAATGAGAATGAGAATCAAACAGGGCCTTAATACAAGGCTTATACAACTTTCTTCAAGAAAAACTTGCTCTCCTCATCCAGAAGACTTCATCTTCCTTTATACTTGATCTTTTAAGCTTTGGACTTGAAAATTTCTTGAATTTGATTGAAGAGTCTTTGAAGGATGAGTTATGCTACACTTACAAAGGAAGTGTACAAAGTTGAGTTACAAAATCAAATCTGCACCAATCATTTAAAAAACAAATTTTTAAATATTTTTAAATCATTTGAAATCAAGAGCCTAGATTTTGCCAACACACTTTATCATTCTACTTTTGTAACTCATCTTTGTACAAAAAGCATTCTCCTTGAAGGATAGTTGTCCCTTTATTTTTTGTTAGACTACTTTGTCATTGTTTGCCATGATTTGAATTCTTAAAATTTCTACCATGATAGGAATTTATACTTTAATAAAGTACTTTATTAAAGTTTCTTTCTTCCTTTGTACGTTGGTAAAGCCACAAAAATAATTTATTGGCTGGTGAACACATTTAGGTAGTGTTTGATTTGACAACTTTTCCATGGAAAATGGAAAGTTTATTCCATTTTTCCAAAAGTTGCTTGTTTGATTGTCAAAATTTTGCCAAGAATTTGTTTTCCCTCCCATCCACCCACGCGCCCCAATTTTTGGAAATCATTGAAAAAGTTTTCCTTGATTCCAGCTTTTTTTTTTTTAATTTTTTTTAAGGCAATTGAAATTTTTTTTAGATTCAATGGTAAAAAAAATGATCACTTTTATTGACAATTTTCATTCAAAATAAAGTCAAACGAATGATATTCGATATGGTACTTTTTTCAATTGGAACAAATTCTAGATCCAATAATGAAAAAATGTATCACTTTAATGAACGATTTTCATAAAAGACAAAATCAAATGGACACCAAACTTTCAACATTTTTCAGGTGAAAAATTATACCAATCAAACACAATTAATTACAATTCTCGGTAAAAACAAATTTTAGGCAATTCAATTCCATATAATTCATTTTCTTTCCACCCAAATTTCACATTTACAATCAAACGGACCTTTATTTGCCTTTTGAACACAATATTGACAAAGTTAATCCAAATACTTAGGTCATTGTAGTAATTTGGTATTGTTTTGATTTTCTTGAGCAATTAACTCAACAGTCTCTAGCTCATAGCAGTCATCTTCATTACTTTGAGCATAGTTATATTCAAAGTCTGAGTTTGTAGCCTTGAATTTTGATCTTTTTGAAGTGCCTTATGCTAAATTAGCATTTTTTTTCCGAAACAATTGTAAGTTCTTCCGGAGTTTTGCACTGGCTTAGCATAGCCAAAAGTCTTGATTTTTCTTTGAGGAAATTGACAGTCTTTTCTTGTTTTTTAAGACAATTTTGGGACTTCCATGTTCCTCTGTTATTGAATCCATAAATTAACCGTTTTTGGACAGTAATTAGTTTCGTGAAATTTAGACCACCATTTGATTTTGAACCTTCTGACAATCTTTTTGACAATGAATTTTGAATTGAAATCTTGCATTACTTGATAATCCCAACAAAATATCCAGGAGACATTTCATTGAGAATTGGAATAAAAGATTTTCTTAAGGCTTTTAAAAGGTTTTAGCCTCTTTTTTGAAGTATTCGAATCATTGACGAGTAAGATTGGGTAAAATGTTATCGTCAATACCAAAATATTCGAACCAATTTTGAAACCATTTTGGAAAATCATTTGAACAAGCTTGATTAAAAAGAATAAACCAAGAATGCGTAACTGGTCTAAAATAAAAAAAAAATAAAAAATTAAACCACGCATCTTGAAAATCAAAATAATTGAAACGAGTTTCAAATGAAACATTTTTTAATAAATTCATTTTCTTCTCGTTCCATGGGTTGGTTCCCCAGTCTTCGTAAAGTCAAACTCTTTGGATTGAAATTTTTGAAAAATTAGTATAATTGAGTTTTTGAGAATTGAGAGTATGAGTTATTATGGTAGATCCGGTTTTAATAAGATTCATTTCATAATAATCTCTTGTCTTTTAGATGTTTCTTGGCATAAAATGAAAATTTGAGGGGAAAATATCATTAATACATTCATCAAATGATGAATATCTATGGATCCAAGAGGTTTCCATTTCACAAATAGTTTCAAACTTTTGTTTTGTGAATTAATGAAAGGTTTTTGAGGATTGATGTTTGGTAGTTTTTCAGATCCTGTTTGTACCGCTTTTTTAAAATTTGAAGGTTTTGGTTCATCAGAAATTGTTTGACTTTGGGTAGGATTTTGAAATGGAATTTTTAAAGCTAAGGTTGTCTTTTGAGAGTTAAGACCCATGAGAATTTAAAATACAATAATCTATAGTGAGCAAAAGAATAGATGATTTATTTTCATTCTTCTTCTTAGAGGAAGAAGAGAATTCCAAACTCAAAATGTATCACTCACTCTCAATTGTTTTTGTATTGCAAGAACTCTATAGTTAAGAAGTTTGCAAGATAGTTTGATTCACGTTGTATATATAGAATTTTGAAATCAAAGCAAGAAAGAATAGCTCGTCATCTCGCAAAAATTTGTTTTGAAACAAGATTTTTTACGCTTTTTTGCAAGACGTCCTTTAATGTTTTGCAATCAGTTTTTAAAGTAAATTCTTTATTAATCAAATCATCTTGAAATTTTAAAACACACAAAACAATTAATAAAATCTCTTCTTTAATTGTTGAATAGTTCTTTTGAGGTCCAATCCAAACTCCACTATAGAACCTAACTAGTTGTTCTTGACATGACATTTTAGGAATCTACTTTAGGACACCTCCATATCCTATGTCAGATGCGTCTGTCTGAACAATAATAGAGGTTTGTGGGTCAAAAATTGAAAGACATGGTATACTTTTGACATCTGTTTTGGCTTTTTGCACATGTTAATCTAATGTATTTAATAAAGTCAGCAACATAATTGGCACAACCAATAAATCTTTGTAGACTAGATTTTTCTAATATTTTATCTGGAAAGTTATCAACAAAGTCCAGGCATCTTTGAATTGGTGTTACAGTTCCTAAGTGAATATTATGACCAAGGAACCTAATACCTATTTGAAATAAAACAATATTCTTAGCTGAAATAGTTAAACCATTTTTCTTAACTACATGAATGAAAGTATGTATATGTTTAAAACGGTTAATTTCAGAAATGGTCACTGAAGTTACAGAAAAATTACAAAATGGTCACTGAAGTTCAAAACTTTTAGTAACGGTCACTGAAGTTTGAAAAACTTGCAGAAACGGTTACTGAATTACAAACATTTTTGCGGCAACTTTTCGGCCACTTCCGACCACCAAAATCGACAAATTTTGATACCGTTGGAAAGCCCATAATGTCCTCTTCAATTACCATCCAAAATATTCCCCTAACTCCAAGGGATTCAACCGAAAAATTGTCGCAAAAGTGAAGAGGACATTGTCAGCTTTCCAACGATATCAAAATCCGACGGTTTTGGTGGTCGGAAGTCGCCGAAAAATTGCCGAAAAAGTCGCCCAAAAAATTTGAAAATCTACCCAGATTTTCAAATTTTTTGGGTGACGTTTGCGGTAATTTTTCGGTTGAATCCCTTGGAGTTACGAGAAAATTTTGGATGGTAATTGAAGAGGACATTGTGGGCTTTCCAACAGTATCAAAATTTGGCAATTTAGGTGGTCGAAAATGGCCAAAAAGTTGCCGCAAAAGTCACAAAAAAACTGAAAAAGTGTTTGTAACTCAGTGACCATTTTTGAAAGTTTTTTAAAATTCAGTGACCATTTTTGAAAGCGCCCCAAACTTTAGTGACCGTTACTGAAAGTTTTGAACTTCAGTGACCATTTCTGAAATTAACCCATGTTTAAAATGTTGCTCTAAGCTTTCAGAATACATTAGAACATCATCAATGTAAACAATGATAAAATTTTGAAAATGATTAAAAATATTATTCATAATTTTTTGAAATTCAAAATGAGTGTTTTTTAGACCAAATGGCATAATATTCGATTCGTATTGTCCGAAAGGAATATTAAATGCAGTTTTATATCCATCTTCTTCTTTAATAACGAGACGAGGAGCACCACACTCAATTTCAGCAGAATTATTGACATAGAAAGCCGATCAACTTCAATGAGATTTGCTAGGGCGAATAAGACCTTTTTTTTTTCTAGAAGATCATTAATTTCTTTGATACTGTGATCAAATATTTCTTTGTTCATCTGGATATGTCTAGATTTTGTAGGAATATTAGACTCACGAAAATTAGAATTATAAGAAAAAAAACAATGTGTTTCTTTCTATCCCAAAAAGTATTTGGTGTAGTTGAACATATTTCTATTTCAATTTGTTTTTGAAGTTTTGAAATTTTCTCTTTTATCGAAGAATTTTGTAATTGTTCTTCAATTTTTTGAAATTTAATTTCTTCTTGGAGAAATCTAATATGATTTTTCTTTATATTAATATTATTAATAAATTTTGAAATTGATGCTTCTTTTAAAGAATTTACATCTTTATAAGAAGGTGAGTTCGTGAATTTGAAAAATATTTCTTGACCAAAAATATTTGTAGTAAGACCTTTAGAATCAGCTTCAAAATGATAAAGTTGAACAGTAAAAGAAGTTCCACGAATTACTTCTTGATCAAGATCTTTAACAAGATAAAATATATTTTTAAAACAAATATTTGAATTACATAGTGAGCTTTTGATAGTTTATATTAAATGTTAAGTTTTTTACCACTAGCACCATAAAGACGCTCAGTAGTTTTTTAAAATATTTTGTAGGGATTAATCATTCATTTATACAATTTTGATCAACTCCTGAGTCAATAAGCACTCTAGTAGCGAGTTTGAATTCTTTATTAACAATGATTGTCATATGACAATATCATTTTTGAAGTTGAATTCAGTTAATTATATTAACATTTTCTTCTTCGATTTTCTCTTTATCGGAAGGATGATGAGAATGATAGTTAGGATAATAAGCATGAGAGGTATTATTAGAATTATCATCTAATTCAGAAGATGAAGACTCAATCATATCAGAAGATTTCGATTTAAGAAGCACTACTTCCATTCGTACTTTTTTCATATGTTTTTCAAGAGCGGAAACTTGAGATTTCATGAGTATGATTTCTGATTTTAAATTAGAACTAGAAGTATCTTTTTTGAAACAATTCATAACACTTTGCGTGACAAAAGGTTCAGGTTTTGAAGTGGAAGGTAAATGAGTATTAAACTTATTTTTAAGTTTAAGGTCTTTAATTTGATCAATAACATCTTGAATAATCTTTTCTTTTTTGGTAAGCACATTTAGCTCTTGTTTGAGCCTCATTCTTGCCAAAAAAAAAAATGAATTTTTGAATAGTATATTGATGAGAAATGTGTGGTTAAAAATAAAGAAAAGTTTTAGATTTTTGTGTAATATTATTTTATTGAAGAATGTGTTGAAGTAGAATCAAATCACTGTTGAATTTTGATGAAAATAAATAGGTTTCAAACAAGGGCTTATAGTTTTACAACCGCAAACTCATTTACCTTGATCGGAGTAGGAGGAGGATGATGATGATGATGATGATGATGATGATGATGATGATGAGTAAGAAGACTCATTATCAAAATCTTCTTGATATTGATAAATTTGTTATAATCCAAAATTAGATTCTTCATCAGAAATGAAATTTATGAGAGATTGAAGAATTCAAGTTTAATTTTTTCATCAATTTGAAAATTATTAATCTTTCCCTTCATCAAATATATGGCATAATAGAGAAATGTTCATACTATTTAAGATAAGGTAATTGGAAAAAGACGAGGAGTATCTATGTAATTGTCTTAAACTTCAAGAATTAATTCTATAGTTTATTAAGCTCGTATTTGACAACCGTTAAAAATAAATTTGTTATTCTCATAAATTTATTTTCAATTACATATTTTCACAATAATATTATACACATAAATTCAAAAAAATCTCCTACTTTTTAACAGATCACTGTTTCCTCTCTCTTTGTCAAAGACGTGCATTTATTTCATTATGAAATACGATAATTTGACTAATTTGCCTATCTTTGACTCCTCATTCAAAGGGTGGACCTCACGGCTCACGGGCACTATCAGGGACAAAGATCTTTTGACCAATGAAATTAAGAATGTGTTTGGTGCACATTTTTTGAGTAAAAATATATTTTTATTGTTGATGTGATAGAAAATATGTGATTGAAAAATAAGAAAAAGTTATTAATGTAATAAAAAATATTATTTTATTGAAAAATATATAATTGAAAATGAGTAAAAGAATGAGAATGAGAATGTGGCTCAAATAGACTCTAAAATAGTAGACTCTGGTTTTCCATTTTTGTTGGGGGGCGGGGGGGACACACACACACACACACACAAAGGAGAGTTCTAAACTTTCAAATTCAAAATTAAGATTTACTAATTTTAAAAAAAATCGAATGATAATTAATATTTATATTACAAAATATTTAATTCGTCCCACAAAAAACCATCCCACATTAAATTAATTTATATTTCTCTCTCCTATTTTTAACCATACAATCTTCTATTAAATAATATTACATGTAAATCGAATTTTTTTTAACCATACGTTCTTCAAAAAATATTATTTCCCCAATAAAATTTGAACTAATGGAGGTCAAACGGGGGCTAAGATAAAATTTTCTCTCGTGAAACGTAATTATTATTACTTACCTTCCATAAAAAAATTTGACAATGTAATAATTATGTTTGGATTATTAAAACACAGCATTCAGTAAATATTATATTATGATTATAATAGAAATAATTAATTAAGATACTAGGTGAAAATTGGACAAGTTGTTTGTTTATCACTTTGTCAATTTTTACATAAATGTTATAGGCATACAAGTCCATAGCCAACTCTAAATAGTTATCAAATAAAAAGCATATTTAAATAATAACATTTATACATTGATTTTTTTTTTTTTTTTTTTAAAATATGACATGCATTTATTACAATACACTAACTATTTATCAATTAGGCACTTGTTGTCGTCAAAGCATCTTCGGACCATCAATTGTAATAATCATTAGTTTATAACAACTTTTATAGTCAGACAATCAAATCAAAATTTAGATAAATTTACTACATTCTTAAAGATCATTAGCATTAATTATATAGTGCCGTAGATAGTGTGGTGTTACATCTACAACATGGAGCAATACGTACAATATCCGACTATGAGTGGATGAAAATGTTAAGATTTGAGGGTCCATCTTAAAAGGTCAACCTTATTAAGGGAAGTAGCTCAAATCCTTTATAAATTGGTCTATATTTTCATTTTTATTTGATGTGGATTATATCCCTTAACATGTTTTCGCAAGATGGTAGCTTGTTTGAGCAGACCAATCTTGAAATTCGTATACTCATTTTTTTGAGTTTTAATCGGATCGAATCGTTCGTTGGAGTTTTAATGGGCTTTGATACTATGTTAAAATTTGGAAGTTCATCTTAAAATGTCAACCTTATTAAGAGGAGTAGTCTAAATCCTTTATAAATTGGTCTATATTTTCATCTTTATTCGATGTGAGATTATATCCCTTCACAGGAAAATGACTTGGGCTCAAGAATGAATTGTTGATACTCATTTGGTTTTTGGCAATGTAGACCAAGATTGACGAGGTAGGAAAATGGTAGCATATACTTAAAAATTACTTTTCTACATTTCGTTCTAACAGATAATCTCAACTTCTCAAACCTCATTGCATCCCAATGATCCTTAATTATCGACATATTATGCTTGGAACTTTACAAAAATTTGTTCCCTATGCTCTACAAACTGAAGACACACCAAAAACACATCATAACTTCCTTTTCCAACACGAAATTATTCTAAAAATACATCCTTAAAATGTATTTATTTCGAAAAATATAAACACATAATATGTCGACACCCTCGACCCATTTCATAATTTTCTTTTTGATAAGCATCACATCTCGTCTCGGCTCTGCTACTGTACCTTCCTAGCACTTTGACGGAGAAAGAAAAACACAAGATCGTGGCCAGTGATGCAATCATTATATGCCTTCACGAAGTTGACGATATAAGCAAATCCATCAACATGATTTCCAAGCTTTAAAGAATTAACTTACGAAGAATCCGAAGCTTCTTCCCTGCCTCCAAGGTCTGAATTACGACTTATCCGAGGTTAAATCGGCACTCAACTATTTGAAGCATCTGACAGAGCCTTACATGCTTTCGTATGAGCATTCCTTGAAGCATTTGGCCTCTCGTACTATCAACTTGGGGAAGATGTGCAGCTCTTTGCTTAAAAATGAGGATAAGGTTGTCGTTTTTCTGACAAGAAAACTTGATGATCTTTCTCACCTAATTAACAATGTTGTTTATCATGTTTCTGAATTCCTATGAGAAACAAAAACTCCAGGAAGCCTTTGAGAATTCTCAGTCTGCTTGTTGGATTTCAAGATTTTCGTGTTTTATGTTGAGGGTTT
The DNA here is from genome assembly GCA_019395295.1 of Osmanthus fragrans. NCBI lineage: Eukaryota > Viridiplantae > Streptophyta > Magnoliopsida > Lamiales > Oleaceae > Osmanthus > Osmanthus fragrans. The sequence goes on from CM033360.1 coordinate 20,105,706, forward strand.
TACATTGAGTGCATGTAAAAGTGAGATGAGAATAATATGTAGCCTATGTTTGATTCTCATTTTTCCTAAAATTAATTTCTCTCTTATTTTCAACCACACATTCTTCAATAAAATAATATTACACACAAACTCAAAACTTTTATTTAATTTTTAACCACACATTCTCCATCAATCAACTATTCAAAATACATTTTTTCCCCAAAAAATGGGAATCAAACGAAGCCGTAATATGACATAGAGATACACAATAAAGTTATACACATAGCTCGCCCCTCATGGGGTGGCCGTGGAGTAGGCGAAAGCGAAACTCTTTCATCACGAGTTCGATTCCTCCTACCAACACTTTCTCGATCGAACCTATCGCACTGGGCTTGCCTAGTGTGATTAACCTAGTTGGCATAGTTTACAGGCTATTATGTCAGTTTGAGAATTTACCCAATGCTCATCCGAAAAGTAGCGACTGTGGGTTCTCCCGTCAAAAAATAAAAGAAGAAGAAGTTATAAACATAGCTCATGCAAACATTGAAAGTATTGTCTAGTAATTGTGTTCAATGATTGATAAATATATATTTTTTTCTCTCTCATTTTGAACAAGAACATTTATGAGTTTTCGATTGTTAGATAAATATTTTTCCGTCACTACTTTAACTTATTTCTACTAAAATAATCCCTAGTTAGGAACCACAGAAGGTCATATTTTTTGGTTCTTGTAATTTGTTTCTAACTTATTCTCTAACATCGTGTTAATTTTACTCAAGTGAAAGTCTTTTTATGTTTATTTTATTTCGAATGCTCATTCTCGATCCAAAAAAATCTTGTTTCCAGCAGTGAATCATATAGAAAGGATCACAAAGGATAGATTCCTCCCATTGTTTAGAGTGTCTAGACTAAAACCTGGAGAGCATGGCTATTGCTTCCACTCCACCCTTTGAGCTCGTCGATTCGTTGGTTGATGCTTTGCTCTCACATTCGAGTGCTCTTTTGACAAATTTAGTCAACCATTTTGATTTTCTTTATCATTGAAGATGTGATAAGAATTAGATAGATGTCCTGACTATCTAAAATCCCATTCCCAAAGGGTTTTTGGATGGAATCATGTCTAGAAAAGACTGTTACTGTTAATTGATTCCATTTGGTGCTATTATTATCAATTTCTCAAATTAAATTTGCAATGGTGGGCCAGAAGGGCGAATTTTTCTTGTCCAATTAGATTTGTATTCAACATAGCTGAGGCCCATGTAGAGATCAGCCTTGTTCTATGAGATATGTGAATGGCGAATTATCCAGATACAAACCCTCTTTTCAATTAATTCTTTACTTTCGAAAATTCCTTCTTCAAATTATTATATAAAAATATTTTCAAACTAAAATTTAGTGATTTCTCCTAACAACATTAGATTCTAATATGATATGGATACAAATCGATGTGACATTATTAACTCTATAATTGTCAACGTTGGAAAGGATTCGACCAACTTAAACATTGATCATGTTGCAAACAACGCTGTCGAAATTCGTAAAATTCGAACATCTCCTTCATCTGAACATGGAAAGTAGTTTTTTTTTCTTCATTTCAATTTGTTTCAAGAATTCTATTTGAAAGTTGAAACTAATTTCACTCCAATTAAATGTGGATAATTTATTTTTTTCATTCAACCCTGTTACTCGTACAGAATAGGTTGACAGAAGAGGTTGACATCCACTTACAATGGGAGCCCCACTTTTTTATTCACTCAGAACTCATGCGCATATGAGTGAATGTCAATCTCTTCTATACAAGGAACTTTATTATTTTTCATTTTACTTTTTATAACTCTCCATCTTTACCAACACATCCCTAAGAATTCAACATACCCCTATGAATTTTCCCGTCACTTTTTCTTTTTTGAAAATCAAATTGTACTCATTAATCAAGATCACCGCATCTAGTCGATTGAAAGGAAAAGTAAGGAACACAATCCAATCAGTACAACAATTGGACCAACAACAGCATAAGATGCTAGTTGGATCACTTTATTTTCCTCTCGAGGTGAAAACTGGCAAGTCCCCCTAACTAACCTTTACGAAATAAACTAGCGACATGCTATGGGTACAATATTATTCACAACAATATTCACAGCACACTCACATACAAGAGGTGGGGCCTACAATTAAAATAATCACGGATCCACCCCTTTGAGTGAGAGCTGTAAACATTGCTGTACAAGCAGACTTTCCCAATAAACTAACAATGTGACACACACCAAACACATTATGAGAAAAACAAAAATTGACATTAGGCCTGGACCAGAAGCAAAGAATTAGTTTTTGCCACCATGTGTGGTATTTTGAGTTCTCAAGCCAGTAACAGTTCTTTTCCCATTGACATTGTCTCAATGATGGCTGCAACCTATGTTGCACGAAAACATAAACGGAAACAAAAAGGAAAACGGGACACGACACGACACGACACGGCATGGAAAAATGCTATTTCTGAAGGAAAAAAAAAAAAAGTAGGACACAAAGCACAGGGAAACGTTATATTAAGATTATTAATTTAATTTCATATAATCAATATTCAATCTCAAAAAACTCTATAATATAAATTAAATAAAAAAAATAAAATCTACAATCTATCTAATTTAACTAAGATCTTGACATAAAATCATTGTCATCTCAAAAGTCAACAGTAGGAATTAATCATCGAGAAACCTTTGATTCGAGCTCAGAAATCAACCAAACGAACACCGCACGACTCAACTCGACCCAAAACTTTCTTCACCTTCGGTTGCCTCTTTCTACCCACTCCGACTACCCTTCTTCTAGCCCACAAAAAACACACAAGGGGGTGGTAATGTACAAGCCACAAAGGGGGAAAGGGAGGAGAAGACAATGGTTGAATATTGCTAATGGAACCACCTTATCCAGCTATCCCTCTTCCTCTTCTCGGCTACCTATCTCTCAACTCTCTCCTCTCTTGCACACCACACTCTAAACGGCTACAGGAATGTAGATATATAAATGGGTATTAGGTCACTTAATTTGGGCCAAACATTCCTCTCCAAGATGGACCAAACACATTAATTGGATCACCAACTAAAATACCAAACTAACCAACTAGACAATTGGGCTAAACTCTTGGGCCATCCTAAAGTGTCGATCATTTTCGAGTCGAGCCAAGTCTATGGTGTTGATTAAGTTATCCGACGTCTATTTTTTATCATCGTCCGAATTATTGGATATCAAAAAACCCTACACTCACATCTATTTAAAAATTGGAATAAACAATCAAGACCCCAAAAGATATACGACCAAATATTAAAATTTGAATACACTTCTACAATAATATATTAATATCAAAACTGAATCAACTAATCAATGTTGATGTACAAACGATAAACTTAAAAACAATTCACAAACTTATTTATGTAATTTAATGATTAAAAAAAATATGCAAATATATAGTGAATTACCTGCATTACTCAAAGTGGGAATGATTGCTCTATATGTTAAAATTTTGGGAGGTTCATCTTAAAAGATCAACATCATTAAGAGAAGTAGCTCAAATATTTATAAATTGATCTATATTTTTATTTTTATTCGATATGAGATATTTAACCCTTGAACATGCCCCGACAAGAAACGAGTAGATCAATCTTGAAATTCGTATGCTCATTTTTTAGTTTCAATCGGATCATATTGTTCGTTATAGTTTAATGGGCTCTGATACCATGTTAAGACTTGGAGATCCATCTTAAAATGTCAACATTGTTAAGAGAACTATTCCAAACCTTTATAAATTGGTCTATATTTTTATCTTTATTCGATATGCGATATTTAACACTATACACATCTACTATTTTTCTCAACGTCTCAAGAACCTAGATAAACAATCAGAATTTGATAAGTGCGGCATAATAATTAGAAAATTTTGGTTTATGTTAAAATTCAGCATTATAATGTTTTTATATAATAAATAAATCCCATAATTTAAATTAATTTTAAGCCAAAGCTCATAATTAAATTAACTTTTGGTTAGAGCCCGTGATTATGTTTTTTTGATAAAAATTCTGAATTTTTTCACGCAAAGTTTCCTAGAAGTTCCCATAAGAGGTAACCGACCTGAACAAAATCCAATTCCTATAGGTGCTTAAACAACTCCAACACCGTATCACCAGCTTCACGACAAAGGCATGGCTTAAGAGCACCCACCATCACTCCCCTAATTGCACCCGACTCGGTCAAGTATTCATTTCCAGGCTCATCAAGCAAGACTTTGTAACCATTATACACCATGTAACAGCCCTTATTATTGAAATGTTTTACCAACCTCTCAGCTTATTGATAACTCCCAATCGAATAGATAATATTACTTCAATGTCTTACCAACTAGTCGATGAATTCAACATATCACTATGATAATATTACTTCAATGTAACTGTTGACACAAAAACCAAGCCCAATTAAATGGTTCAAACAATAGAGCTTAATTCGATAATAGAGCAAAGCTCAATGTGAAAGGCAGACCCAAGCGAGATTACTTAAGAAGGAGTCGTGCTACAGTAACCCATAATCGCTCAAACGTGTTGGACGTCGCTCAGCTGCGCGAGACGCCCCAAACCTGAGCGAACATTACAGTGATGTCGCTCAGCTGCGCGAAAGTACTCCAAACTTGAACGAGCATTACAACTAACAATGTGACACACACCAAACACATTATGAGAAAAACAAAAATTGACATTAGGCCTGGACCAGAAGCAAAGAATTAGTTTTTGCCACCATGTGTGGTATTTCGAGTTCTCGAGCCAGTAACAGTTCTTTTCCCATTGCCAATGCCATTGACATTGTCACAATGATGGCTGCAACCTATGTTGCACGAAAACATAAACGGAAATGAAAAGAAAAATGGGACACGACACGACACGACATGAAACAATGCTATTTCTGAAAAAAGTAGGACACAAAGCACGGGAAAACGTTATATTAAGATTATTAATTTAATTTCATATAATCAATATTCAATCTCAAAAAACTCTATAATATAAATTAAATAAAAATAAAATAAAATCTACAATCTATCTAATTTAACTAAGATCTTGACATAAAATCATTTTCATCTCAAAAGTCAAAACAATGTTATTGATAATAAATCAATACTCAAACTAAAAAAAATTCATAAGTTTTCAAATCAAATTGCTTCAACTCCATCGTCACCATCAATATCTATAACACTATCACCAGCATCATCGTATAATATGACCTCCATCTCCAGTTCATTTAATAAAAAGAAAAAGAAAAAAAGAGGGGATTTAAAATTTTACTTTCTATTCCAGCAAAGAGAGTCTTTCTTTTCTTTGAACTCAAACTTTCTTGAACTCCTCCTGTACTATAGGGGGTAATGGACCTTTTTTTTTTAGTGTAAACATTTTAGCTTGTATGTTACTTTCCTCCTCTAATCTTATCATATCCTTCATATTTAAAAATTATTGATGTGCTCACATCTATTTAAAAATTGGAATAAACAATCAAGACCCCAAAAGATATACGACCAAATATTAAAATTTGAATACACTTCTACAATAATATATTAATATCAAAACTGAATCAACTAATCAATGTTGATGTACAAACGATAAACTTAAAAGCAATTCACAAACTTATTTATGTAATTTAATGATTAAAAAAATATTCAAATATATAGTGAATTACCTACATTACTCAAAGTGGGAATGATTGCTCTATATGTTAAGATTTGGGGAGGTTCATCTTAAAAGATCAATCTCGTTAAGAGAAGTAGTTCAAATCTTTATAAATTGATCTATATTTTCATTTTTATTCGATGCGAGATATTTAACCTTTTAACATGCCCCGACAAGAAACGAGTAGATCAATTTTGAAATTCGCATGCTCATTTTTTAGTCTCAATCGGATCAAATTGTTTGTTATAGTTTAATGGGCTCTGATACTATGTTAAGACTTGGAGATCCATCTTAAAATATCAACATTGTTAAGAGAACTATCCCAAACCTTTATAAATTGGTGTATATTTTTATCTTTATTCGATATGAGATATTTATCCCTTTAACACTATACACGTCTACTATTTTTCTCAACGTCTCAAGAACCTAGATAAACAATCAGAATTTGATAAATGCGGCATAATAATTAGAAAATTTTGGTTTATGTTAAAATTCAGCATTATAATGTTTTTATATAATAAATAAATCCCATAATTTAAATTAATTTTAAGCCAAAGCTCATAATTAAATTAACTTTTGGTTAGAGCCCGTGATTATGTTTTTTTGATAAAAATTCTGAATTTTTTCACGCAAAGTTTCCTAGAAGTTCCCATAAGAGGCAACCGACCTGAACAAAATCCAATTCCTATAGGTGCTTAAACAACTCCAACACCGTATCACCAGCTTCACGACAAAGGCATGGCTTAAGAACACCCACCATCACTCCCCTAATTGCACCCGATCCGACTCGGTCAAGTGTTCATTTCCAGGCTCATCAAGCAAGACTTTGTAACCATTATACACCATGTAACAGCCCTTATTATTGAAATGTTTTACCAACCTCTCAGCTTATTGATAACTCCCAATCGAAGAGATAATATTACTTCAATGTCTTACCAACTAGTCAATGAATTCAACATATCACTATGATAATATTACTTCAATGTAACTGTTGACACACAAAACCAAGCTAAATTAAGCAAGCTCAATTAAATGGTTCAAACAATAGAGCTTAATTCGAGAAGAGAGCAAAGCCCAATATGAAAGGCAGACCCAAGCGAGATTACTTAAGAAGGAGTCGTGCTACAGTAACCCATAATCGCTCAAACGTGTTGGACGTCGCTCAGCTACGCGAGACGCCCCAAACCTGAGCGAACATTACAGTGACGTCGCTCAGCTGCGCGAAAGTACCCCAGACTTGAACGAGCATTACAACTAACAATGTGACATACACCAAACACATTATGAGAAAAACAAAAATTGACATTAGGCCTGGACCAGAAGCAAAGAATTAGTTTTTGCCACCATGTGTGGTATTTCGAGTTCTCGAGCCAGTAACAGTTCTTTTCCCATTGCCAATGCCATTGACATTGTCTCAATGATGGCTGCAACCTATGTTGCACGAAAACATAAACGGAAACGAAAAGAAAAATGGGACACGACACGACACGACATGAAAAAATGCTATTTCTGAAAAAAGTAGGACACAAAGCACGGGAAAACGTTATATTAAGGTTATTAATTTAATTTCATATAATCAATATTCAATCTCAAAAAACTCTATAATATAAATTAAATAAAAATAAAATAAAATCTACAATCTATCTAATTTAACTAAGATCTTGACATAAAATCATTGTCATCTCAAAAGTCAAAACAATGTTATTGATAATAAATCAATACCCAAAATAAAAAAAATTCATAAGTTTTCAAATCAAATTGCTTCAACTCCATCGTCACCATCAATATCTATAACACTATCACCAGCATCATTGTACAATATGACCTCCATCTCCAGTTCATTTAATAAAAAGAAAAAGAAAAAAAAGAGGGGATTTAAAATTTTACTTTCTATTCCAGCAAAGAGAGTCTTTCTTTTTTTTGAATCCAAACTTTCTTGAACTCCTCCTGTACTAGGGGGTAATGGAACTTTTTTTAGTGTAAATATTTTAGGTTGTATGTTACTTTCCTCCTCTAATCTTATCATATCCTTCATATTTAAAAATTATTGATGTGCTCACATCTATTTAAAAATTGGAATAAAAAATCAAGACCCCAAAAGATATACGACCAAATATTAAAAATTGAATACACTTCTATAATTATATATTAATATCAAAACCGAATCAACTAATCAATGTTGATGTACAAACGATAAACTTAAAAGCAATTCACAAACTTATTTATGTAATTTAATGATTAAAAAAATATTCAAATATATAGTGAATTACCTGCATTACTCAAAGTGGGAATGATTACTCTATATGTTAAGATTTGGGGAGGTCCATCTTAAAATGTCAATCTTGTTAAGAGAAGTAGCTCAAACCTTTATATATTGATTTATATTTTCATCTTTATTTGATGTGAGATATTTATCCTTTTAACATGCTCATGGTGGCTCGTTTGAACATATCAATCTTGAAATTCATATGCTCGTTTTTTAGTCTTAATCGGATCAAATTGCTCGTTAGAATTTAATGGACTCTGATAGACTTGGAAATCCATCTTAAAATGTCAACATTGTTAAGAGGACTAGCCCAAACCTTTATAAATTAATTTATATTTTCATTTTTATTCAATGTGGGATATTTATCCCTTTAACACTATACACGTCTACTATTTTTCTCAACGTCTCAAGAACCTAGATAAACAATCAGAATTTGATAAGTGTAGCATAATAATTAGAAAATTTTGGTTTATGTTAAAATTCAGCATTATAATGTTTTTATATAATAAATAAATCCCATAATTTAAGTTAATTTTAAGCAAAAGCTCATAATTAAATTAACTTTTGGTTAGAGCCCGTGATTAAGTTTTTTTTAATAAAAATTCTGAAATTTTTCACTCAGTTTCTTAGAAGTTCCCAAAAGAGGCAACCGACCTGAACAAAATCCAATTCCTATAGGTGCTTAAACAACTCCCACACCGTATCACCAGCTTCACGACAAAGGCATGGCTTAAGAACACCCACCGGCCACCATCACTCCCCTAATTGCATCCGACTCGGTCAAGTATTCATTTCCAGGCTCATCAAGCAAGACTTTGTAACCATTATACACCATGTAAACAGCCCTTATTATTGAAATGTTATACCAACCTCTCAGCTTATTGGTAACTCCCAATCGAATAGATAATATTATTTCAATGTCTTATCAACTAGTCGACGAATTCAACATATCACTATGATAATATTACTTCAATGGAACCTATCGGTTCCATTTAACATTCTATCGTCACTAAGACCATCTCCAATGGTTAGGTAAAAATCAAGTGCACCAAATTTGGTGTAGAATTCAGAAATAATATTATTTGCAGTCACTCATTATCGTAGTCACCATATGTGACATATATGTGGTAGTTAGTTATTTGATATATGAAGTAAGAAAAAACTATCACATTAATACATCAAATTACAATCCGCCATGTAGGATGCTACATAAGGCGACATATCGCAGCAGGGGACTATAAATAACATTACTTAAAATTTATTGTAATGAATAGTGTTATACCAAATTTGGAGTAATTATATATTCCTCATTTAGCCCACTATTCGCTTTTAAAACAATTTTTTGTTCCATATATATCGCAGTGTTCTAAAAGCGCGCCTAGACGACACGTGACGAAAATGTTTCACGTTAAGTCTAAGCGGGAATTAAGCGGCAACAAGAATGTTGATCGCTTAATGCGCGTCTTAGGCAACCTAGGCGCGCATTAAGCTGTCAACATTCTCATTGACCACTTAATTTCTGTTTAGACTCAAGTCGAATAGTTTTTAGTTATTTATTATTTTTTTTCCTAATAAAAATTTTTCATCTTCATTAAATGTACATTTTTTTTTTTTTTTTATATAGATGAAGAATAAGATATTTAATTGGAGTTTGATAAAGAGTTCGATAAGATTTAAGTTACAAACTATCTATGTTATGTAATTATGATTTTGAAACTTATCTTTTTTGTAGGAATTATTAAGTACATACAATATTTTATAATTTTAGATGTTTGGTATATATTATATGAATTATTAAATTTTTTTACACTGATTAAAAATTTAAAATCAAAAAACGTTTTTTTATGCATAAACTTCGCCTAGGCACTCCTAGGCTCGTAAAGCTTGAAAGTTGGTCTCCACGCCTAGCCACACTTTAATATTTTTAGAACACTGATATATCGTTTTTTTTTTTTTTTTTATCTTTTAGAATTAAACTATTTGAATTTATTTATAATTGTTTTAACAGGATGGTTATTTTTGTTTAACATTTATTTTTAATTTATAATCAAGTAACAAGTAATAATTATTGATATAATTAATTAAAATTGCTTATTAAAATCTCAAAAGCTATAAATTTGATAATTAGAAGTTAAGAATAAATTAGCACTAGAATAATTATTGATACAATAAATTAAAATTGTTCGTTAAATACATATTTTAATTTAACGATTTTAGTAATAATATAATTTTTAACTATATAATTTAAAATAAATTGGTGTAAGAATTTGGTGTAAAATTTGGTATAACCATTAGAGATGTTACACCAAAACTTTCCTTCTTAAGGGAAGTTGATTCGTTTTCCTTCTACTTTTGAAATATGGTTGATTATATAGAAAATTCTCCATACAAAATAAAATACATATGTTTTCTAAAAATTTATAAAATATACCCTCTATTTATTTAACATTTATTTATGTTTTCTAAAAATTTATAAATATACCTTCTATTTAAGATGTATTTTCACTTTATAAACTATATTTTTTTAAATTTACACTTTACATACTATTTTTGGTAACATGGTAATAAAAAAATAGCTTTTGCTAAAAAAATATAAAATTTCCATTAAAAATAGTCAAATATACCAAAATATTAATAATTGAATATAACAATCACATGTTTTGTATTACATTACGTAATATTTTACATACCAATATGTTTAATTACTTTTTTTGTTCTCCAAAAATTTAATTACTAATTCATTTTCATCTAAAACGTCATTTTTTCTTGGGTAATTGGCGAAATACCTCCTAAATTTTAGTGGTTTTGAGCAATACCCCCGACCTTTCATTTTGATGCAAAACCTTCCCAAATCAACCAAACTTTGCACAATACAACTTTGCCGTTATTTTTTTGTTAAAAATTCCGTTAAGTTGTCTTGTGAAGGCAATATCTATAAAATGCTCAAGGGCTTTTCGTCTAATCAAGTCAATTTTTTACATTAAGTGTAACTCCCCAATTTTCATAAAACATTGGAGTGTTACGAAAGATTCAATTTTCTTTATAATAAATGCGGAACGTCACAAATCAAATAATTTCTTTATTTAAACAAAAATTGGAACATTTATAAACTTAAATCATAAAATTGTATCTTTAAAAAAAAATGAAACATTCTCAACTAATTAAGTCAATAATAACTTTTGAATAATTTAAAACTAATAAATATAAAGGCAATAAAACTTAATATCTTTTGTAGCGTCGAAATTTCTTGACAGCAGCTGCACCATTCCGTCACAATTTCAATCGACTCGAACTAACCTGTAAAATTTTAGTAAGAATGAGTATTTTAAAAACACCAAGTAAGATGCGTGTAGTTTCCATATACAAATACATAACAATTTAAATTATACACTTCATACCATTCAGCTCTTATGGAGTATATCAGTGACCAAGCGACACACCCATTTTAGGTCCTCTTATAAATTCATATCTCTTTCTTAAGAGGGGGTTTTTAAGATTAGCCTGTTTGACCATGTCTTTTATGAATAATGGTAAAATGTCTATATTGCCCTTAATAAAATGAATTTTTGTATATTGCAGGATATATCCCTATTTTAGAATAGTTTTTTTTTTTAATTTTGTCATATATTTCTTCTATTTTGAATTTTAGCATACAAATTCATCCTCTGATCTAATAAATTGGCATAATCTGCAATATATCTATCATAACTTTCCGGAAGTATATAATATTCTTCACATGATTCATCTAATCTTTGCATTTGATTAATAATATTATCTATTTTTTCCATTAATTTTTTCAATAAATGATCTAATCCTTTAATTGTATATCCTGACATGTTATTTTAAAATAGTTATGATGATAAATAATGTTAAAATAAATATTAAATATAAACATTTAAATAATTTAGACATGCAGACATTCAGATAAGTAATCTTGACGATTCTTTAAGATTTTAGAAGTTATCTTTCTAATTTTAACAAAAATAATAGTTTTACCTTAGTTTTGATCTCGGATCTTTATTCTTAGAATCGAGTAACTTTCAGACTCTGGATCTGCAAATAACTCCCTTCAATGGCCTCTTCCCTTCACGGGACAATTGCTACTCCAACTTCTTGTCTTCACTGTGTCAATTCTTTGAATTTAGACTATCAATCTTAACTAGAGAAAACTCTCTTTTTGTTAAAGTAAGAAGGAATTTCTTTTTTAATCTTTCAAGAATATATGGGAAGAATTGTTTAGAAACTCATATTATGAAATAATTTAGAAATAACTTGGAATTTTATTGAAATTCTAAAAGCTGATTACAATGAAAGACATAAGATTATTTGGCTAACTCACAACTCGAGTGCTCAACCAACTCTGCCATTTTCATCAGTCTGAATGCTTCTATTTATACACAAATTTGAAACCAAATTACATCATTCCTTACATCATAATATCAATAATTTTATGCCTCGTGTTTTTCATTAAGAGCCTCCGGCCCTTCTATCACATGCAAATTATTTACATCACATCTCTTTTGATAAATAGCACAGTTCCTCCATATAATTGTCCTTCTAATTTTGGTTTTACATGCAGCTGGTGAGATGGTAGGGCACATTTCAACTGTTTCTCTTGTCATCTTTTTATTCTAGTCGGCGTGTGGGGCATTCTCTTGCTCTGCATGCTTCTTGTATGGTTGTAATAGGTCCATTAATTCAATGAGTATCAAATTTTTCAATATATTTTTTCAAAATTTTTTATTTTTCTTTTCCATTGTTGGTTAGAAGAATTCATCCTTCATATTGGCACAAACATTTGAATTTTCTATCATATAGACTTTTGCCATATTGTATAAAACTTTTATCCCAACAACTATTCGGGATTATATCCATGACCTGGTGATTTTTGGCATTGTTCTTTTATTATTTCCAACTTCAATCTGAAAATCTTTACCAACATATCCAATTGTTATGATATGTTCGGCAAGATAATATATTCTTCCATCAATTTCAGGACTAATTAAATACAATTTTTATGTATATGGGTCTTCCTTTAGCAAATTTGGATACTTCTGATTTGAATATTTCATCGAATATTTCAATTTCTTTTAGATCATTTTCGGGATAGATAAGATCTAAAAATCCATAATTTGCTGTCATCTTGACCATGAAAGGGTCTACATCGTTGGTAATTAATAATCTTGGATAAACATGATCTCCGGAAGATATGAAATATGAGTCATTTTCTTCCTATTCATAAACAATTTTGGCAAATCTTCTATATTCTTCTTCTTTTGCTGATAAAGGGGTATCATCATCTTGATTAGTTCTGATTCTAATAACTCTTGTATGTTCATTATTGGCTTTTATGATCACCTTTCTGGGACTTGATATATCTCTTTTGATGGTGTTGAGCCAACTACTGCTTTCGCATGGTGGATCACTCTTTGGTACCTGTTGACATTCCTGTTTGATATCAATTGGTAATTGTGCTAAAACACTAATCTTTGTATCCCTGTTAATATCCATAGATATCAATTATGCTTCAAGAATATCAATTCTGTCTTTCATTTCATTTGTAACTTTGGAATGAGATTCACTGATTTGAAGTAACAGTTTAAAATAATTACTTAAAATTTCAGCTAATACGTCCATTCCAGCTTTTATATCATCTGCTTCTTCTTTGGTATATGCTATCGTAGATTTCATCTTTGATATCATTTGTTTGATATTATCCATCTCCAAATTCAACTTCCTGCTTAAAAAATCAAGAAGATAATTATTTGTACCTTTAATATAGACAATATCAAAATTATAAAATGACAAATATGCTTGCCATCTATTTAATCCACTGATAACTTATTTCTAACAAGTCCTGCAACTTGGGAATTGTTAGTTTCAACAATAAATTTTTTAGATAATAAAAATAATGAAAACTTTTTAATTACTCTAATAATTGCTAACAATTTTTTTCATGAATAGTATAATTTATTTTTGCTTGGTTAAAAATTTCACTTGAATATCTACATATTTCAATTAAATCTGTTTTCAATATTGCTGCCCAATATTTATTTGAGGCATCAGTATTGACAATTAAATTATTCTTTTCATTTGATAATCTTAATTTTGGTAAATTTTTACATTCTTCTTTTAATGATCTGATTATTTCTGTATGATCTTCACTACATCCTTTAGTATTTGTTTTCCTGAATAAAATTTGTATTTTGTATCTCTTTTTTGAAAGATTTTCAATAAATCTTTCAGCATAATTTAAACATCCTAATTTTTTTTGTATTTGTTCCTTATATTCTAATTTATCTGGAAAGCTTTATATCTTTTTTGATATATGAGATTGTAATTTTATTCCATTCTATTTCAGGTTTTTCTATAATAGCTTTTTTTTTTCAGATAAGACTATTCCTTATTTTTTACATTCTTTTTAAAAAAATTATTATATGATTTTTATGATCATTTTTATTTTCTGAGTATATTAGTATATCATCAACATATACTAATAAGAAATCATTATATTTCCTAAAAATATTATCCATTCTTTTTTGAAATATTTGAGGTGCATTTTTTAATTCAAATGACATACTATCCATTCATATTTACCTTGAGGCGTGCTAAATGTCGTATATGGTATTGTCTCTTCTTCCATCTTAATTTGTCAAAATCCTAACTTACAATCAAATTTTGAATAATATTTTTTTTCATTTTGCAAGGTTTATCAAAACATCTTTATTTGGTAGAAAATATCCATCAAATTTTGTGTATTTATTTAACTCTTTATAATTTATTACTATTCTTGGTTTTCCTCCTACTTGTTCAGAGTGTTTCATTACTATAAAGGTTGGGCTGCTATGTGGTCCATTACTAGCTCTGATTAATTTCATATTTTTTAATTTTTCAATTTGTTTTCTAAATTCTTGAGTATCTTGTATAGTATACATCAATGTTGTAAAAATCGGACCGGACCAGACCGGCCGGTTCAACCGGAAAACCCGAGAACCGGACCCAGGTCCGGTCCGGCTGGTACCAAAAACTCGCCAATTCAAAACCCGTGTAGAAAACCGGTGAACCGGCAGGTTTTTGGTGAACCCGCGACCCGGCAACGGGTTTAAGGGTTAGAAACACATCCATTTCCCTAATTTCTAATCAATTCATACGGCAAAGCTCTGCGACTCCAAATCCAAATCCCGGCAAATCCAAAACGAAAACCCAGAGCCCTGCTTCTTCAGTTGTCACAGCCGTCCAATTTCTAGGTGAATCTCTCTAGGTATTTGTTTTTGTTTTGTATCTTTTTTTTTCTGTTTTGGATATTTTCTGATTTTCATTTTCATACCCCTAATTTCTTGGTTATATATAATCACTTGGTGTTATATTGTTCACAGCCATAGAAACAACTATGTTATTGCTGAATGATTCCTGCTTGTTTTTGTCTTCCTGCTTCCTGCTTCGGTTTTGTGACTTTTGTCTCTTCATTAGGTTTATTCCACTTTGTTCCTTCAGCTAAAAGATTGGTACTCTCTTTGGACTATCAATGTGATTTACGTGAGCAGATTTTTAGCTGTATATATGACAATATAGACTTTTCCCTAGACCAATTATAAGGAACCCAACAAGAATCTTGCAGCTTAGAGGTGTTGTCCAAGTATCCACTGTGATTTATATCATCAAACTTCCCTAGCTATGATATTTAATCATGTTCAATTTTGGTTTTCCGACTCAGTCAAGTCGTTTATCATTTTAATTCAGAGAGTTGTGAATTCTTCAATAACTTTGTCTTGGTTGTCTTCAAGAGAATAGGAATAAGCCCAATCATGTTGTATATTGTCCTCATTTGCATGTTCATCTTTATTTTAAATTTATGAACCTTCGATGATAAGGTTGCTGATGGGGAACACCATAGAGGTTATTAAGGGTCTATGGATTAGTTGAAAACGTGGATTTTGATTCTTTTACATGCTGGCAGGATTTTGATCTTGTAATTGTGTTTTAGCCACTTTGGCATTTTAGCAGTCAAGTTTACTTATCAAATGCTCAATCCTGTAGATTGATGATTTGGTTTTTCCACTAACAATGACTTTGAAGTCTTGGTTGTGCATGTAATTGTACTTGACTATAGGCTTAATCCTAGAAATCAGACTTAATTCGGTGTGCTGAATGTTACAGTGTCTAATCAGGTTCAAATTAAGGTATGGCTAAAATTGTATTACTCATCATCTTCTTTTACTTCATCCGAGATATAGGACTTGTTAGTTACTTGTAGTCGACTCTCAACAAAACTGAACGATAGAAAAGATTTTAGCTTATTTCTCCTGCTTAATCCATTAACTACTTGGAGAAATTAAAAATTGTGTTTAGGATACAAATCTAGTTTACATGTATACATCCACTAAATGTAAATTTTTACTTATTGTTTGCAGTTTTTAAGCTCTGATGATCTGTGAAAATTAATTTATAGTTGTTCTGACTTGTAATGAATTAAACTAAGATGATAGAATTTCTCATGTTTTATGTTATAACGAAACCAAGATCCAGAACCAGAAAGGCTTTTGCCTTGTTCAAGATTCGTAAATCTTCTCATGTATTGTATGCGTACAAAATGTTAGAGAGAGTTCAGCTCATTCAACTTTATTGGAATATGGGAATTTCCGAAATCTATTATTTATATGTTGAGAGATCCTAATGCAGTACATTCAACTACTATAAAAGCTTTCAAACTGTAAATAATCCTTGAGCCAATTTTTATTTATTTTATTGTCGTCGTCGTTTTTTAATTGTATTACTATTTATTATTTAATACTCGACAACTTTAATACTTTTCAAGTTTTCATTGCTTTTATTTAGGATGGATTGCAATACTCAATCTTCTGAAAGTCACTCTAAAGGTTCCACACAATCTAGCCGTACGAAGACTGACCCTGCATGGGAACACTTCTCTTCAACTCGTGATATTGACGGTAAAGCTCGTTTCACTTGTCTTTATTGCAACAATAGCTTTAAAGGTGGTGGAATTAACAGAATGAAGTATCATCTCGCTGGAATTAAAGGTCAAATATCTCAATGCAAGAAAGTTCATTTTGATGTTCGATTTAAATTTGAAGGTATTCTTAGGGATTTATCTAAAAAGAAACAAGATGCTAGGGACAATTATATAGATTTAGAAACTGGAGGAGAGGAAATAGAAGAGGATATTCAAGAAATAAATATATCATTTGAAAAAGGGAAGAGGAAAGCAAGTGAAGGTATTGAAACGTATTTTGCTCCAAGGACTACTCCTGGATCTCAACCTAGTTTAAAGAGTGTTTTAGCTGGTAAACAAGCAATACAAAGAGCCCATATGTGTTGGGCTAGGTGGTTTTATGATGCTTGCATTCCATTAAATGCTTAGCAATCACCTTACTTTCAACTTGCTTTAGATGCCACTGCTGCAATTGGTCCAGGATTTAAAGGTCCATCTTATACTGACATTCGTGTTAATTTGTTGAGAGATTGCAAGAGAGAATGCCAATTGCTTGTTGACACTTATCGAAGTCAGTGGATAAATAATGGATGCACAATTATGGCCGATGGTTGGACTGATCAAAGACACAGAACTTTGAATAATTTTTTAGTATATTGTTCTTCTGGGATTGTATTTATAAAATCTTATGATGCATCAGATGTTGTCAAAGATGCTCAAACGTTGTGTAATTTTTTTTCTGAGATAGTTGAATGAGTTGGACCTCGTAATGTAGTTCATATGGTAACTGCTAATGCAGCTAACTATGTGGTGGCAGGAAAATTATTGCACGATAGATATGACCACATTTTTTAGTATCCTTGTGCTGCACATTGTTTGAATCTTGTTTTAAAAGATATTAGTAGTATGCCTCACGTACATTCCCTTGCATTTCGTGCTTCGAAGATTACAATATTTGTGTATAATCACACAATTTTTTTGTCTTGGTTGAGAAAAATACCTGAATGGAGGGAAATTGTACGTCCAGCTGTGACTCGTTTTGCTACTACTTTTATTACATTGAAAAGCATTTATGATCACAAACAAACATTGCAGAGTTTGGCAACAAGTAGGCATTTTATGAGCCATAGGCTTTCAAAAAGCTCAAATGGAAAACTTGTGAGTTCTATCATCTTGGATAACAAATTTTGGGAGGATTGCTTGATGGTTGTGAAAATTGTGGCTCCTATTATAAGATTGTTACGGATTGTAGATTCAGATGAAAAACCTTCATTAGGTTATGTATATGATGGCATGGATAGGACACGAAAAGGAATTAAAAATATATTCTTAGGTAAGAAGAGGTTGTACAAGTCGTACACGGATATAATTAAGGAGCAATGGGATAAACATCTTCGTCTTAACTTACATGCAGCAGCTTATTTTTTTAATCATGCCTTCATTTATGAAGAAGAATTTTGTCAAAAAGTAGAAATCATGCAAGGTCTATTCAATTTGCTTGAAATTAAAAGCATTTGTGGTGATGAGACAAAAGCAATGGCAGAGATAAGGATGTATCGAGAACGTGAAGGAAGTTTTGGAAGGTAATCTGCATGCAATACTAGAAAATCATTACAACCTGGTGAGAATATTATTTAGTTATTTATTGTTTATCTGTAGTAGTTCTTAACGCTTAAAACTAATTTCATTAAATTATGCAGATGAATGGTGGAAATTGTGTGGATCTAGTGCTCCTACTTTGCAAAAGATAGCTGTTCGAATTCTTGGTCAAACGGCTTCTTCTTCGGGATGTGAAAGGAATTGGAGTGTCTTTGAACGTATTCACACGGAAAAAAAAAAGAAATAGATTGGAGCATCAAAGACTCAACGATCTTGTTTATGTTACGTATAATTTGCGATTGAAGAATAGGTATATAATCTTAAACTTTTTATCACATCAAGAGTCTATTTTAATAACTCATTTATTTGAGTCTATATATATATATATATATTTCTTATCTAACTTCTACTCATTTACAACGTTATAGACGTCATTATAAGAAGAGATCTTATGATCCAGTTGATTATGAGTGTATTGACAAAACAAACTTTTGGATAGAGGAAGAAGTGCCACCACAGGATTTCGAGCATGAAGACTTAGGTAACGCTATTTATGAAGAAAATGCAAATTCCAATGTTAATGATCATGAAATTGATGATAATGTTCAAGGTTCGTAAGTTTAATAATCTTACTTATTATTATTATTATTATTATTTTTTTAATATTAGTCATGTATTTATATCTTTTTTTTTTCGTGTTTTAGATGACAATGAAACTACGGATGCGATTAATCTCAAGAGATAGGAGATTTAGATACAATGGATGTTATTCATCGTTTTGGTGGTTCAAGTGATTGTGGAAGTGATCAAGGATTAAGACTTATGGATGAAAATGATAGAGGAGAAATTTAACTATTTAATCTTTTATGTTTAGTGCACTTTTTGGTTTCAATTATTACTTGACATTTTTTTTTCATTGATGATAGTCGGTGTGAACTTTTTTATTATTGTTTACTTTATGTTATTGACTTGTTAAGTTATTTATATTCTATAATTGAATTCAGTAACACTTGGCTTAGTTGATTGTAATAGATTGTTTTCATGATTTGATATATATTATATATACAAGTCACCGGTTCAATCCCGGTTCGACCCCGATTCGACCTGTTGACCATTGACCCTTCCTCTTTTCCGGGTCGATGACCGGTTCGGTTTTTAAAACATTGGTATACATCATTGGTTTTACTCTTATGATTACATTTTCAATTAATTCTATTTTTGCTCTTGAATGTTCATGTTTCCAATAAGTTAATGAGTTTTCATTATAGACATTCCCTATCTTTTCTATTAATTCTGATTTTTTTGTTATTTGTATTTTTTGTATTTTGATGTTTGTTCTTATTGATAATTTTTGTACTATCTTTTCACCACGCTAGGCTGGTTGAACTCTGTATGGTTTGAATTCTCTTGAAATTTTTAGTAAATGTCTACATGGTGTTTTTAACATAATCATATAATTATTTTGTTGGTAATATTGAAATTATTGAACAAAGTCATTACCTAATAATATATCACATTCTAGTATATCATATGCATATACTTTATTTATAATTATTTGTTTACTTTCTAGTAAGATTTCTATCTTTTCCTTATTCTTTGTAATAGGTGTTGATATTCCTGTGACACGAGCAATTTTTATAGTATTATCATTATTCTAATTTTTTAACAAAAATGTCTTTATAATAGTTATATCACTTCCTGTATCTATCAATGCACATGTTTTTATATTAGATTCTACAATAGTAACTTGTACATATACCCCTAATGAAAATGTTATTACATTATTCATTCTTTTGGACAAAAATTATTTTATTATTATGTGTTATATAGATTCCTTCTTTATTAATATTATAATGATTCAAAACTTGTAAAAAACTCATTCCTAATAATATATGGTAATGATCTCCCATACTATTGTCTAAATAACATGATATTATCATTTTTTCTCCATCTAATACTATTGGTACATTTACTTCCATTTTCCTATTTTTAAATCTAATGATAATTTTTCTATATTTCTAAATGTATTATTATCAAATGTTACTTTTAATCCATATTCTTCAAAAAATTTTATTTCTTGTTTATTTTCTATAGTTTCTACTTCCTCTATTTCTTGATTCATTCTGATTCAGATATATAGATTTCTTCTCCTTCATATTCACTAATATCTGATATTTTTCTAAATCACTTGCTATTTTTTCATATTCTTTTGTAAAATTCTAACTTTCTTTTTAGTACAATTGACTTATATGTCATATTTCTCCACAATTTCAATATTTACATTTTTTTTATCCTTTTTAAACTCTTTTTTTTTTTGTTGATATTTTATTTTATAATATCTCATATTTGATTTTTGGTATTTCTTTTTGAACTGTCTAAATTTTTTTATACTTTTTTGTTTGAACTTTCTTTTATGTTTTCTTTCTAGTCTACATCTCCAATTAATAGGTCTATCTATCTCTTCACAATAGATTCTTGTTAATTTTTCAAACTTTTTCATTAATTATTTATTTTTACATATTTCCGCTAATCTTTCAAATAGAAATTTTATTCTACTTCCTAACGTATCTGGTACAGGATTATCTTTTATATATCTTTCGTATTTTATCTTAAAGTATATATTCCATGTTCCTGGTAATTTAGCAAAATACATTTCTAAATATGGTCCTTGATTTTCATTACTATAAAGTTGGGTATAATAGAAATTTTTAAATTGACATGTATATTCTTTTATTTTACACATATCACATATCACAATGTTTATCAATCTTAATCTTGCTTTTAATTTTTCTCTTCTAACTTCTTTTTCTGAATTTCTTATCTAATTTTCTCCTAAGAATTCATTTGATATATATTCTACTAACTTTTTTATTCTATCTTGTGAAGTTTTTTGCATTTCTGCTTGTATATTTCTTCTCATTAATAATTTAATATTTTCAGTTACTCATTCCCACCAATTTCTTACATCTAATTCAAATGATGCTATCAAATAATCAATTCTTTTGTTCGTAGATTCCCATGTATCATCTTGGTTATATAAAAAGAATAATATCATTGCATCTGCTCATTGTAATAAGGCTTTCTTAGTATCTATTTTACAGTCTAAATCTAGTTTTGCTCTTTCATGATTTATTAGTTTATTATAATCTGCATTTGGGGTAAATTGATCTTTATATTTTTTTTATCATATGTTGTTGTATAATTCTATCATAATACGATCTGTAAGATTTATGTGTTATTGGTGCATATCCTTCTTCTAATTCAGGAAATTTTAATTTTGGATTATTATTTGTACTTCTAGTTGCAGGTATCGATCATCCACCAGTATTCATCATTACTTCATAATTTTTTAATTTTTCTATACTTAATTGATCAAAATTTTCTATTAAGTTATCTATTTCTTCATTCATCATCTTTTTTATCTTTTCTTTTTTCTTCTATATACTTTTCATATTTTTTTTTCTTGTTCCAAGATATTGGTAATATTTTTTTCCTTAATCTATCATCCATGCTTCCAGATTCATAGTATCCTTTTATTTCCACATGTTTCTTTCTTATTCTTGTTATTTCCCTTGTTATTCTATTTTTATCAATTTTTTTATCTGTTGATTTCATATTTTGTTTCATTTATCTTATTTTTATTTTTAACATTCCTATTTCATCCATTAATTCTCTTATTAATTTCTTTAAGTTTTCAAAATTTTCTGAAAAAGACATTATATTTTTGATTTATCACTTTAACTTCTAATAAATATGATATCTTACACTTTTTATTTTCACTTTCTTCTATGATTCTATCAAAATTTTTTATTGCTATCTCATTATTGGATAATTCATCTTTTACAGTTTTAAAATATTTTGCTTTCAATTCTAGTTTCTTGATTTTTAGTTTTCCTAGTATTTTTTTTGTGGTTCTTTTATATCTTCTGGTGTCAATAGTATATTTGAGGTTTTTTCTTGTATTTTGTTTAGATTTTTAACAATATTATTAAACTTTCTTGTTGTTTTATCATTACTCATTTATAATTTCTTATTTTTATGATGATTCATATATATCTCTGTAATATAAAATACTTTCAAATTCTTTATTAATCATTTCATATACGTATCTATCTTTTATAAATCCTATAATTAATTTATGTAGTATTTGTTCTTTTATTTCTATAGGTAATTTTTTAATTATACTTAATGTTAATATTTTTGATTTATTAGGAATATGTTCATAAAATATTTTATATCATTTTTCTTCGTCTAATTTGTAATAGTTATTTATCTTTTTAATCCTAATTCCCATAATTACTTACATTATTTTCTATTATAGCAGTATATTTTTTTTTTTGTCTATTATTTCTAGAATAGTTTCCTATATCATGAAATCTCTTATTATGCTGATTTTTACTTTTTCTATTATCTCTTTTCTGATATCTAAAGGTATATCTTTTAATTTTATAAGTATGATTTTTAAGGTTTCTTTCTTTATTATAGGTTTTCCTATTATTATATTAAATCTTTCTTTTTTAATTTTATATTTATTTCATAAATATTCTATTATCATGTTATGATCTATAACTCTGATACCAACTAAAGTGGGGGGGGGGGATACTATGACCGTATTCAAAATCTCAAAGTCTAATATTAAAATTCTTGTTATCTTTGTTCTATTATTAGAATCCAACTAATATTTTCGTAAGTATCACAATAAAATTTATAGAATTCACCATCTTTTGTTAAAACTTTTTCTTCAATGATTATATTTAATTTTTCAATTCTTTTTTCCAGATTGACAATTTCTTTATGTATATCATTTTCAATTCTAATTGCTTGACTATATATATAAGTATTTTAATATTTTAATTTTTAATCTAACTATTCTGTAAAGAAACTTTTTAATTCTTCCCTTAAATAATTTAGTGTACTTTTTTGTTGCAGTTTTTAGATAAATAAAATTTTGTATAATATCAAGAGTTAAACTTATTAAAGGTTTTGGATTCATAAATTTTTTAAGTAGTTTTAGGACTATGTTGCAAAGACCATTTTGAAAATATGGTTCCATTTTTAGGCCAATTACATGTATTTCCCTTATTAAGTACTCAAAAGTCCACTGACAATTCATGCATATTTAATTGAATATAAAAGTATAAGGAAACGAAATATTTGCATAAAAGTATCTTACCTTATTATTGGAATATTAAAAATATTTGCCGACACGTTAAAAATATTTTTGTTTTCCTGCCTTGAGTGAAGAACTCATTTACAATGATGTGTGCACTTGACTTTTCACAACCTTTCTCTATCTCTCACCACAGGTAGTACCCTCTCTCTCTCTCTCTCTACCGTATAAAAAGGATTTGTGTATAGAAAAATGTGACACATGCATAGTATTTATAGTGATTAATAGATAACGATCCCTTAATAGACTCCAAATAAAACTCTTAATTTAAATTTAAATTGAACTCTTAACAAATAAATCATCTTATCAAGAAATTCGAATTTAAAAGATATTAAATTACATGAGGATAAAATTCTAGTGTAGATATATACAACTTTCAAATTTCATTTTTAATTTAAAAATAAACATAATAATATATGCCCAATCATAATTTACAATTAATATTTCAAAAATAGGATAAGATTTCAGTTGTAGAAGGGAGAATGATAATCAATGAAAATCTAATAAAAGTAGGATTATAATTAATTTTCGTCCTAATATGAAAAAGAGATAAATCCCTAAAATTATAGATACACGTGACTATCATTTTATAACATGATAATCAAACATAAAGGCAGAAAGGGGCATTATGGTCTTTTAGAATATTATGTAAGTCATGTATTGTAAATAGAAAAACAAAAAGGTGTCTCGCTTGCAACTGTCAGGTAAGGATTCGAATCCTGAAATATGGATGAGGCCATTGGTAAGTGGGAGTTAAATGACAGCCTTCCACCCTACATTCTTAGAGGCATAACCTGCAATTTACTCCTCCATCAAAGTCCAGGACAGAGCAAGTGGGGGCGCCAACAATGAGGCGTAATCAAAAAAAAAAAAAAAACTAAAAGGCACAACAACTTTATCTTTCACATTTGTGTGGCCCATGAGTTGACACAAGATTGATTTTCTTTCAATTATCCGTGTAGGCTACCACAAAAATTTAAATCATAAACCAACTAAATAAATTACCAATTAATGATAACTTATTTGATCTTCAATAACTTGGACTTAACTTATTCTAATCAACTTTTTTTGGGCCCAAAATGCATGATTAAATACGAGCTACCCAACGAGCCCAATGTTAATATACTAAATTTTGCTCTATCAAAATCTAACTATTTGGCCCAAAATATAAAGATTTCATTTTAAATCCTTAAACTTTTCAAAATAGATAAATAATATATAGAATAAATAAATTTTATTTCAAAATTTTCGGGACTTTACATTAGACGTCAAATTATATATAGAAATGGAAAGAGAAAATATGACATGCCAGATTTTTTTTTGAAATTTGGAATTACAAAGAGGAAAATTATTTTTGGATTTCAAAGCTAGCTTTTTTATTTATTTTATGGTTTTATTGCAACATGGGTAGTGAATGATGAAAATTAAATTAATAATTATGTATTTCCGCATATATTCGATGTAAGGGCTTGTTTGATAGTGGAGTTTTTTTCATGAAAAATGGAAAACATTTTTTATATTTCACCATTTGGGTTTGATACAAAAAATTTGGCATGAAAATCATTTCCCGCCCACCCCTCCCACGTGCCTCTTTACCTTGATTTGCGGGAAAAGCTTTTCCCACCACTTTGATAGGAAAATGATTTTCGATTTTTTGTTTTAATATTTTTTTGGCAATTGGAACAAATTCTAGACACAATGATGAAAAAAATTATCACTTTAATAGATAATTTGCATGAAAAATAAAGTTAAAAAAAATGGTATTCGATATTTTTTTATTTTTTTTTGCAATTGGAACAAATTCTAGATCTAATGGTGGAAAATTTTTATCACATTAATAGATAATTTCCATAAAAAAAAAAAAAAAAAAAAGACAAACGAATACCAAAATATTCAAATTTTGAAAAAATTTTGAGTGAAAAATTATACCAATCAAACACATTTAATCGACAATTTCCGATAAAACAAATTCTAGGCAATTCAATTCACTGTAATTTTTTTTTTTTTCACCCAAAATTCCATATTTGCAATCAAACAGACCCTAAGTTATCTAATTGGTATTGTTGTCATTATCATATTGTTCTAATTTTCTCAATTTTTCATTTCATGAAGTTGACCAGGTCCTTCATCAAAACATTTGTGTACAAATCAACCCAAACTTCAAACGCTTTTGCGCAAATCAATTCTTCAAGTAGTTATGTTAGGGATGTAAGCAAAGCGTTGCGTATGAAACAAATCAATATCAAACAAATCTTACCTCAAAAATCACTCCCAAACACCCTCATAATATTTTTAATAGTGAACTTTCAATACAATTTTAAGGTGTTTTGAGAATTCAATGATACCTATAGTTTTGTCCATTATGATTGTACTTATATATATATATATATATATATATATATATATATATATATATATATATATATATATTCTTTTTCTTTGCCTAGTCTTCTTCATGTGTCTTCATTCTTCAATCTTTCTTTAGCTCCCGTTTGAATCTCATTATAATATATTCCATTTTTATCTCTCATATTTTCAGCCATACAATCTTTCATAAAATAATATTACATGTAAATCGAAATATTTTTCTTTTTTTTCAATCACTAATTTTTCAAAAAAAATACTATTTCACCCATTTTTATTTTCAAAAAAATAGGGGCCAAACGGGGCTACTCGTAACAAACAACCCTATTTTTGTCTTTAGTGCTTTTGTCATGCTTCTATTTTTATTTTTATATTTATTTTTTTCCCTCTTGAGTATTCATATATGCATGACATGTGTCCCTCTCAACTCACTTTTTGGTAGAATTTTATGATATATTTTGGAGAAAGAGATGACTTGCTCAAAGTAAGGGTGAAAAACAGGCCGAGTCAAGTAAGGGTGAAAAACAGGCCTAGTCGCTCACCAACTTGCGGGGTTAGGCTCATCTAGACATGGCCAGCGGGCGAGATGAGCAGTGGGCGGCTCTGGCTCGTTTTGTAAGAAAATCTAATTTTAAGTTTGTTCTCTATTAAGCAATTGTTTTAAAATCAGGTAAATTTACCTATAGGGCCTCAGTCATATTTATGCGACACTTTGGTCACGATTAAACCTCCACTTTCAGTTGAAAAGAAAAATGAATACAGAAAATATAGGCTAATGTAATCATCCTTTTCTGAACTCTCTAAGTGGGTAGACGTGAATTAAGAGACTTTGCTTTAGCAAAATTGACACAGTATGAACTGATAACAAAGAATACGACCAATTACACATTCATTTGAAAATACCCACAAATTTAAGAATTAAGTATTCGTTGAATTTTTACTATAATATTTTTACATGGGTAGGGGTGTCAATTTGACTCGTCCACTCGGTCCAAAAAAAGCTCGAGCCAACTCATATGGCTCGTGTCACGGGCCCAAAGAAAAAAAAATGCAGTTGCTGCCTTAAAAGGCAGCTCAGACAGCAATTGAATGTGTTTAAAACAAAAAAAAAAAAATTAATTGGAGCCTAGATTTTTTTGCTTGGCTTTGCTCGGGGTAAAAAATGCTTGAACCTTTACTCGAGTCGAGCCCAACCCTAAAGTTTCGGCTTGCGAGCCGGATCAACTCGACTCGTTGATATTCCTACACATGTATCATTTTTATTGTTTTACTCTTTCTAGTTTATATACGAGTTCACATTACAAAAGGAGATAATTGCAGCAGAGGCCCTAAACCTTTCAAACAGTAGCAGACTTTTCTCAAACTTTTAACTTGTTGCAACCGTCACCCTTAACCTTTTCAAATATTGCAGGTGAGGTCCCAATGGATGAAAAACATCCAATTTACCATTAGTTGATCAAAAAATTGAGTTTGACTACATTGTTAATATTTTTATAAAGAACAAGATAGTAACTTTCTATTTATCAAATTAAATAATTACATTAATTAAATTTAAAAAAACCCAATAAAAGAAAGGGGTAATTTTGAATATGAGCATTCCAATCCCATGAACCAATTTCTTGAATGTAGATATTGAGAGTGCTTTTGTGAATACATCGGTCACATTGTCATTTGAGCGAATTTGTTGAATATCGATATCGTCATTCTTCTTAAACTCATATGTATGAAAGAATTTTGAAAAAAATATGTTTCATCTTGTCATCTTTGATATAACATCATTTAAGTTGTGCAATACAATCAACATTGTTTTCATACAAAATTGTTGCATTAGATATTTTGTTGAAGTTAATCCGTATGATACTTGGATATAATGTGTCATGTTCCTCAACCATAAACATTCTAGGCTTGCTTCATGGATTGCAATAATTTCAGAATGATTTGAGGATATTGTTGTCAATATTTGCTTTACAGATCTCCGTGATATAGTTGTTCTTCTACGTGTAAACATATATCCTATTTATGATTTAACTTTATGTGAGTCAGGGAGACAACATGCATCTGCATATCTCACTAAAACAATTCCCGACTTTTGAGAATAAAATTATCTCAAATTAGTAGTACCCTTTAGGTAACGAAAAATATGTTTAACACAATTCCAATATCTTTGAATTAGTATAGAACTATATCTTACAAGGAGATTTACAGAAAGTACTATGTCGGATCGACTGCAGTTTGGAAGATAAGTTAATACTCCAATTGTACTAAAGTATGGTACTTCTGAATCAAGAACTTTTTCTCCATCTTCAAGTGGACGAAATTGATCTTTTTTCACATCAAGTGATCAAACAAACAAATGTGATGCCAATTGATGTGCATTGTCTATATAAAAACGTTTTAAGACTTTTTCTATCTATGTAGATTGATGAACAAGTAATATTTCTAGAAAATGTTCAATCTGCAACCCAAGACAAAATTTGATTTTTCCCAAATATTTCATTTCAAATTCATTTTTCAAATATTCTGCAGTTTTGTTGAGCTATTCAAGAATTCCAATTAAATTTAAATTATCAATATAAACTGCCACAATTTCAAATTCAATATTTGTTTTATTTATGAAAACACATTATAGTAAATACATTGTCCAATAGATTTTTTTTTTATTTTTACCCATCGTAACAATGCTACAACAAGACATCTTTAAAATCAACAATAAAATAATTTTGTTTACCAAATGCTAAAATGCTGATCTTGAAACAACTCTAAATAAAAGTTTACCAGTAATCCATCCATTTTTTAGCACAATAAAAATTGATTCTCTTGAAATCACATCAACATCAAAACAAGCCTTACTCTATACGGTTTATTTATTTTCAGAAGCTTGTTTCTGCATGAAAAAGTGAAAATTTTCATCTGATTTCGACAATTAATTATATCTAAGTATTCAATTGAGTAAAAACTTCTCTCAGAATTCAAGCACAAAGAGAAGTAAAGTTGATAACTCAAAATACTATAAAAATGTTCAAAATTAAGTGCAAAATGAGAGATACAAACAAAATCAAGAAACTAATCCAAGTGGAAAATAAAATTAGTAGAATCCCTTAATCAAATAGCTTGAGAAACTCTCAAAGACATGAGCTTGAAAAAGTGCATAGTTACATTAATTTCCCATCGAGTTTACAAATGATTTTGTGAATTCTGAGAATTCAATTAACGAGTAATATTCAAAATGACGTCAATGGCAATACGTATGATTGCTACGCAATATATCACTCTCGAGAGGAAGAATTGACTAACTTTTTTTTGTTTTTTCAATGTTGACCTTAGTGACTTTTTGTAAAGTTTGTCACAAAACGTGTAAGCGGGAGGTGATGAGATTTCGGGTGGGAAAATATCATGAAATTCGCAGAATGATTTCGAAAATATCAGAAAAATCCAAATTCAGGTTGTAAACAATAGGATCTCGACCCGAAAATTATTGAACCAAACAACCAAGTAAGAAAGGAACTTGAAAGACCTCTTGATCATAAAATCAACGAACCTCGATTTACGAACGTCACAAATATCGCCTAATCATTTGATAATTTCTAGGTTTTGGATTTAAACCCAACGAGGTGAACCAAACAATTCAACGATAACGAAGATGCGTTGAATATCTTGATTACATAAAAACCCACAATCGGATGTTTGAACGCCCCAAATATAATTAAATATTTGATAAATTCGATTTGTCCATCAAGAACAAAGAGAAAAGCCAAACTTTAATTTAATTCATATCAAAGTTAAAAATTTACAATAAAAAATAAATCTATTTATATTAAAATAATAAACCCTAAGAATTATGGAAAATACGAAATCAAAGACTCCTAAAATAACAAACTTGCCAAAAATAAGAAATCTAGAAAAAGGAAAATAAATCGCGTGAAAAACAGTTTTACCGGACGACCCTTCCGAACTTCCGGTACGGTGGGTCCGGATGCACAGAGAATTCTACCGGACGTCCGGTAAGCCATTGCTCGTCTAGTTGGGCAAAAAATCTTTCGACTAGCTTTATCATGTTGATCCAAATCTTTCCGTCCTTCGACCCCAACATGAAACTTGCTCATTGACATGTTATTTTCAACCCCAATATGCCCCTTTTTCGAGCATGTGTTTGTATGATTTTGTGCGACGTCATTAACTACGTTACCGGTTTTAAACACTTTCAAACGAGCCTTCAACTTATTTTCAATGAATATTGCACTTTTAATCGCCTGTGGCTTATTCTAGATCATATCAAAGGGGGGGGGGGGGGGGAGAGAATGTAAACCTAACCCATTATAATCCAATATACTTGCATTGACTAAATGATTAGATCATTTGATAATTCTATCTATTCTTTGTTTTATGAGATATATATATATATTCTTTTTTTATTGTGCAATGAGTTTTTGATTTTTTAGCAACGTTTTGAAATTCGACCCGGACAGTGAATCAAAAAAGGGAAAAGGTGAAGGATCAAAATGTTTAACCATTGTTGAACCGATATCAAATCAGAAATTTAAAAAATAAATATTTATAAATAGTTTATATTTATTTTAACAACAACATATAAATAAATTTGCTCACCTCCAATTCAAAATATGTAAAAATATGTCATATATATAACAATATAAAATTTATTAGTTTGTAATTTGTTTGTTGGATAACTAGAAACTCATTCCAATTTTATTGAATTCATAAGATTAAAAAAAAATAAAAAAATGTTCCAACATTGTTAAAAAATTAAGTAATTTATATTATATTAATATAATATTGACTTTATCGAAAGCTTTCAATCCCTTGCCAAATATTAGGTAATTGATGTGCTCATCTTATCCTTATCCTTATACAATAAAAGAGTGAGTTTTGTTTTTGCCACGTGTCGGCATTTTGTATCGTGCGTTCTTTTTTTTTTTTTTTTTTTTTTTTTTTTTCTTTCTTTTCTTGTTTTTATATATATATATATATTTTATCCTAATTCTAAAATTATATAATAAATATATAATTTGACAAAAAAAAAATATCAAATCAATTATAACAACACCAAAAAATAAATTAAAATAATTTTAAAATTTAAAATCTTCACACTAATAAAAATATTTAATATATAATAAAAAAAAAATATCAGATATTTCCTAAATATTCAATTATAAAAATACCGAAAACTAAATTAAAAAATTTTTAAAAAATTAAAATCTTCACGCTAATATATATATATATATATATATATTTTTTTTGCGTCTCAAAATTTTGATAACAATCTATCTAACTTTAAAAATTCAAATGAAGTCGAAATATTATATTCTTAATATCAAACGAAGTCCAAATGATATAGAAAATTTATCGATTTGATCAGCGTACAATCATTTAAGAATTTTTAAAGTTAGTTTGTTATCGAAATTCTTGAAATATTAGTTCTACATTGACGCGCCGTAACTTTTGGTGCGATTGACCGTTTCGCACACCATTAACGTTGTGAAATACTAGGCCGTGAGTACTTCAAAATGATATTAAGAATGTAATATTTTGATTTCGTTTGATATCCCGAATTGAGCCCGAAAATTGAGACAAAAAACAAGTAATTTCAATAAAAAGACGAGTTATACGTTTTTTTTAACATACGCGTTTGATGTCCGTTTGACTATTTTCGATATTCATTTAGATCATTCGATATATCTACGATATAATTCTCGAAATGAGCTTCGAGATGATATAGAAAATTTATGGATTCGGGTAGCGTACAATCGTTGAAGAATTTTTAAAATTAGCTTGTTATCGAAATTTTCGAAATATTAGTTTAAAATCGCTTACTTTGACATGACGTAACTTTCGCTACGATTGGCCGTTTCACACACCATCAATGTCGTGAAATATTAGACCTTGAGTTCTTCAAAATGATATTAAGAATGTAATATTTCGATTTCGTTTAATATCCCGAATTAAGCCCGTAAATCAAGGCGAAAACATAAGTTTAAAAAAAAAAAAAAAAAAAAAAAAGAGTATGCATCTCCGTGACAGTGTCACGGAGATGGCTACTTTATTTTTTTTTCTTTTTTTCTTCTTTTCTTATTATTTTATATATATATATATATATTATCCTAATTCTAAAAATATATAATTTGACAAAAAAAAATATCAAATATTTTTTAATTATTCAATTATAACAACACCAAAAATTAAATTAAAATAATTTTAAAATTTAAAATCTTCACACTAATAAAAATATTTAATATGTAATAAATATATCATTCGTAAAAAAAAAATAATACGTATCGACAATTTGTATAAAAAAAAAACTATAAGTGTCAAAAAATATAAAAAATTTTAATGTAAAAAAAAATTTTGACGTCAAATGTTTTTTAATAAAAAGATTAGTTATATGTCTATTTAACACACGTTTGACGTTAACTATTTTCTATATTTATTTAGATCGTTCGATATATCTATAATATAGTTCTCGAAATGAGTTTCGAGAGGATATAGAAGATTTATGGATTCGACTAGCGTACAATCGTCGAAAAAATTTTAAAGTTAGTTTATTATCGAAATTTTCGAAATATTAGTTTGGAATGACCTACTTTGACGCGCCATAACTTTTGCTACGATTGGCCGTTTCGCACACCATTAATGTCGTGAAATACTAGGGCGTGAGTACTTCAAAATGATATTAAGAATGTAATATTTCGATTTCGTTTGATATCCCGAATTGAGCCCGAAAATTGAGACAAAAAATAAGTAATTTCAATAAAAAGACGAGTTATACGTCTTTTTTAACACACGCGTTTGACGTCCGTTTGACTATTTTCGATATTCATTTAGATCATTCGATATATCTACGATATAGTTCTCGAAATGAGCTTCGAGATGATATAGAAGATTTATGGATTCGGGTAGCGTACAATCGTCGAAGAATTTTTAAATTTAGCTTATTATCGAAATTTTCGAAATATTAGTTTGAAACCGCGTACTTTGACGTAACGTAACTTTCGCTACGATTGACCGTTTCACACACCATCAATGTCGTGAAATATTAGGCCTTGAGTTCTTCAAAATGATATTAAGAATGTAATATTTCGACTTCGTTTGATATCCCGAATTAAGCCTGTAAATCAAGACGAAAACATAAATTAAAAAAAAAAAAAAACAAGAAAATGAGTATTGCCGTGACCGTTTTCACGGAGATGGCCTAGCCATCTCCGTGACTCTTTTTTTATTTTATTTTTTATTTTTATTTTTATTTTTTTGTTATTATATATATATTATCTTAATTCTAAAAATATATAATAAATATATAATTTGACAAAAAAAATATCAAATATTTTTTAAATATTCAATTATAACAATACCAAAAATTAAATTAAAATAATTTTAAAATTTAAAATCTTCACACTAATAAAAATATTTAATATATAATAAATATACCATTCGTAAAAAAAAATATCAGATATTTTCTAAATATTCAATTATAAAAATACCGAAAACTAAATTAAAAAATTTTAAAAAAATTAAAATTTTCGTGCTAATATAAATATTTTTTGCGTCTCACAATTACTGTTAAACCTACTATATATATCCTATCCTAATCCTAAAAATATCTAATATATAATAAATATACAATTCGACAAACCAAATATCAAATATTTCCTAAATATTTAATTATAAAAACACCGAAAAGTAAATTATTTCTAAAAATTATTTCTCTCTATTCAGCTTTTATGAGTAATACACAAAATGTTTTCTACAGTAAAAAATTAATTTGTGTAAAATAACGTAAAATTACCCACGCTAATATATAGCCAACTACATTACAGCACGTGCATTGCACGTGCCTTCCACTAGTATTAATATAAGATTGACTTTATTGGAAAGTTTTCAATCTCACACAGAAGCTAATGCATTGGATATAAAGGACAAAATTAATGGTACATAATTTCTTGCACTTTAAGGTGTATCGCACTCACATGGGATGGAATCCACTCAAATATTTTATTCAAGCAGGCCCCACCCATGTGAGTGTGATACACCCTTAGGTACAAAAAATTATGTACCCATAGTATTTCTCGGATATAAAAGTACACAATGGGATGGAAGAGTGGGTAACGGAGTGGACATGTGTAATGTGTTTCAACTTTGAAAAAACATTATTCTCTTCAAGTATTTTTTTAATATTTTTTGAATTGGTCACGATAAAATGGTTTCTGGTCTGGCGATTAATTGGTTGCTTTACTGGTCAATTGACCAGTTATTTAGCAAATGGTTAATGTGTAACAATCGGATTGGATTTTGGTTTGATTTTCGATTTTTCTTGTCGAACTGATCAATTCGGTCCGATTTTAATAATATTGTTTTTTTAGACGAGATGTTTTGTCTTAACATGAACTAATGAAATTAATTTATTTTATAAATTGAATTTTGCAGTATAACTACCAATACATATTACAAACAACCATGTTATTCATACAGAAGAGATTGACAGAATACTCACAATGCGAGGCTCCGCTTATTTTTTTGGACTTTTTTATTCATACGGGACTCACTCGCATGTGAGTGAATATTAAATTCTTTTGTCAACCTCTTCTGTACAAAGAGTTTTATTCTATTACAAATGCAATATAGACCTATGTTGGATCTCCATTATTTTCAAAATTCATTTTTCTCTATCTTTTCTTCGAACACAAATTATTCAATATTGTAATGTTATACGCAAATTCAAAACTTTTTCATATTTTTTAACACATTCTCCTTCAATTTACTATTTCAAAATGCATTCTTTACTAAAAATGGGCCTCAAACATACTCAGGTATCCTATGAAACGACACAATTCAAAAACTTTTGATTCTTTTCTATTTTTCTATTCTTAATAAATTAATTATCCAAGTTGACTGCATGTAACAGTTTGTTAATTCTCTCACCATTTTTTTTTTCTATTTCTTTTTGAGTAACTATGGATAAAATGGTCGACGGTCAATTTGTGTAGTACATGCATCTTTGTCTTTTCTAATTAAAGATTTATTATTCTATATATATCTTTAGTATTTATTCCTATATACACAAATTAAAAAAGAAAAAGAAAAAAGGAGGAGACTTGATTGATAAATATTATGAACGTTATCAGACAAAGATTCAAATTAAAAAGAGAATAATATATTTATATTTATTTATTTATGTTTAGTTTTCAGTAGGTTCAATCCCATTTATTTAATAGAATTATTTATTTAGCTCATGTTTAGTACTGATTAAAATTCAAATTTTAATATAAGTTTAAGTCGACAATTAATTAATTACATATTTTATCGGATTCACAACTTTGTAACTACGCATTTCATCAATTTTTAGCAAAATTTACTAAAAAAATACCCATCAATCGGGGGTTTACTAGTAAATAAAGACTAGTCATTTTGATACAACAACGTATGCACTCAACATGACAATGATGTATTTGTTATGTCATTTGATGACATGAAGTTGCTTATGTATGAATTAACATTATTTCAGTCAATGATTGACTTCTAACAGTTGGAAAATAATCCATGATCGGTTTAACTTACAGGGCCAATGTGGTCTTGTACGTGCAACATCATTCCTATTATATTTACTCATGATTCATTTTTTAAGTTATTAATTGGGTAACTAGCACGAAACGTTCTTATCTTTCAATGTTATTATGCAAAACGTCCATACCTTTCCTTTTTTTGGCATTTTTACCCATGCCTTCACATTTTATTACAAAATCATTATTTTCATATAATTTCTTATATAAAATGATAAATATACCCTCTTATTTAAATTAAAAAAAATAAAGAATAAATTACAATCATACTCCCAAACTTTTAAAAAATCGTAAATGTGTCCAAATAAGTTATTAAAAAATAATTAGCACAAAACGTCCATATCTTTCAATATTATTGTGCAAAATGTACATACCTTTCATTTTTTTGACATTTTCATTCTTATTTCACATTTTATTTCGGAAATCATCATTTTCATCTATTTCTCAATTAAAAACTGTAAAATAACAAATATACTTTCATCGTTAAATAAAACAAAAATAAAGAACAAATTGCAACTACATTCCTTAATTTTTCAAAAAAGTACAAATAGATTTCCTTTAAATAATTAAAAATTAAAAATTAGAAAAAATCATTTATTTTTTAATTATTTGTTTGAAATTTGTTTGTATTTTTTTTGAAATATTTGTGAGCATAGTCGTAATTTGTTATTTATTTTTATTTTTATTTATTTAAAGAAGAGGGTATATTTGTCATTTTACAATGTTCAATTGAGAAAATGGATTAAAATAATTATTATTGCAATGAAATGTAAAAATGAGGGTGGCAATGTCAAAAAATGAAAGTCGGAGACGTTTTGCACAACAATATTGAATAGTAAAGACGTTTTGTGCTAATTATCTTCTTAATAATTTATTTGAATTTATTCGCACTTTATAAAAATTTGGAAGTATAATTGCAATTTGTTATTTAACTTTTTTTGGTTTATTTAAATAAGACGATATATTTGTCATTTTACATGAGAATTAGATGAAAATGATAATTTTCGCAATAAAAAGATAAAGATAGAGTTGAAAATTTCAAAATTTGTACAATATTATTAAAAGATAAAGACATTTGATGTTAATTACTTTTATTTTTTTGATATTTTCCACCGTACAAAAGAAGTGGAAGTCTATTCTACTTATTACTTGCTATTGTAGACTATTCTCTTCCACCAACTTACACGACTGCCATGTGAAAGGCATAAAGTACAACCCCACAAGAGAACATTAATACAAGCCGCCAAAGTGTCAAAGTTTTCCCTAAGAATCCGTTTGATTGCAATGATGAAAAATAGGTGGAAAATAAATTGGATTCCAGGAAATTGAATTGCCTGAAATTGTTTTATCGGAAATTGAATTAAAGGTGTTTGATTGGTATAATTTTCCACCTTTCTATTATAATACGTTTGTCTTTGTTTTTCATGCAAATTGTCAATTAAATGGATAAATTTTTTTTACCATTAGGGACAAAATATGTTTAGATTGCCAAAAAAAATAAAAAAATAAAAAAATAAAAAAAATTTATTTTTTATTTTTATGTTTGGCTCTGTTTTGCATGAAATTTGTTAATTAAATAGATAAATTTTTTTTACACTTTATCTTAGAATTTGTTTCTATTGCTACAAAAAAAAAAAAAAAAAAAGGTGGAAATCAATTCCCACCAAATAGCAAGAAATTGATTTCCACGGAATCACGCTTCAAGTGGTTGTACCTTGGAAAAGGTTGGAAACCGATTCCATGGAAAATAAAGGCTATCAAACAGCGCAAAAGAAGGAAGATGAAAAACGATTCCTAGTTCCCGGGAAAAATTTTGGTTATCAAACAGGGCCTAATATTTAATGGGAAAGAAATGGTGCTTGGGAAATGATTTCATTCATAGAGCAAAGCTCCTTTACCAGGGCCCAAATGACAAATTAAGTCCTTGTTTGGCCTTCATTAAATTTTTTACTACATTTTTCTCTTCCTTATTTTTCATATTTTTAAATAATCGAAATAAATAACTAATACAAAAGTTAAATAAAATATTTGCTCATCTTTTCAATACAAATTAGTAGAATATTTGGATGAAAATCGTGATTAAAGATAAAATATGTTAATTAACTGAAGGTTAAGAGTGACAATGCAACAATAAAAAGTTGATGACCTAAAAGCAAAAGTGAGCAAATATTAAAAATTTATCTTATGATTAAAATGTGGTATAAATATAAAAAATTATCGTGTGAATATAATTACAATTGCAAAATTTCTTGACCTAGTACTGTGTTACCTGGACCATGATACATTTGATGATGATATAATTAATGTTTTTCTTTGCGACCTTCAATTTCCTCGCAGTTTTCATTATATGTCCCTGTTCAATCCCATTTTTTAAAATTTATTTTCAATCACATATTTATGGTATCCTCGAAATTTATTAACTTTTTAACTACACATTTTATCAACTTATATTAAAATATACTAAAAATAAAAAATTCTAAATCATACTGGGACAAAGACTAGACTTGATGATTTTTAGTCTATAAATATGCAAGCCATCATGCATACTTTCATTCATTCATTTGATCAACCTAACCCCACCAGTGAAGGACAAAGAAGAGTGCAAATTGGTTAGAGTTCTTCAACATGTCAATGGACACAACTCTTGATATTGACCTTAACATCAATCCTGAGCAAAACCCGAGCAAAACTCCAGTAAGTGTGACTCGTAAATTTTGATAACTCTACTTATATTTGATTTCTTAGGGAATATTTACTGAGTTTCTTCATTTTTTTTCCTCCCAGAATGTGGAGTTTGAAAATGATTCTGTGGGTGAAACTGAAAGCAAGTCATCAATGAAAGACGAGGTGAGTACTAGCAAAGTTCAATGTATTGGATCATAATTATATTACCTATTTTTAATTTTCCTTATTTTCGCATCTACAATGCTGGTTGCCCTATATTGCTGTAGTTTAAATTATGGTAACTAATGTATAGCAATTAGGAGTCTATCACCATTAGGGCAGCCGTGTATATGCCTGTATATAAACACCATCTTCTCCATCTTCATAAATATATATTAATAAAAAAGAAGTTTAGTAGAATTCTCCAGCCTCTTTATGGTATTAGAGCTTTACGCTTAAACAAGCCTCGATTAATGGCCTCAATCGATTCTTCCAGCACGGTCCCTACCAATCAACCACCCAGCAACGCCAACCCAACACCCTCTCCCACCGTTCCAGATCCTCCTATCGTTATCAATGCTCACGCCCAACTTCCTATCAAACTTACCCCAACGAATTTCCCTGCCTGGCACATTCAGTTCCACAGCCTGCTGGTAGGCTTTGATTTACTGGGTTTTGTTGATGGCACGCTTCCCTGCCCAGCGCGAACTGTAAGCGCCAAAGATGCAACCGCCACTTTCAACCCAGAATACACGCGCTGGGTGCGCTGGGTCAGACAGGACAAGTTTCTCCTCAATGCCATCGTCAGTTCCCTCTCTCCGAACTTAGTCTCCTTCATCGCAATAGCGGGCACGTCATGTGAAGCATGGGTAACAATCACTAATACTTACGCGAGACCCTAACGTGGACGTATTATGCACCTCAAACATGCTCTCGGTAATTTGCAGAAGGGCGATGCTACCATGACAGAATATATGCATGGGGTAAAAAGTATTGGGGACAATCTGACTCTCATGAACTCTTCGCCTGATCCCGACGAATTGGTCATTCATATCCTTCGCGATCTTGGCTCAAAATATAATGGATTGGCAGACGCTGTTCGTGCTCGTGATACATCCATCACGTTCGACTAATTGCATGAAAAAACTGGTTACCCGAGAATCTCAGCTCCAACCCCATCGGTCTGCCTCTCCCTCTCTCTCTCCCTTCCAGCCAGTTACGACGAACCTCACAACTCGCTTCTCCTCCACCACACGGTCCCACCATCCTCCCTCCAGTGGCTCTCGAACCTCCTATTCCTATCAGCCCCGTTCCTTCCCCAATAACCCCAGACCCCGCAACACCAGCACCCCAACTTACTCACCTCGCCCGTATCTTGGAAAGTGCCAACTCTGTGTGGGCACCTGGTCATTCCGCAAAACGCTGTACTGCCTTTCATCATTTACCTGTCATCTCTTCCCCACACACCACCAACCAGCATCGTCCTTACCAGGCTAATCTGGCCGCTCACGCTTCTGCCCAGCCACCTCAAGATTGGCTCCTTGACTCCGGTGCATCCCACCACATAACCAATGACCTTGGCAACCTTGCACTCCATTCCAACTACTCTGGTCCCGACGATGTTCAGATTGGTGACGGTAATGGTTTACACATCACACACACTGGCCACTCTCATTTTCATTCTCACAATTCTAAGTTTCGCTTATCTAATATTCTTTGTGTTCCCCATATTGCTCGAAATCTGGTCTGTCTCTCAGTTCTGTTCCCAAAATAACGCCAGCATTGAGTTCTTACCTACCTCTTTTGCTGTGAAAAACTTGCAGACCGGAACTCCAATTTTGCGCGGCCCAGTTAAGGACGGCGTGTACGCACTCTCATTCACTCCTTCTACACCAGTGGCTGCCTTCTCTTCTATCTCGACCAACCTTGCTACCTGGCATCTTCGCTTGGGGCATCCCA
This sequence comes from Osmanthus fragrans, assembly GCA_019395295.1. Lineage (NCBI taxonomy): Eukaryota > Viridiplantae > Streptophyta > Magnoliopsida > Lamiales > Oleaceae > Osmanthus > Osmanthus fragrans. The sequence continues at coordinate 20,145,925 of CM033360.1, forward strand.
ACGCCAAAATTTTACGTCATTTAGTGTCTAGCAAATCTTTGTCTTTATCGTCATTTAAGCACTCATTCTCCAATTGTAATTCATGCGATTGCAATAAGAGTCACAAGTTACCATTTTCCAACTCTACTTTGTCCAGGTCTCATGCATTACAACTTATTTTCTCTGATGTATGGACATCTCCAATAGCCTCTACCGAGGGATATAAATATTATGTTGTGTTTATCGACCACTTTACTAAGTATGTCTGGCTCTATCCTTTAAAGAAAAAAATTCGATGTTCGTGACACCTTTATCCGCTTTCGTGGCCTTGTCGAAATTTTTTTTAACACTTCCATCACAACTTTATTTACGGACAATGGTGGCGAGTACGTCGCTCTCACCTCCTGCCTTTCGGCCAATGGCATTAGCCACCTCACTTCCCCCCTCATACACCCAAACACAATGGTTATGCTGAACGTCGCCATCGCCACATTGTTGAAACTGGTTTGGCGCTTCTTCAACACGCCTCCATTCCGTCCCATTTTTGGCCTTATGCTTTCACCACCGCCACCTACCTCATTAACCGGCTCCCTAAAATCAACCTTCGCTATCTTACTTCCTATGAAAAATTCTACCACTCTCTCCCAAATTTTTCCAAACTCCATGTCTTTGGGTGCCTTTGCTACCTTTGGCTTTCGCCCGTATACCGCTCACAAGCTTGAGTCTATCTCCAAGCCTTGTGTCTTCCTTGGTTATAGTCTCTCTCAAAGTGCCTACTATTGCCTACATCTCCCCACTGGTCGCGTCTATACAAGTCGCCATTTAAAATTCGTCGAACACATTTTTCCATTCGCTTCACCTCTCTCTGTCCTAGCCCCAGCTTCTGTCCCAGCCCCTGATTCTATCCCGGCCCTAGTTTCTGCTCCCCCACCCCTTTCCTCATCTCTCCCAGTCACTGGTTTCGATGGCTGTTTTCATAGAGTGCGTCTCCAGCCCTCCGCCGATGTACCCGCCGACTTGGGCTCCACACCTGCCACTCCCATTTCCGTGTCCCCAGGTACCCCGCCTCTCTTCCATCTTCTGCATCCACGCCCACCCATCCCACTCCCCCAACTGGCTCCATGCCACATTCCTCCACCACCTCTCCGCTTCCCTCCACTTCCCACCTCACTCCTTCACCTCATTCCCCAGAGCTTTTGCGGCCCACTCGACGCCTTGCCCAGCTCCTGAGCTCCACTCCTCCTTCTGTTCCTCTGCTGTCCCCTGAACCCAGCTGTCCATCTCCACCTCCATCTCCAGCCCCTGCCATCCCCACTCTACCATCTCCTCCTCTTGCAAGACCTACTACACCTCCCCTTCCTTCGCGCCCTCCCTCTCTCCATCCTATGCTTACCCGCAGTAGAACAGCTCACATTGCCTCCGCCACTACCTGCCAACTCCCTCGCGAGCCTTCCACTGCCATTCAAGCGCTGAAGGACCCGCATTGGCGCTCTGCTATGTGTGATGAGTACAATGCTCTTCTTAAAAATGGCACCTAGACCCTTGTGCCTCGTAACTCCTCTCATAATGTTATTGGTTGCAAATGGGTTTTTCGCATTAAACAAAAGGCCGATAGGTCTCTTGATAAATATAAAGCTAGCCAAAGGTTTTCACCAACGCCCCGACCTGGACTTCTGTGATACTTTCAATCCCGTTGTCAAACCTTCTACAATTCGCCTGATCCTTTCACTTGCTGTTATACATGGCTGGCACCTCAAACAACTCGACGTCAATAATGCCTTTTTACATGGCTCTTTATCTGAGAATGTTTTCATGCAGCAAGCACCGGGGTTTATCAATAAGCAATTTCCAGATTTTGTTTGTCACCTCCAACGGTCTCTTTATGGTCTCAAACAAGCTCCTCGTGCTTGGTACTCTGAACTTAAGCATTTTTTGGTCAGTATTGGTTTTCAAAGTTCGAAGGCTGACACGTCTTTGTTCTTTCTCCGCCAACGGGCTACGGTGCTTTTTCTTCTTGTCTACGTCGATGACATTATTCTTACTGGTACCTCCTCTTCAGCCATTGCATCCTGTGTTCAGAAGCTTGCTGCTCGATTTTCTATCAAAGATATGGGTGCACTCTCTTATTTTCTTGGCATGGAAGTCCTTCTCAACTCACATGGTCTTTTTCTATCACAACGCAAATATATTCTTGACTTACTTGATAGATCGGGGATGCTGTCATCTAAGCCAGCCGTTAGTCCTATGTCGTCCTCGCATATACCTGCTCTACATGAGGGTGAACCTCTGGCATGTCCATCTGAGTATCGCTCTGTTCTTGGTGCCTTGCAATATCTATCTTTAACCCGGCCTGATGTTGCCTTTGCTGTCAACAAGTTCTCCCAGTTTATGCACTCCCCCACATCTGTCCATTGGTCCTCTCTTAAGCGTGTGTTACGGTACTTGCATGGTACTCTTGATCATGGTCTTTTGCTTTGACGCCATTCAACTCTCTCTCTTCATGCCTTTTCTGATACTGATTGGGGGTGCAATGTTACTGATCGTACTTCGACTGGTGCTTACATTGTTTTTCTTGGCTCTAATCCGATCTCCTGGAACTCTAAAAAGCAGAGCACTATTGCTCGCTCGTCAACGGAGGCTGAGTATCGTTCTATTGCTGCTACCACTGCCGAGATCTCCTGGCTTCAGGCCCTTCTTCATGAAATTGGCTACACCATGCCCTCCACTCCTGTCATCTACTCAGATAATGTTGGGGCTACCTACCTGTGTGCTAATCCGGTCTTCCATTCTAGAATGAAACACATTGCTCTTGATTTTCACTTTGTTCGTGAAAAGGTGCAATCTGGTCAGCTTCGTGTGACTCATGTCTCGAGTGCTGATCAATTAGCTGACAGCTTGACTAAGCCAGTTCCTGGTTCCAGCCTTTCCAGCATTCGGTCCAAGATTGGCGTCCATCCGTCTTCCATATTGAGGGGGCCTATTGGATCATAATTATATTACCTATTTTAATTTTCCTTATTTTCGCATCTACAATGTTGGCTGCCCTATATTGCTGTAGTTTAAATTATGGTAACTAATGTATAGCAATTAGGAGTCTATCACCATTAGGGCAGCCGTGTATATGCCTGTATATAAACACCATCTTCTCCATCTTCATAAATATATATTAATAGAAAAGAAGTTTAGCAGAATTCTCCAGCCTCTTTACAATGTGTGTTGTAGTTTCGATTCCCTTGGAACAAATTCAAATATAATTTTATTTCCTATAATCTAAATCCTCTCTTCAGTCGTCTTCTTCATCTAGTTCAAAAAGAACATGCCAAACTAGACTTACACTATTTATGAGAAAGAAATTATATTATCTTAATTTGAGTTTATAAAACCCTGAAGACTCGCTTCGACCACACTTTTCAATCTTTGCGAAATGTTTTCGATAAGAAGATTCTGAGTTACTCATTTTCTTTAATTTTTAATGTTTCCTCCAACTTCTAACCATAAACTTTTAACTTATATGCAGCCTGTTCATTTTTTGATCCAGCAGTTAAATAGATTGAAATTTGAGAATAAGAAGCTTATAGAATTGCTCAATATAATCCAAGGAAATTACTATGATTTGATGCAAAAGCACTCAGGAGATGAACTCTTAAAATCAAGAAAGAGAAAGGCCCACCATGCAGAAAATTGTGACAATTTTGTTGGAAAAAATGGAATCACTTGTAGCTGCTGTGATGAAGGGTCAACTGGGACTCCAAAAGAAATTGTGTCAAATGTTTCGAAGGTTTATGTACGCATTGATCCTTCTGATATGAGCCTAGTAAGTTAACTATTGAGCTCAAATCAAATAATTTAATGAAAATTTCTTGAATCACCTCATTTGAAAGGCGAAAGTTAATTCTTGAAGACAAAAATAAATGATCTAACGGAAAATTTTGTGGAGTATGTCTTACCAAACAAGTCATAAAGGTCTAACGCGGTTTTGACTACAGGTAGTAAAGGATGGATATCAATGGAGAAAATATGGACAAAAGGTGACTAGAGACAATCCATCTCCCAGAGCCTACTATAAGTGCTCTTTTGCCCCAGCTTGCCCGGTCAAGAAGAAGGTGAGTTCATTTCATGGAATTTGAATTCTATTGTGTATAGTTCGCATGTACTAGTAGATTGGACGAAACACTAAATTATAAAGAACTTAGCTCATTTTCTTATTTAATACACTAATGATGTTTGATCTAAATTACTAAACAAACCATATGCGCCTTGCTCTTGGCACTTGGCGAGTGAGTTTACACATACGCGATATTTTTTGAAAACTTATTTACTTAAAGTTATGTCAATTTGCCTTTCTAGTGCAACCAGAGTTGTTTTTTCATCCTATGCTTAACACATGCACACCTTTTCATAAATGTAAGCGAGACTTGAACAACTTTATCTAAACGATTAACGCGTTACACACAACAAACTTATTTTTTTTGTCTAATTGTCTTCCACGTGAATACCGACTTATTTGAGAAAATATTTGATTTTTACTTGTAGGTGCAAAAAAGTGTTAATGATCCATCACTTTTAGTAGCCACTTATGAAGGCAAACACAACCACAAGAATCCTTCTGAAGATGAAATTTCAATAGAAATATCAAAGGGTGTAACAGATATTTCATCCTCCAGCTCTTTCTCTATATCAATGGTTGAACAAATGGCTTATACTTTAAAAAGAAGTCCCAGTTTCACAGCAGCTATTACAGGGAGGATTTTAGATCATGAAATTGAAGAAAATTGATGCAAGGAAGGATTTCAATTTTTATTGGCATCTGAGTTCATTTGGGAATGTAAAGTGTAGCCAAAAATTGTTGAATCTGTAATTTTGGTTATTTACAATGGACACGACGTCTGTGGTAAATACATCATTGTAAATGTCCATTTTTCTTGTAGTGAAGATGTTATTTAAATTTAAATAGTATTTTGGAGATGCTATTATAAAATATTGACGGAAAGTTAGTTTGACTCTTCAAATGTAGAGATCCAAATTTACTCTGTTTTAAAAGTTAAATTGAAGAATGTATTGAAACTTAATTTCAAGGTTTGATTATTTAAAATGGGGATATCTTACATTTGAAAAAATCTCTTCGAGATGTTTTAATGTTTTGAAGTTATTTTTGACTGTGGTTATTCATGTGCAAGTGTTAATTATTTGGTGGTTGTGAATTACGGTGGCCGGTGGTGGTGGAAATGGCTAACTGGTGGAGATGTGCGTGGGGGTGGTGGCCAGAGCCGGTCCTGTGATTTTCCAGGCCTGAGGCGAACTCCATAAATTAGGCCCCCAAAAATCAACGTAAATGCAAAATACAAATTAAAGTTTTAGCCCAATGATTAACCTAAAAGACAATCACAAAATATCACAATTAAAGTTTTCAATATAGTTACTTTGTGCGCCTGTGCAATTGATTTTACAAGTTTCAATCATATAAATCAACCATGCCGCAATTATATAAACTGATAAGGCTTCAAGCATTTCCAAAATATTTAATGACAAATTAGGGTAAGCTATTGCTTACCTGAGAAAAGAATTTCGACGAAAATTATGGAATCACATCGTTAGGAATTCTACCGTCACAATTCATCCTGAAATAAAAATTTAATAGGTTATCAACTTGTAGATAAGGCACATTTTTAGACAAGGCACATTTTCATTTGGCAATTACGTGAGATCAGACACATTTTCATTTCATTGGGCAATTTCATCCATTTAACATCAAATTGTACTTGCATGAGATCAAGTCACTACAAGTTTCCAGATTAGGCACATTTTCATTTGGCAAGTGATATATTAGTAGATGATGCCTAAACACCGAATCAAGGACACCATAGCTCTACAAGTTTCAACTTAGACCAAAATGCATTTCACATGGAAGATCGTGTTTTTCAAAAATTTGAATTTAAAACTGTTTCTCCAAGCATTACAACTTCTGGCAAAGACTCTCAGTTTGTTCTCTTCTATTTTGATACAACTCCCGACTTGCATATAGTGAACTGACTACTTCTTGTTCCGCAATAGGAATCAATATTTCTTATGGTTAGATTTCTACTTCTTTATATTGTACCAGCCCAATTATACATTTCTATGTGGAAAAGAATTGCATCAAGAATTTCATAAACCTTCAGGACTAGAGGAAAAACCGTTTCATCTTTGTTGATGCAAATCCAAGAATGTCTTGAACAACAGGAGAGCAAATTAGAACTGATAAAAGGAATTGATTACTCTTTAAACCTCAAATTGGAACTCCTCCTAGCCAGATTCTTGACCACCAGCACATCTGCATTATAAAATCATTATTAACATCCATAATGAACAATTGAAACGTGTTTTCTTATAACTAAAAATGATTAATTGAAAGAGATGAAACCTTGAGGATTGCAAATAGGGGGGTTCTTCGAAGAGAGAAAGAGACAACTATTTATGGGCTAATCCAATGTCAAACAAAACAAGACCAGAGGAAGGATAAAAAAAACAATTATATCCTTCACTGGTAACCATAAAACGATGAAAGATCAATAGAACAAAGCCTCTTACCTTTTTGAAACAAAATATCGAGTTCTTCACCAACGGTGGCGAATTTGGGCCTCTGACTCGCGGACCACAGTTAGGGTTCTTGTGAAAAGTTAAGGGAAGGGAGGGAGTGGGGAGGAGAAGGGTTGCTAGCCAGAAAATGAGGCCATCGTCGGTCCGAATAACTCGAGTTGGAGTTGGAGATGGCGACTCGTCGGACGGAATCGTTATCTCAGGACGGCAGGAGCGTCGAGAGGAGAGGAAGTCGGCGTTGTGTTGTGTGTATACAGTTTATATTACATTACATAGACAAAAAAAAAATTACTTGGGCCAAAAAAAGGCCCCCCTCATGTATTGGGCCTGAGGCGACGGCCTCTTTCGCCTCACTACAGGACCGGGCCTGGTGGTGGCTAGGGTTGGGCAAGAATGGGGTGGATCGAGGAAAATGATTTTTTTTTTCTTTTGGTTATTTTCTAAGGTTAAAAATATTCAAATTATAGTTTTTAATAACTGCACTACATTTTAATTGAATGTAAGTTCATAACTTTTATATATTATCACTTTTATATTTTAAACATTTTTCGGTGCATTCTTATTCTCAAATTAACATAAATTGTTGATTATGATTTCTCTCCATTTTTTTAAATAGAGTAAAAAAATTTGCTCATTGTATTTTTAAATAAGGAAAAAAATAATAATATAAAATGCGATTAAATATTTGACCTTAATCTTAAAGCATGTTAATAATATTTTTGGACGAAAATCATGATTAAAATGTTAAAAAAATATGATAAAAAAAGTTATGAATATAATTGTGATAACGAATAAAGGTTAATGACCTTTAATATAATTAAAATGTGGTATGAATATAACTACCTTTTATTAATTCTTCTTTTTGTACAAAAAATAAAAAATATTGAACTTATTCTTTTTCATTTTTGACACATTACCATTACCATTACAATAAAAGAAATAAAATGAAATTGCATTCGATGGCCCTTTTGAATAGAATTTATCAAAGGGATCATTTACGCCAATTTCCTCGTAAGAAGAAAAGGATAGTGTTTTTTTTGTTTTTGAATGCCGGCTTTAGTGACTTTTTGTGAAGTTTGTAACAAAATGTGTAAGGGGAAAAAATGTAAACCTAGCCATTCACAATATACTTCCATTGACTAAATGATTAAGTCATTACTAACACTATAATAAAAACAATCTTTTGTAATGTTCAAAAAAGTTGTCGTAGAATTTTTGCAACGTTCAGACATATATTGCAAACCTTGATATTGTCGTAGAGTAGAAGGATACAACATCATTTTTTCAGCGTTGCGAATAATCTTTTGTAACATTTTTTGATTGTTGTCAATAACCTTTTAGCAACGTTTTTTTGAATGTTGCTAATAATCTTTTTGCAACATTTATTGACTGTAGCCAATAACTTTTTTGCAAAGTTTTTCGTGTTGCGGATAATCTTTTGCAACGTTTTTTGAGTATTGCTAATAATCATTTTACAACATTTTTGAAACGTTGCCTTTAACTTATTTGCAACTTTTTTGATGTGTTTTCTTTATTTTTTTGTGCTCACCTTTTAGAAACGTTTTTTAAACTGTCTTTTCAATTATCCAAATTTGCAACATTTTATGAAGGTTGTCATATGTTATTTTCATATTTTTTTAATTAATTGGCCTTTTTATAGTTTGATATTAACCAATATATTAATTTTTTTTTTATATTCTTATAGTAAAATATGAAAATTAAACAATATGATTAAAGACCTTTTTGATAGTGCATGAAATTGAGATGAAAATTTCATCAGTATTTTTTAACTATACAAAATAAAAAATGGAAATAGATTGAACATCCTTTTCTTTCAAGTCTTTTCAAGTTAGTTTGATGAAATGGATTTTATTTTCTTTCAAACCTAAATGGATGATTTGTATGCATTTACACCGTCAGGTTTCAATGCATACGACCTTCACGTAAAATAGTCCATCAAGAAATCCTTTTTGGTCCTAAGACAGATGTATTTTATACTAATATTAGATGGAGTTAGTTTTGGTTATCAAACCCAGCTACAGTAATCCAAAGATATAATCATATTTATTATATATTAAAAAGACATGATCATACCTTCTTTTTGCACATGTGAAGTCCACACTGATGTTGGAGTTGCTTGAAGTACAAAACTGAGCTAGTAACACTCCAGTCTTATTTACCCAAAACAAAACCTAATCAATACAAATTAGTATCCGCCCATGCATATTGGCAGTCTACAAGAGCTTCTCGACTTTACCCAGCCATTGTTTTAATATTCAAACAAAAATTGCAGATAATGGAGATAGTAGACCATCTCTTGTTGCGTGCAAAGCTACTCCTCAGAAGTGGACCGTTCTTGAAGCAACTTTTGAACTCTCGATTCGCCGGAAAGTTTGAGTGAGCAGTGAGCAGGGGGCTGGGGGAGAGAGGGAAGAAGGAAGAAGAAAGGTTGTGACTTTCTATGAATTGGGCTTGATGTTGGGCATTTCTTTAAAAAAAAATCTTTTTGTTGGCCCAAATCGTCCGGTCCATCTTGGTAACTAAGTGAGTAAGTGACCCAATTTCATTTCCCCCAACCCCAACCCACTCTGCCACTCCAACAGCAACACCGCAGGCGATAGCAATTGAGAAGAGAATAGAGCAAATTCGCAAACCCTTTCTTCCAATTCCATTACAAATTTCCAAGCCAATAATTTCCATTTCCATATTTCCAGTCGAAGCAGAAGCAAAATCCGGAGTTGAAGTTCACTGATTGAGCCGGCGTCTGGGTTTCTGTGTGCGTGCGTGCGGCAGCCGAGCTGTGGGTGTGGCTGTGCGGTTGTGTCTCCTCTTTTAATTGTATGTATTCTCCTCTTTTCTATTTCTTTGAGTGCTTATTATTTGATGTGTGAAGACTAGATCAATGGGATTTCTTGTCATTGACTAAGTGAGAATGGCGGATTTTCTTTGCATTTGATGAATTTGGAAAAAACCAATAGTATATATGAATTTCCTGGCGCACACAATGAAGGGGAATTTTGACAAGAAATGAGCAATGTGTTTATATTGTCATAGGTGGTAATTATCTCGAATATTGTTTTGCTTTGGGATACACAGGAGAACTGATCAATATTTCACTAATAGGAAATCCTTACAATAATATTTTTAAAATCTGATGTAGATAACTAGCTAGCAAATTTTCACACTTAAAGTACTCTAAACTTCTTTCATGAATCCAAGGATAAAAATCTGCCCAAAAAAGAGAGCTATTGAACCACGTATATTCGATATTTAATCAAATTTTAATAAATGACCAGCCGGACCGGGCTATTACAATCGTTGATTATGGACGGTCAACTTCCGCTCTAGCTAAACATTAATGCTGGATTCGCCACTGGCTGCAACCTATGTTGCACGAAAACATAAACGGAAACGAAAAGAAAAAGGGGACACGACATGACACGGCATGAAAAATGCTATTTCTGAAAAAAGTAAGACACAAAGCACGGGAAAACGTTATATTAAGATTATAAATTTAATTTCCTATAATCAATATTCAATCTCAAAAAACTCTATAATATAAATTAAATAAAAATAAAATAAAATCTACAATCTATCTAATTTAACTAAGATCTTGACATAAAATCATTGTCATCTCAAAAGTCAAAACAATGTTATTGATAATAAATCAATACTCAAACTAAAAAAAATTCATAAGTTTTCAAATCAAATTGCTTCAACTCCATCGTCACCATCAATATCTATAACACTATCACCAGCATCATCGTATAATATGACCTCCATCTCCAGTTCATTTAATAAAAAAGAAAAAAAAGAGGGGGATTTAAAATTTTACTTTCTATTCCAGCAAAGAGAGTTTCTTTTCTTTGAATCCAAACTTTCTTGAACTCCTCCTGTACTATAGGGGGTAATGGAACATTTTTTTAGTGTAAACATTTTGGCTTGTATGTTACTTTCCTCCTCTAATCTTATCATATCCTTCATATTTAAAAATTATTGATGTGCTCACATCTATTTAAAAATTGGAATAAACAATCAAGACCCCAAAAGATATACGACCAAATATTAAAATTTGAATACACTTCTACAATAATATATTAATATCAAAACTGAATCAACTAATCAATGTTGATGTACAAACGATAAACTTAAAAGCAATTCACAAACTTATTTATGTAATTTAATAATTAAAAAAATATTCAAATATATAGTGAATTACCTACATTACTCAAGGTGGGAATGATTTCTCTATATGTTAAGATTTGGGGAAGTCCATCTTAAAATGTCAACCTTGTTAAGAGAAATAACTCAAACCTTTAAATTGATCTATATTTTCATCTTTATTTGATGTGAGATATTTATCCCTTTAACATGCTACGACAAGATGGTGGCTCATTTAAAAATCAATCTTGAAATTCGTATGCTCATTTTTTAGTCTCAATCGGATCAAATTGCTCGTTAGAGTTTAATGGGCTCTAATACCATGTTAAGACTTGGAGATCCATCTTAAAATGTCAACATTGCTGAGAGAACTAGCACAAACCTTTATAAATTGATCTATATTTTCATCTTTATTCAATGTGGGATATTTATCCCTTTAACACTATACACGTCTACTATTTTTCTCAACGTCTCAAGAACCTAGATAAACAATAAGAATTTGATAAATGTAGCATAATAATTAGAAAATTTTGGTTTATGTTAAAATTCAGCATTATAATGTTTTTATATAATAAATAAATCCCATAATTTAAGTTAATTTTAAGCAAAAGCTCATAATTAAATTAACTTTTGGTTAGAGCCCGTGATTAAGTTTTTTTTTAATAAAAATTCTGAAATTTTTCACTCAAAAGTTTCTTAGAAGTTCCCAAAAGAGGCAACCGACCTGAACAAAATCCAATTCCTATAGGTGCTTAAACAACTCCCACACCGTATCACCAGCTTCACGACAAAGGCATGGCTTAAGAACACCCACCGGCCACCATCACTCCCCTAATTGCATCCGACTCGGTCAAGTATTCATTTCCAGGCTCATCAAGCAAGACTTTGTAACCATTATACACCATGTAAACAGCCCATATTATTGAAATGTTATACCAACCTCTCAGCTTATTGGTAACTCCCAATCGAATAGATAATATTATTTCAATGTCTTACCAACTAGTTGACGAATTCAACATATCACTATGACAATATTACTTCAATGGAACCTATTGTTTCCATTTAACATTCTATCGTCACTAAGACCATCTCCAATGGTTAGGTAAAAATCAAGTACACCAAATTTGGTGTAGGATTCAGAAATAATATTATTTGCAGTCACTCACTATCGTACTCACACTATGTGATATATATGTGGTAGTTAGTTATTTAAAATATAAAGTAAGAAAAAACTACCACATTAATACATCAAATTACAATCCGCCATGTAGGATGCTACATAAGGCGACATATCGTAGTGGGGGATAAATAACATTACTTAAAATTTATTGTAATGATTAGTGTTATACCAAATTTGGAGTAATTCTATATTCCTCATTTAGCCCACTATTTGCTTTTAAAAAAATTTTGTTCCATATCTATCGCAGTGTTCTAAAAAGCGCGCCTAGACGACACGTGACGAAAATTCTTCGCGTTAAGTTTAAGCGGGAATTAAGCGACAATGAGAATGTTGACAGCTTAATGCGCGCCTAGGTTGCCTAAACTGTCAACATTCTCGTTGACCGCCTAATTCCCGTTTAGACTCAAATCGAATAGTTTTTAGTTATTTATTATTTTTTGTCCTAATAAAAAATTTTCATCTTCATTAAATATACATTTTTTTTTTTTTAGATGAAGAAGAAGATATTGAATTGGAGTTCGATAAGATTTAAACTACAAGCTATCTATATTATGTAATTATGATTTTAAAATTTATCTTTTTTGTAGGATTTATTAAGTACGTACAATATTTTATAATTTTAGATGTTTGGTATATATTATATGAATTATTGAATGTTTTTTACACTAATTAAAATTTTAAAATCAAAAAATATTTTTTTACGCCTAAACTTCGTCTAGGCGCTCCTAGGCTCGTAAAGTTTGAAACTTGGCATCCACGCCCAGCCACGCTTTAAGTTTTTTAGAACATTGATATATCCTTTTTTTATCTTTTAGAATTAACGTATTTGAATTTATTTATAATTGTTTTAACAGGTGGTTATTTTTATTTAACATTTATTTTTAATTTTTAATTTATAATCAAGTAACAAGTAATAATTATTGATATAATAAATTAAAATTGCTCATTAAAATCTCAAAAGTTATAAGTTTGATAATTAAAAGTTAAGAATAAATTAGCACTAGAATAATTATTGATACAATAATAAATTAAAATTGTTCATCCAATACAATTTTTAATTTAATGATTTTAGTAACAATATAATTTTTAACTATATAATTTAAAATAAATTGGTGTAAAATTTGGTATAACCATTAGAGATGTTACACCAAAACTTTCCCTCTTAAGGGAAGTTGATTCGTTTTCCTTCTACTTTTGAAATATGGTTGATTATATAGAAAATTCTCCATACAAAATAAAATACATATGTTTTCTAAAAATTTATAAAATATACCCTCTATTTAAGATGTATTTTCACTTTATAAACTATATTTTTTTAAAAATTTACACTTTACATACTATTTTTGGTAACATGGTAATAAAAAATATAAATTTTCCATTAAAAATAGTCAAATATACCAAAATATTAATAATTGAATATAACAATCACATGTTTTGTATTACATTACGTAATATTTTACATACCAATATGTTTAATTACTTTTTTTGTTCTCCAAAAATTTAATTACTATTCATTTTCATCTAAAATGTCATTTTTTCTTGGGTAATTGGCGAAATACCTCCTAAGTTTTAGTGGTTTTGAGCAATACCCCTGACCTTTCATTTTGATGCAAAACCTTCCCAAATCAACCAAACTTTGCGCAATACCACTTTGCCGTCATTTTTTTTTTTTTTTTTTTTTGTAAAAATTTCCGTTAAGTTGTCTTGTGAAGGCAATATCAATAAAATGCTCAAGGGCTTTTCGTCTAATCAAGTCAATTTTTTACATTAGGTGTAACGCCCCTATTTTCATAAAACATAGAGCGTTACGAAAGATTCAATTTTCTTTATAATAAATGCGGAACGTCACAAATCAAATAATTTCTTTATTTAAACAAAAATTGGAACATTCATAAACTTAAATCATGAAATTGTATCTTAAAAAAAAATGAAACATTCTCAACTAATTAAGTCAATAATAACTTTTGAATAATTTAAAACTAATAAATATAAAGGCAATAAAACTTAATATATTTTGTAGCGTCGAAATTTTTTGGCAGTCCGCTGCACCATCCCATCACAATTTCAATCGACTAGAACTAACCTGTAAAATTTTAGTAAGAATGAGTATTTTAAAAACACCCAATAAGATACGTGCAGTTTCCATATACAAATACATAACAATTTAAATTATACACCTCGTACCATTTTGCTCTTGTGGAGTATATTGGTGACCAAACGACACATGAATCTTAGGTCCTCTTATAAATTTATATCTCTTTCTTAAAAACTCAAAGGTCCACTGACAATTCATACATATTTAATTAAATATAAAAGCATAAGGAAACGAAACACTTGCACAAAAGTACCTTACTTTGTTATTGGAATATTAAAAATATCTGCCGACACGTTAAAAATATTTTTGTTTTCTTGCCTTGAGTGAAGAATTCATTGACAATGATGTGTGCACTTGACTTTTCACAGTCTTTCTCTTTCTCTCACTCTCAGTACAGGTAGTACCCTCTCTTTCTCTTTCTATCTCTCTCTCTTTCCACCGTATAAAAAGTATTTGTTTGTAGAAAAATGTGACACATGCATGGTATTTATAGTGATTAATAGATTATGATGACTTAATAGACTCCAAATAAAACTCTTAATTTAAATTTAAATTGGACTCTTAACAAATAAATTATTATATCAAGAAATTCGAATTTAAAAGATATATAATTATATGAGGATAAAATTCTAGTGTGGATATATACAACATTCAAATTTCATTTTTAATTTAGAAATAAACATAATAATATATACCTAATTATAATTTACAATTAATATTTCAAAAATAGGATAAGATTTCGATTGTAGAAGGGATAATGATAATCAATGAAAATCTAATAAAAGTAGGATTATAATTAATTTTCGTCCTAATCTGAAAAAGAGATAAATCCCTAGAATTATAGATACAACATGTTAATCAAATATAAATGCAAAAAGTAGCATTATAGTCTTTTAGAATATTATGTAAGTCATGTATTGTAAATAGAAAAACAAAAAGGCACAACAACTTTATCTTTGACATTTGTGGGGTCCATGAGTTGACACAAAATTGAATTTCTTTCAATTATCCGTGTCGTAGGCTGTCACAAAAATTTAAAGGTTTATGCTACTTGTACATTGGGGGTGATCACATGGATGACCCCATGTGAGTGTGCGGGTCCCAGGTGAATAAAATATTTTTTTCCCCCACACTCACATGGGGTCATCCATGTGGTCATCCCCAATGTTCATGTAGCAAAGCTCGAAATCATAAACCAATTAAATAAATTATCAATTAATGATAACTTATTTGATCTTCAATAACTTGGAGTTAACTTATCCTAATCAACTTTTTCTCGAGCCCAAAATGCATGATTAAATACGAGCTATCCAACGAGTTCAATATTAAGATACTGAATCTTGCTCTATCAAAATTTAACTATTTGGCCCAAAATATAAAGATTTAAAACATATTTCATTTTAAATTCTTAAACTTTTCAAAATAGACAAATAACATATAGAATAAATAAATTTTATTTCAAAAATTTCGGGCCTTTACATTAGGCGTCAAATTATATATAGAAATGGAAAGAGAAAATATGTCATGCCAGATTTTTTTGAAATTAGGAATTACAAAGAGGAAAATTATTTTTGGATTTGAAAGCTAGCTTTTCGATTTATTTTATGGTTTTATTGTAACTTGGGTAGTGAATGATGAAAATTAAATTCATAATTAATAATTATGTATTTCAGCATATATTCGATGTAAGGGCCTGTTTGATAGTGGAGTTTTTTTAATGAAAAGTGGAAAATATTTTCCATCTTTCACCATTTGTCCTTATTTGATACAAAAAATTTGGCATGAAAATCATTTTTCTCCCACCCCACCCAACCCACGTGCCTCTTTACCTTGATTTGCGGAAAAAGTTTTTCCCACCACTTTGGTGGGAAAGTGGTTTCTGGTTTTTTTTTTATACAATTGAAACAAATTCTAGACATAATTGTGAAAAAAATTTATCACTTTAATTGATAATTTGTATAAAAAACAATGCCAAAAAAAATGATATTTGATATGTTTTTTTTTTTTTTTGGGCAATTAGAACAAATTCTAGATCCAATGGTGGAAAAAAAATTATCACATTAATGGATAATTTCCATAAAAAAAAAAAAAAACAAACGAATACCAAACAATTCAAAATTTCAAAAATTTCTGAGTGAAAAATTATATCAATCAAACACATTTAATCGACAATTTCAGATAAAACAAATTCTAAGCAATTCAATTTCAGATCCTTCATCAAAACATTTGTGTACAAATCAACCCTAACTTCAAAAGCTTTTGCGCAAATCAACCCTTACCTTTTTAAACTTTGCAAATTTCAATTGCAGACTATAGAATATATGGAAAATGTCCCTTAGCCGTAGCAAAATGAACGCTAGCAATCCACAACAGGGAGAAAACATAATCAATAATCCACATCAATTTACAAATTGACAGATCTCCAACACAATAGCCCTCACCCAAACAACCAAGGTCATCAATTTTAGAACTAACAATGCACAACAATCAATAGATAAAGGAAGCAGAAACAGTCCACAACACCAGTAACCAAAAGCAGCATGAGAACAAAAATCAAAAGAAGTCCACAATAGCAACAATCAAAACATCAATGAACAACAACTTCTCCTTGATTCTCCAACGTGAAATTGAAAAAGGATTTTGTATTTCTTGGTGGATGATTGGGGTTTCTCTGTTGAAGTATCGATCCTGTTAAGATTTGGGGTTTCATCTTAAAATGTCAATTTTATTAAGAGAAGTAATTCAAATTCTTATAAATTGGTTGATATTTTCATTTTTATTCAATGTGAAATTATATCTTTTAACATGTCCCCACATATTGGTGGCTTGTTTGAGCAAACAAATCTTGAAATTCGTATACTTATTTTTTAAATTTTGAATGGATCGAATTGCTCGTTGGACTTAATAGACCCTGATTCCATGATAAGATTGGGGATTAAAATATAGATATTCTTGATTAAAATATAGTTTACGAAACATTATAGAATATAATATATAAGGTAAATTTTGTTATTTTATTTAAGAGTGTTTTCATTTGTTTAGCTATTTATTTATAATTACATTTGTAAATTTTTCAACAAATGGTGTTCTTTAAGCACTATATAAAATGTAAATTTATAAAATACGGTATGTAAAATGTAATTACACACACCCTATATACACATGGTGTATATTGTAAATTTCTAAATATTTTGCTGCAATTTGTTTGTTTGTTTTTTTTTTGTCCTCTACATAAATCGTAACTCCTCCTGCTCCACTAATTGTGACCAAAAATACCCCAAAAAATTCCATCGAGACGTCCCTCCTACTAGACATGACACATTACTTTCCTCCGCACTTCTACTTTCTTCGTCTTGTTTCTGTCTAACTTTCCATCATCACCAAACCCAACGAACATTTTAATTAGAAAAAAAAAATCGATAAAAAAAAGGGTTCTCAAGTCCATTCAAAGTCTACCGCAATAATATTCTTCCTGCCTAATTGTTTCATACGCAACTCTTTGCTTACATCCCTAACATAACTACTTATGTGCGTCTATCTCTCTATATAATATTTTCAATAGTGAACTTTCAATACAATTTTAAGGTGTTTTGAGAATTCAATGATACCTATAGTTCTGTCCATTATGATTGTACTTTATATATATTCTTTTCCTTTGCCTAGTCTTCTTCATGTGTCTTCATTCTTCAATCTTTCTTTAGTCCCCGCTTGAATCTCATTATAATACATTTCATTTTTCTCTCTTATATTTTCAACTATACAATTTTTCATAAAATAATATTACACGTAAATCGAAATTTTTTTCCTTTTTTTCAATTACTCATTTTTCAAAAAAAATTACTATTTCACCCATTTTTATTTTCAAAAAATGGGGGCCAAACGAGGCTACTCGGAACAAACAACCCTATTTTTGTCTTGTGCTTTTGTCATGCTTCTATTTTTATTTTTATTTTTATTTTTTTCCCTATTGAGTATTCATATATGCATGACATGTGTCCCTCTCAACTCACTTTTTGGTAGAATTTTATGATATATTTTGGAGAAAGAGATGACTTGCCAAAGTAAGGGTGAAAAACAGGCCGAGTCGCTCACCAACTTGCGGGTTAGGCTCATTTAGACATGGCCAGTGGGCGGCTCTGGCTCGTTTTGTAAGAAAATCAAATTTTAAGTTTGTTCTCTATTAAGCAATTGTTTTAAAATCAGGTAAATTTACCTATGGGGCCTCAGTCATATTTATGCGACACTTTGGTCACGATTAAACCTCCACTTTCAGTTGAAAAGAAAAATGAATACAGAAAATATAGGCTAATGTAATCATCCTTTTCTGAACTCTCTAAGTGGGTAGACGTGAATTAAGAGACTTTGCTTTAGCAAAATTGACACAGTATGAACTGATAACATAGAATACGACCAATTACACATTCATTTGAAAATACCCACAAATTTAAGAATTAATTATTCGTTGAATTTTTACTATAATATTTTTACATGGGTAGGGATGTCAATTTGACTCGTTGACTTGGTCTAAAAAAAGCTCGAGCTAGCTCATATGGCTCATGTCACGGGCCCAAAGAAAAAGAAATGCAGTTGCTGCCTTAAAAGGCAGCGCAGACAGCAATTGAATGTGTTAAAAAAAAAAAAAAATTGAGTTGGAGCCTAGATTTTTTTGCTCGGGCTAAAAAATGGTCGAACCTTTACTCGAGTCAAGCCCAAGCCTGAAGTTTCGATTTGCGAGCCGGATCGGCTCGACTCGTTGACATCCCTACACGTGTTATTTTTATTGTTTTACTCTTTCTAGTTTATATACGAGTTCACATTACAAAAGAGGATAATTGTAGCAGAGGTCCCAAACCTTTCAAACACTAGCGGACTTTTCACAAACTTTTAATTTGTTGCAACCGTCACCCCTAACCTTTTCAAATGTTGCAGGTGAGGTCCCAATGGATGAAAAACATTCAATTTACCATTAGTTCACAAAAAAAGTTGAGCTTGACTACATTGTTAATATTTTTATAAAGGACAAGATAATAACTTTCTATTTACCAAATTAAACAATTACATTAATTAAATTAAAAAACCCAATTAAAAAAAAAGGAAAAAAACTGTATCGTCTTCTTCCTTCCATCCCTACCCCAACCTACCCAGTCCCACCCTAACCAAAATCACCACCGTTGTCGTTGGCAATGAAATTGAAGCACCACAACCAGATAATGGAGAAGAATGAGAAGAGCGGGGTAGGGAGGTCTTTGATGAAGCACCACAAACCAAATGATCCAGCAGTCGAAGGAGAAAGGGAAATACTACCGGAGCCAGCAGGAGGTGTTGAAATCGATAACGAAGGTTACTGATATTGAAGCCGTTATCGAACAGATAGATGAGGCCTACCGCCTCTTCTCCGCCGTCAACGTTCACTTCAATTCGTAAGACCCTTTTGTGTTTTTGTTAAAGCACCGTGTAGATTAATGACTACAGTTGCAAATTTAACTTACAGTTACAGATTATATTGAACATTGCTATAGTGTGATATAACTTATAAGAGCTTGTAAGAATGGCAATTTCAGTTCTTTTTATACATTCAGATCTGGTTGAAACTTGAAATAATTCATATAATGCTCCATTTGGAAATTGAAAATGTGAACTGGGAAAATGCTAGAAGATCGAAAATGGTTGAGGAACTGTATTTGTTTGTTTATATTTCACACATTTTTCATTTAAATCTCATATAGGTTTTTGAGTTTTGTTCTAGTTTTCTGTAGGAGGAAAAATTATCAGAATTTCCATTTAATATTGTTTTCTTGTTTCTTGTGTATGTCCATGAATTAACTAGAGAATGAAGGTGACTTTCTAATTTCTTTTTTATTTTTTGTTTTGGGTAGGTTGGGGAAGGGATGGGAGGAAGAAGAAGAAGATACAGTTTTTTCTTTTTTATTTACAGCCCGTTTGATTCCTATTTTTATAAAAATGCATTTTTTTCTCTTTTCTTTTCAACCACACATTCTTCATTAAAATAATATTTCTCGTAAATCAAAAACATTTTCTTATTTTTCAATCATACATTTTCCATCAATCTACTATTCTAAAATGCATTTTCCATAAAAAATGAGAATCAAACGGGCTATTAATTAATGTAATTATTTAATTTGATAAATAGAATGTTACTGTTTTGCTCTTTATAAAAATATTAACAATGCAATCAAACTCAATTTTTTGGTCAACTAATGGTAAATTGGATGTTTTCCATCTATTGGGGCCTCACATGCAATGTTAAAAAAGGTTAGGAGTGATCGTTGCAGCAAATCAAAGATTTGAAAAAGTCTGCTAGTGTTAGAAATGTTTGGACCTCTGCTATAATTATCCCTTACAAAAATAACAAAAACCTCCTGTATTATGAAAAGAGAGAGAGAGAGAGAGAGAGAGAGAAAAGATTTAAAGTTACTAGACTTGTGTGTTTTATTAAGAATCAAAATCCTATATTTATAGGGAAGAATTAGAGACATAAATGTAATAATTTCTAGTACTGCATGAGTACCATTGTCATTCACTAATAAAATTACCATTTATAATACTCTTCCTTGACGACACATTATAAATATCTGACTCGTTAAAATCTTGTTTGATAAAACTTAATAGGACAAAAAAAAAATCAAACGAAAAAAAATAGTATAGTTATTTTGAGGCATTAAAAATAAATACTACCTTATTAAAATATTGCTACAAAAAATCAGTGGGTTAAGTACAGCCATACGTCCAAATATTGATCACTGTAAGTCTTTGTATTCATGCATTCCAATCTCATGA
Source organism: Osmanthus fragrans (assembly GCA_019395295.1). NCBI lineage: Eukaryota > Viridiplantae > Streptophyta > Magnoliopsida > Lamiales > Oleaceae > Osmanthus > Osmanthus fragrans. Next base: position 20,166,714 of record CM033360.1, read on the forward strand.
ACCAATTTCTTGAATGTAGATGTTGACAGTGCTTTTGTGAATATATCGGTCACATTGTCACTTGAGCGAATTTGTTGAATATCGATGTCGTCATTCTTCTTAAACTCATATGTATGAAAAAAATTTGAAAAAAAATATGTTTCATCTCGTCATCTTTGATATAACATCATTTGAGTTGTGCAATACAATCAACATTGTTTTCATACAAAATTGTTGCATTAGATATTTTGTTGAAGTTAACCCATATGATACTTGGATATAATGTGTCATGTTCCTCAACCATACACATTCTAGGCTTGCTTCATGGATTGCAATAATTTCAGAATGATTTGATGATGTTGTTGTCAATATTTGCTTCACAGATTTCCATGATATAGTTGTTTTTCCACGTGTAAACATATATCCTTTTTATGATTTAACTTTATGTGAGTCAGAGAGACAACATGCATCTGCATATCCCACTAAAACAATTCCTAACTTTTGAGAATATAATTATCTCAAATCAGTAGTACCCTTTAGGTAACAAAAAATATGTTTAACACAATTCCAATATCTTTGAATTAGTATAGAACTATATCTTAAAAGGAGATTTACAGAAAGTACTATGTTGGGTCGAGTGCAGTTTGAAAGATAAGTCAATGCTCTAATTGTACTAAAGTATGGTACTCTGGATCAAGAACTTTTTCTTCATCTTCAAGTGGATGAAATTGATCTTTTTTCACATCAAGTGATCAAACAAACATATATGATGCCAATTGATGTGCATTGTCCATATAAAAACGTTTTAAGACTTTTTCTATCTATGTAGATTGATGAACAAGTAATATTTCTAGAAAATGTTCAATCTGCAACCCAAAACAAAATTTGATTTTTCCCAAATATTTCATTTCAAATTCATTTTTCAAATATTCTGCAGTTTTGTTGAGCTCTTCAAGAATTTCAATTAAATTTAAATTATCAACATAAATTGCCACAATTTCAAATTCAATATTTGTTTTCTTTATGAAAACACATTATAGTAAATACATTGTCCTATAGATTTTATTTTTTTATTTTTTTTATTTTTACCCATCGTAACAATACTACAACAAGACATCTTTAAAATCAACAATAAAATAATTTTGTTTACCAAATGCTAAAATGCTGATCTTGAAACAACTCTAAATAAAAGTTTACCAATAATCCATCCATTTTTAGCACAATAAAAATTCATTCTCTTGAAATCACATCAACATCAAAACAAGCCTTACTCTATGCGGTTTATATTTATTTATTTATTTGCAGAAGCTTGTTTCTACATGAAAAAGTGAAAATTTTCATCTGATTTAGACAATTAATTATATCTAAGTATTCAATTGAATAAAAACTTCTCTCAGAATTCAAGCACAAAGAGAAGTAAGGTTGATAACTCAAAATACTATAAAAATGTTTTAAAATTAAGTGCAAAATGAGAGATACAAACAAAATCAAGAAACTAATCCAAGTGGAAAATAAAATTAGTAGAATCCCTTAATCAAATAGCTTGAGAAACTCTCAAAGACATGAGCTTGAAAAAGTGCATAGGTACATTAATTTCCCATCGAGTTTACAAATGATTTTGTGAATTCTGAGAATTCAATTAGCGAATAATATTCAAAATGACGTCAATGGCAATACGTATGATTGCTACGCAATATATCACTCTCGAGAGGAAGAATTGACTAACTTTTTTTTTTGTTTTTTTCAATGTTGACCTTAGTGACTTTTTGTAAAGTTTGTCACAAAACGTGTAAGCGGGAGGTGATGAGATTTCGGGTGGAGAAATATCATGGAACTCACAGTTGACTGCATGTAACAGTTTGGTAATTCTCTCACCATTTTTTTTTTTCTATTTCTTTTTTAGTAACTATGGATAAAATGGTCGACGGTCAATTTGTGGAGTACATGCATCTTTGTCTTTTCTAATTAAAGATTTATTATTCTATATATATCTTTAGTATTTATTCCTATATATACAAATTAAAAAAGAAAAAGAAAAAAGGAGGAGACTTGATTGATAAATATTATGAACGTTATCGGACAAAGATTCAAATTAAAAAGAGAATAATATATTTATATTTATTTATGTTTAGTTTTCAGTAGGTTCAATCCCATTTATTTAATAGAATTATTTATTTAGCTCATGTTTAGTATTGATTAAAATTCAAATTTTAACATAAGTTTAAGTCGACAATTAATTAATTACATATTTTATCGGATTCACAACTTTGTAACTACACATTTCATCAATTTTTAGCAAAATTTACTAAAAAAATTTATTTTAATACCCATCAATTGGGGGTTTACTAGTAAATAAAGACTAGTCATTTTGATACAACAACGTATGCACTCAACATGGCAATGATGTATTTTGTTATGTCATTTGATGACATGAAGTTGCTTATGTATGAATTAACATTATTCCAGTCAATGATTGATTTCTAACATTTTGAAAATAATCCATGATCGGTTTAACTTACAGGGCCGACGTGGTCTTGTACGTGCAACATCATTCCTATTATTTTACTCATGATTCATTTTTTAAGTTATTATTTGGGTAATTAGCACGAAACGTTCTTATCTTTCAATGTTATTGTATAAAACGTCCATACCTTTCCTTTTTTTGGCATTTTTACCCATACCTTCACATTTTATTATAAAATCATTATTTTCATCCAATTTCTTATATAAAATGATAAATATACTCTCTTATTTAAATTAAAAAAGTAAAGAACAAATTACAATCATACTCCCAAACATTTAAAAAATCGCAAATGTGTCCAAATAAGTTATTAAAAAAAATAATTAGCACAAAACGTCCATACATTTCAATATTATTGTGCAAAATGTACATACCTTTCATTTTTTTGACATTTTCATTCTTATTTTCACATTTTATTTTGAAAACCATCATTTTCATCTATTTCTCAATTAAAAACTGTAAAATAACAAATATACTTTCATCATTAAATAAAACAAAAATAAAGAACAAATTGCAACTATACTCCTTAATTTTTCAAAAAAAGTACAAATAGATTTCGTTTAAATAATTAAAAATTAAAAATTAGAAAAAAATCATTTCTTTTTTAATTATTTGTTTGAAATTTGTTTGTATTTTTTTAAAAAATATTTGTGAGTATATTCGTAATTTGTTATTTATTTTTATTTTTGTTTATTTAAAGAAGAGGGTATATTTGTTATTTTACAATGTTTAATTGAGAAAATGGATTAAAATAATTATTATCGCAATGAAATGTAAAAATGAGGGTGACAATGTCAAAAAATGAAAGTCGGAGACGTTTTGCACAACAATATTGAAAAGTAGAGACGTTTTGTGCTAATTATCTTCTTAATAATTTATTTGAATTTATTCGCACTTTTTATAAAAGTTTGGAAGTATGATTGTAATTTGTTATTTTGTTTATTTAAATAAGACGGTATATTTGTTATTTTACATGGAAATTAGATGAAAAATGATAATTTTCGCAATGAAAGGTAAAGGTAGATGCAAAAATTCCAAAAAATTGAAAGGTATAAATATTTTGTACAATAACATTGAAAGATAAAGATATTTTATGTTAATTACTTTTATTTTTTTGATATTTTCCATCGTACAAAAGAAGTGGAAGTCTATTCTACTTACTACCTCCTATTGTAGACTATTCTCTTCCACCAACTTACACCACTGCCATGTGAAAGGCATAAAGTACAACCCCACAAGAGAAGATTAATACAAGCCGCCAAAGTGTCAAAGTTTTCTCTAATATTTAATGGGAAAGAAATGGTGCTTGGGAAATGATTTCATTCATAGAGCAAAGCTCCTTTACCAGGGCCCAAATGACAAATTAAGTCCTTGTTTGGCCTTCATTAAATTTTTTACTACATTTTTCTCTTTTTTATTTTTCATATTTTTAAATAATCGAAATAAATAACTAATACATAAGTTAAATAAAATGTTTGCTCATCTTTTCAATGCAAATTAGTAGAATATTTGGATGAAAATCGTGATTAGAGATAAAATATGTTAATTAACTGAAGGTTAAGAGTAACAATGCAACAATAAAAAGTTGATGACCTAAAAGCAAAAGTGAGCAAATATTAAAAATTTATCTTATGATTAAAATGTGGTACAAATATAAAAAATTGTCGTGTGAATATAATTACAATTGCAAAATTTCTTGACCTAGTACTGTGTTACCTGGACCATGATACATTTGATGATAATATAATTAATGTTTTTCTTGGCGACCTTCAATTTCCTCGCAGTTTTCATTATATGTCCCTAGTCAATCCCATTTTTTAAAATTTATTTTCAATCACATATTTCTTGGTAACTTTTTAACTATATATTTTATCAACTTTTATTAAAAAAAAAAAAAAAAAATTCTAAATCAAACTGGGACAAAGACTAGACTTGATGATTTTTAGTCTATAAATATGCAAGCCATCATGCATACTTTCATTCATTCATTTGATCAAACTAACCCTACAAGTGAAGGACAAAGAAGAGTGCAAATTGGTTAGAGTTCTTCAACATGTCAATGGACACAACTCTTGATATTGACCTTAACATCAATCCTGAGCAAAACCCGAGCAAAACTCCAGTAAGTGTGACTCGTAAATTTTGATAACTCTACTTATATTTGATTTCTTAGGGAATATTTACTGAGTTTCTTCATTTTTTTTCCTCCCAGAATGTGGAGTTTGAAAATGATTCTGTGGGTGAAACTGAAAGCAAGTCATCAATGAAAGACGAGGTGAGTACTAGCAAAGTTCAATGTGTGTTGTAGTTTCGATTCCCTTGGAACAAATTCAAATATAATTTTATTTCCTATAATCTAAATCCTCTCTTCGGTCGTCTTCTTCATCTAGTTCAAAAAGAACATGCCAAACTAGACTTACACTATTTATGAGAAAGAAATTATATTATCTTAATTTGAGTTTATAAAACCCTGAAGACTCGCTTCGACCACACTTTTCAATCTTTGCGAAATGTTTTCGATAAGAAGATTCTGAGTTACTCATTTTCTTTAATTTTTAATGTTTCCTCCAACTTCTAACCATAAACTTTTAACTTATATGCAGCCTGTTCATTTTTTGATCCAGCAGTTAAATAGATTGAAATTTGAGAATAAGAAGCTTATAGAATTGCTCAATATTATCCAAGGAAATTACTATGATTTGATGCAAAAGTACTCAGGCGATGAACTCTTAAAATCAAGAAAGAGAAAGGCCCACCATGCAGAGAATTGTGACAATTTTGTTGGAAAAAATGGAATCACTTGTAGCTGCTGTGATGAAGGGTCAACTGGGACTCCAAAAGAAATTGTGTCAAATGTTTCGAAGGTTTTTGTACGCATTGATCCTTCTGATATGAGCCTAGTAAGTTAACTATTGAGCTCAAATCAAATAATTTAATGAAAATTTCTTGAATCACCTCATTTGAAAGGCGAAAGTTAATTCTTGAAGACAAAAATAAATGATCTAACGGAAAATTTTGTGGAGTATGTCTTACCAAACAAGTCATAAAGGTCTAACGCGGTTTTGACTACAGGTAGTAAAGGATGGATATCAATGGAGAAAATATGGACAAAAGGTGACTAGAGACAATCCATCTCCCAGAGCCTACTATAAGTGCTCTTTTGCCCCAGCTTGCCCGGTCAAGAAGAAGGTGAGTTCATTTCATGGAATTTGAATTCTATTGTGTATAGTTCGCATGTACTATTAGATTGGACGAAACACTAAATTATAAAGAACTTAGCTCATTTTCTTATTTAATACACTAATGATGTTTGATCTAAATTACTAAACAAACCATATGCGCCATGCTCTTGGCACTTGGTGAGTGAGTTTACACATACACGATATTTTTTGACAACTTATTTACTTAAAGTTATGTCAATTTGCCTTTCTAGTGCAACCAGAGTTGTTTTTTCATCCTATGCTTAACACATGCACACCTTTTCATAAATGTAAGCGAGACTTGAACAACTTTATCTAAACGATTAACACGTTAGACACAACAAACTTATTTTTTTTGTCTAATTGTCTTCCACGTGAATACAGACTTATTTGAGAAAATATTTGATTTATACTTGTAGGTGCAAAAAAGTGTTAATGATCCATCACTTTTAGTAGCCACTTATGAAGGCAAACACAACCACAAGAATCCTTCTGAAGATGAAATTTCAATAGAATTATCAAAGGGTGTAACAGATATTTCATCCTCCAGCTCTTTCTCTATATCAATGGTTGAACAAATGGCTTATACTTTAAAAAGAAGTCCCAGTTTCACAGTAGCACTAGCAGCAGCTATTACAGGGAGGATTTTAGATCATGAAATTGAAGAAAATTGATGCAAGGAAGGATTTCAATTTTCAGTGGCATCTGAGTTCATTTGGGAATGTAAAGTGTAGCCAAAAATTGTTGAATCTGTAATTTTGGCTATTTACAATGGACACGACGTCTGTGGTAAATACATCATTGTAAATGTCCATTTTTCTTGTAGTTAAATTTAAATAGTATTTTGGAGATGCTATTATAAAATATAGACTGAAAGTCAGTTTGACCCTTCAAATGTAGAGATCCAAATTTACTCTCTGTTTTAAAAGTTAAATTGAAGAGTGTATTGAAACTTAATTTCAAGGTTTGATTATTTAAAATAGGGATATCTTACATTTGAAAAAATCTCTTCGAGTGTTTTAATGTTTTGAAGTTATTTTTGACTGTGGTTATTCATGTGCAAGTGTTAATTATTTGGTGGTTGTGAATTACGGTGGCCGGTGGTGGTGGAAATGGCTAACTGGTGGAGATGTGCGTGGGGGTGGTGGCTAGGGTTGGGCAGGAATGGCGTGGATCGAGGAAAATTATTTATTTATTTTTTTCTTTTGGTCATTTTCTAAGGTTAAAGATATTCAAATTATAGTTTTTAATAACTGCACTACATTTTAATTGAACATAAGTTCATAACTTTTATATTTCAAACATTTTTCATCGCATTCTTATTCTCAAATTAACATAAATTGTTGATTATGATTTCTCTCCATTTTTTTAAATAGAGTAAAAAAAATTCATTTGCTCATTGTATTTTTAAATAAGGAAAACAAATAATAATATAAAATGCGATTAAATATTTGACCATCATCTTAAAGCAAGTTAACAATATTTTTGGACGAAAATCATGATTAAAATGTTAAAAAAATATGATAAAAAAAGTTATGAATATAACGAATAAAGGTTAATGACCTTTAATATAATTAAAATGTGGTGTATTTATTAAAGAATGTGGTGTGAATATAACTACCTTTTATTAATTCTTCTTTTTGTACAAAAAATAAAAAATATTGAACTTATTCTTTTTCATGTTTGACACATTACCATTACAATAAAAGAAATAAAATGAAATTGCATTCGATGGCCCTTTTGAATAGAATTTATCAAAGGGATCATTTACGCCAATTTCCTCGTAAGAAGAAAAGATAGTTTTTTTTTTTTTTTTTTTTTTTGGAATGCCAACTTTAGTGACTTTTTGTGAAGTTTGTAACAAAATGTGTAAGGGGAAAAAAATGTAAACCTAGCCATTTACAGTTTACTTCCATTGACTAAATGATTAAGTCATTACTAACACTATAATAAAAGCAGTCTTTTGTAACGTTCAAAAAAGTTGTCGTAGAGTTTTTGCAACGTTCAGATATATATTGTAAACCTTGATATTGCCGTAGAGTAGAAGGATACAACAATATTTTTTCAGCATTGCGAATAATATTTTGCAACATTTTTTGACTGTTGTCAATAACCTAAAAACGTTGCTAATAATTTTATTGCAACATTTATTGACTACATAGCCAATAACTTTTTTGCAACATTTTTCAGTGTTGCGAATAATTTTTTGTAACGTTCTTTGAGTATTGCTAATAACCATTTTGCAATATTTTTGAAACGTTGCCTTTAACTTATTTACAACTTTTTTGACGTGTTTTCTTTATTTTTTTTGTGCTACCTTTTAGCAACGTTTTATAAACAGTATTTTCCATTATCCAAATTTTGCAACATTTTATGAACGTTGTCATATGTTATTTTCATATTTTTTAATTAATTGGCCTTTTTATAGTTTGATATTAACCAATATATATATATATATATATATATATATATATATATATATATATATATATATATATATATATATATATATAATTAAACAACATAATTAAAGACCTTTTTGATAGTGCATGAAATTGAGATTAAAATTTCATCAGTATTTTTTAACTATACAAAATAAAAAATGGAAATAGATTGCACATCCTTTTCTTTTCAAGTTAGTTTGATGAAATGGATTTTATTTTCTTTCAAACCTAAATGGATGATTTGTATGCATTTACACCATCAGGTTTCAATGCATGTATGCCTTTACATCGTCAGGTTTCAATGCATGTATGCCTTTAAAGAAGGGTAAGTATTCTGAAGCTCACAATGGAAATTTCAACACACTTTGTATTGATCCTTCGTGTGGTTTTTATACAGACTCTACAAATCTATCTAAAGAATGTACAACCAAGAAAATAACGTTTACATTCAGTTACAGACTTTGATTACTGAAATACATCATTACAGGACGTGATTCTTGGCTGCAAATCATTTCCTGATTTCTTGCAAATCACTTCCAGATTTCTTGCTTGAATTTGAATCTGATTCTTGCATTCTGTCACTTTTCTTAATACGCCCCTGCAAAATTGAGCTTCCATCGGCAAGACCAATTTTGGCTCGTAAAAGTTCTGTGCGCTCCCGGGATAGTGGCTTAGTTAGTAAGTCAGCCAATTGATCTTGAGTGTGAACATGACTCACTTTAAGTGTACCTTTTTGAACTTGATCACATACAAAATGAAGATCAATTTGAATATGCTTCATTCGTGAATGTTGGACCGGATTAAAGCTGAGATGGGTCGATCCAAGATTGTCACATAGAAGAGTAGGTGGTACCTTTAAGGGGAAGCTAAGTTCCTGAAGAAGTGCAAGTAACCACATTGTTTCTGATGCGCCATTGGCTAGAGCCCGATATTCTGCTTCTGTAGTGGACCGAGCAACAGCCCTTTGTTTTTTTGAACTCCATGAGATGGGGTTGCAGTCCAGAAATGTAATGTAAGCCGATGTGGAGGTTCTGTCATCTATGCTGCTAGCCCAGTTGGCATCACTGTAGGTTTTTAAGCATGGTGCAGCAGCTGACTTGAGGTGAATATCGTGAAAGATCGTCTTTTTGAGATATCGAAGAAGCCTCTTAGTAGCAGTCCAATGAGTGACTGTTGGCTTGTGCATAAATTGAGAGAGCTTATTGACTGCAAAGGAAATGTCGGGACGAGTTAAAGAAAGATATTGTAGGCTGCCAATGACGCGCCTATACTCTGTACTGTCTACTGCAGCCGTCCCATCCATCAAGTGAAGAGATTGAGTGGTTGACAATGGGGTAGAAATATCATTTGTACCATCCATGTTTGTATTCTCCAAGATGTCACGAACATACTTATGTTGTGAGAGAAATAAACTTGTAGTAGTCGGTATAACTTCCACTCCAAGGAAGTAGTGAAGAGACCCCATATCTTTCAATGAAAACTGACCACCAAGTTTGTTAACAACATGAGCTACAAACTTTTTGTCATTGCCTGTAATGATTAGATCATCAACATAAACAAGGAAATAACATATAATGGAATCATGACGGTAAACAAATAGTGAAGAGTCAGCTTTAGAATTTTGAAACCCGAGTGCTATAAGAGCATTTTTTAAAGCCGAATACCACACCCTTAAAGCTTGTTTGAGACCATAAATAGCTTTCCTTAGTCTGCACACATAATCAGGTTGAGACAAATCTTTGAAACCAGGAGGTTGCATCATGTAAACAGTTTCAGTCAGATTTCCATGTAAAAATGCATTGTTTACGTCCATTTGTTTCAAGGGCCACCCATTCATGATCGCAATGCTTAGCACTGTTCTTATTGTGGCTAGTTTAACCACTGGGCTAAAAGTTTCATTGTAATCAACTCTAAGTCGCTGATTAAAGCCCTTGGCAGCAAACCGGGCTTTGAATTTATCAACTGAGCCATCTGCTTTCCGTTTAATTCTAAACACCCACTACAACCCACTGGATTACAATTGGAGGACGGAAGAATTAAATCCCAAGTACCATGCTGCATGAGAGCAGTTAATTCACTAGACATGGTGTCACGCCATTCAGGGTGAGACACGACATGACTCACACATGTTGGTTCTAGAGGTAAGGGAAGAGGGTTCTTAGAAGCAGTGTGTAGTTGCTTAGGTTTGAAAATGTTGTTCATGGATCTAGTAGGCATGGAATGGGTTCGGGTGGGGGATTCAGTGTACATAGAACATTGTGAATCATGTGGTGCAGTGATATTTAAACCAGCATCCAAGTTTGAATTTAAATTCATATTGCTGCAGTGGTCATGTGATTTAGATTCCAAATGAGTAGAGAGAGATGAGGATATACCTTGAGGTGGCGCAGAGATAGCAGCAACAGGTTCCGAGCTCGATGGTGGCTGTGATGAGCGATCGGGACTCTGTGAAGGCGCAGGGATTGAAGGAGTGGATGAGAAGGGATTAGGGTACGAATTTGGTGTAAAAAAGAGATGTGGGTCGATATATGGGCTTTCTGTGGAGTGTGGACTGTACGTGGGATTTGGAAAGGTTGGGCTTTGTAGTTCATCGAATGTTACATGTCTAGACACATATACCTGGCCCGTTGATGGATCTATGCATTTATATGCATTTTATGTTAGGGAATATCCGATAAAAACACATGGAATGGATTTTGGTTGTAATTTATGGGTATTATACGGCCTTGTGAGAGGATAGCATAAACAACCAAATTTTCACAATTTGAGGTAATTTGGTTGTTGACCAAAAAGAACCTCAAATGGAGACTTGTTTTGAAGAAGGGGAGTTGGTTGGCGATTTATGAGATAAGTTGCGGTTTGGAATGCATGAGGCCAATAGGAAGGAGGTAAAGAAGCATCATGAAGTAAAGTAAGACCCGTCTCTACAAGATGACGATGACGCCTTTCGGAAACACCATTTTGTTGGAGGGTATAGGGGGCGGTGGTGTAGTGGCTTATACCATGATCGGACAAATATTTTTTTAAATGAAAAAATTCACCACCATTGTCCGAGTACAAGCTTTTGATGGAAGACATAAACCTTTTTTCAACAAGTGTTTTAAATTGTGGAAAAATATTAGAAACAAGAGATTTTGTGGACATTGGATAAAACCACATGTATTTGGTATAATGATCCACAAAAATAAGATAATAGCGTGCACCATTTAATCCGGTGGTATGAGCGGGACCCCAAACATCAGTATAGATAAGTTCAAGAGGAGAATGACTCTGAAAACTTGTAGAACCAAATGGTTGTTGATGTGCTTTATTTATTGAGCAAGAATTACATGACGATGGTAATTTATTTGCAGTAAGAGGAAGAGAAAAAAGATTAACAAGATTTTGAACAATTTTGATGGATCGGTGTCCAAGACACTTATGCCACCCGTCAATTGAAGTCCGTTCGTGCACATAAGCAACCATTTTGGGAGTGGAAGTAGCCACCATAGAGTTGGGAAACATGTAGACACCATTCTTACACACACTTCTTAGGAGGATCGCCCCTGTGGATTGTTCCTTCACAAGAAAATAAAGTGGGTGAAATTCAAGAAAAACATCATTTTGCTTGGTAAAGTGATGAACGGAAATGAGATTTTTTTTAATATTGGGAACACATAAAGTATCATGTCAATGAAAGACTTTTCTAGATGTGGGTAACACTAAAGAACCAATATGTGTAACCGCCAAACCTGTATCGTCACCAAGAAGGATTTCATTAGTGCCATCATACTCGGAGTGAATTGATAAATTTTTTATATCACCCGTGATATTGTGGGAGGCAGCGGAGTCAATTAACCATTTATTTTATTGACCATCAGAAGTTCCTGCACAATTAAAAATCATTTCAGAATTATTTAATTGAGGACAGGCTTTAGCTGTGTGGCCCACGTGGTCACAATACTAGCATTTAGGCTGGTATCATTTCTGGGTCCAATTTGAGCGGCCCTGATTATGGAAGCGCCATTGGTCACGAGATGGGCCATTTGGGCCTGGGGAAGAATAAGTCTGGCCTTGTGGACGTGAGGACCAGTTACCTTTTCCTTTCAGTTGCTGGGTTGCAAAGAAGCTAGGACGACAGCTTGTGAAATTCGCAGCAGCCACAAGCTGCGGGGTAGCAACCTCCATCCTTCGCAGGTAATTCTCATGCCCAACAAGTAGATCATGAAGCTCTTCAAAGGCAAGCGATTTTTCTCTTACCCGAATAGGTGCAGCAATGTCCCGAAATTCAGGCCCTAACCCGTTGAGGACATACAGAGTGATGTCGTCATCGGAAATTGGGTGATCGATGAGGGCTATCTCATCATCCAGGCCTTTAACTACATGAAGGTATTCTGAAATTGGGCGGTTTCCACACTAAATCAGGGTCAGTTCTTCCTTGAGTTGCATCGCCCTTGTACGCGATTTGCTTGTGTACATAGTTGATAATTTTTTCTAGGCTTCATAAGAGGTATTGGCTGTAGCAATAAGGGGCGTGATTGTTGGGGAAGTAGATGTAAGGATAGCCCTAAGGATTAGTTTATCTTGCCTAATCCAATGGTGTTTCTTGGCTTTGAATGGTGGAGTTCCATCGGAGGGGGGGCAACAGGATTTGCCATTGACATAATCTATTAGATCATAGACAATTAGAAGAGCCTCGAATTGAGCTCGCCATTGAGGGAAAGATGAGGGTGTGAGTTTTTCATTGATCTGAGTTGTGATGTTAAAAACGACCAGAGGCATTTTTGAGGAAGAGGTAGGCTGATTTGCAGAAGACATGAGGATCGAATTCTCATTAGAGATTTGCTGCTCTGATGCCATAAAGAAGGGTAAGTATTCTGAAGCTCACAATGGAAATTTCAACACACTTTGTATTGATCATTCGTGTGGTTTTTATACAGACTCTACAAATCTATCTAAAGAATGTACAACCAAGAAAATAACGTTTACATTCAGTTACAGACTTTGATTACTAAAATACATCATTACAGGACATGATTCTTGGCTGCAAATCATTTCCTGATTTCTTGCAAATCACTTCCAGATTTCTTGCTTGAATTTGAATCTGATTCTTGCATTCTGTCACTTTCCTTAATAGCTTTCACGTAAAATAGTCCATCAAGAAATCCTTTTTGGTCCTGAGACACAGATGTATTTTATACTAATATTAGATGGAGTTAGTTTTGGTTATCAAACCCAACTACAGTAATCCAAAGACATGATCATACCTTCTTTTTGCACATGTGAAGTCCACACTGATGTTGGAGTTGCTTGAAGTACAAAACTGAGCTAGTAACACTCCAGTCTTATTTACCCAAAACAAAACCTAATCAATACAAATTAGTATCTTGACGAGAATTCATACTACAAAAAGAAAATCATGAACAAAAACTTTAAGGCCCTGTTTGATTCGTTAAATTTGTCATGGAACTAAAAAAATATTTTCCTAGTTCTAACTTTTGGCTATTTGATTGGCCAAATTTGTCTTGAAAAATATTTGTCACCAATTTCTAATGTACAATGAAGCACAAAAGTAGGAAAATATTTTCTTATGATTTTGGTGGGAAATTATTTTCCACCTTGTTGGGTGTTTTTTTTTTTTTTTTTTTTTTTTTTTTTTACTTTTTGGCAATGGAAACATATTCTAAATTCAATAGTAAAAATTTTTATCCATTTAATTGACAATTTGTATGAAAAACGAAGCCAAACGAATATAAAAAAAATTATGAAAATATTTTTTTTTTTTTTTTTGAACTTTTTGGCAATCTAAATAAATTTTAATACAGATTGTAAAAAAATTATTTCAAAAAGTAACCATTTGCATGGAAAACAAAGTCAAACAGATTAGGTGAAAAATTATACCAATCAAACACCATTAATTACAATTCCCTCTAAAACAAATTCTAAGCAAATCACTTCCCTGTTATTCATTTTCCATCTTTCTATCAAATGGACCCTAAAATTATATGATAGAGAATGAATGAACGTGTGGAACTACATAAGTATTTCGTTAATTATGGTTGTACAAGAAAATGTTCTCTTAAATCTCCTCTTTTCTCTATACTTCTAAACAGTGGTTAAAGAAAATGTTCACTTAAATCTTTTATCTATTTTGTTACTTATAGCTGTAGAAGAAAATAATTCTAGATATTCTCTTTTCTCTATACTTCTTAACAAAGGTTGAAGCGGGTGCATAACTTCCATAGTAGATTTCCCCAGATCAAATCAAAGGTGATTCTCTACTATGGACATAAAAAAAAACCCATTAGAAGCTTTCTTAGATGCAAACACTTGCGCTCGAGCTTTGCACTCTATTTTGTGATGGCCAAAAGTAGGATGTAAATTTGCCCTAACTCGCTATGCTTCTATAGGAAATCAATATTGGTGGATTGTTTGTATGGTGCGACCCACCCATGTGCCTTAGATCTAAAGAATAACCTCTAAGTTGCTAAGGTCCATTACATGGTTCGAAGAAGAAAGTAGTAGTCCCAAAAGAACAATGGGTCTTCTTGAAAGTTAGTTTGTTTATTGTTTGTGCAGATTTGATCATCAATGAGTTAAGTCATGTTTTCAGCATCATTCTACTGATGCCTCACACATTTCCTATTTTCATCATCTCACATTCATTAAGAAGCACACTCTGTCGAGGAAATAGTGGAAGATGGCCGGGTGACCCAGCCATTTTTCCACAATGGCCATTGACCAGTTTTTTAAAAAATGATAAAATAAATTAAATGGTTAAAAACTTTAAAAATAAGTAAAACCCAAATTTACCCTCATTTATCTCTTGAGAGAAAAGTGAAAAGAAGAAACCAGACGATCGGATTCTCCAGATCCAGACAATCGGATTCTCCCTTGTTGAAGAAGAAGGTGAGTTTTGAACCACTAGATCCATTGTTTTCCAAGTTTATTTATTTATTTTTGTTCATTTCTCGAATCATTGTTAGAAGCATTAATTTATTGGAAATTGTGTGTGTTGAGGTTGGAAATTGTGGGATAAGGGTGGATGGCGATCGCGACCTCGCACAGGCGGCTATGGCGGCCTGCTGCTTTTTTTTGGTGAAGAGTAACAGTCTGGATCCGATTTTACGAATCTGGATTCTGGATCCGTGTATATTGATCCAAAAGTCTCGATCCGTGTATATGGATCCATTTATACACGGATCTAGACTTTTGGATCCATATGGATCCTTGTATACAAACGGATCCAGACTTTTGGATCCAGTTTATTATTATAATTATTTAGTTTAAATATTTATTTAATTATTTATTGTAATTGGTTAAGTAATATTTAGTTAATATTTAATTATTTTAGTTAATTAATATTTTATTTATTTATTAGTTCTAATAATTAGCTATTTATGTAGTATGTAATTATAATTAGTTATGTAATGTTTATTTATGTAAATTAGTTAATTATTTAATATTATATTGTTTATTTAATATATAATTATTTATTTGGTAATGTAATATTTAATTATAATTATGTAATATTAAATTGTTTATTTAATGTAATATTTAATTATGAGATCGTTAAGTAATAGTCTGTTATTTAAGTGGTTAATAAATATAATTAGGTAGTTAATATTTAATTACGTAAATTAATTGTTTATTTAATATTTAATTATGTAATTTAATTGTTAACCAATTAATTAATTGGTTAATGTAATATTTAATTATAATTATAGTTAACTATTTAATTCAAATGTTTATTTAGTATTTAATTATTTATTGTAATTGGTTAAGTAATATTTAATTGTTTAATTATTATGTAATTATATATATGAATTGGTTAAGTAATTTTAATTAAAATAATTTATTTAGTATTTAATTATTTATTTAATAGTTTATTTAATAGTTATTTTTTTATGAATTGGATATTTATTTATTTTAGTTAATTTGACATAACTCTCCTCGGTCGATCTCATCAATTCCTCCAATACATATTCTTTAGCCTTTCAGGCCTTTTGATAGCTCAAAACCACCCTATGATCCCGACGAGTGTCGTTGATGATATCCACGGGTTTGTAAATAGTCTGTGGGTCCTGAAACCTGTGCATTATCTCTCGCCCAATAAATCATGATCGAGCTTGCCTATAATCATTTTGATGAATACCCACTTCGCAAGTGTGTTCTCGTGCATACTTGCAAACTACAAAGCACTTATTTGATTCCATTTTAGTCGAACTCAAACACCAACTGTAATTATCGTCCACACAAATAATTGTGTACCTAGATTTGTTTGATTTTTTAACTTTGAACTCAAAATTATGTTTTATTGCAATCCGGTGCGGAGCTTCCTGCAAATCTCTTTTTGATTGGAACAGTTGATCCACGTACAAATCTTCCTCTTCAGGAACCACACGCGAACAATTAGAAGATCGTGTACTCGGCTCAACATGTGAACTCCCACCAGACTCATGCCTCTGTCTGGATAAAACAAGCAAATCATCATTCATAAATTGCCTTCCACACTCGTTGTCTCGAACTTCATCGTGAATTCTATGTGTAACAGTGAGATCGTGGTAAATAGCAATTGTCTCGGGAATAACCACATTGTCCTCACGAGCAATCTCAACTGTTTCTCAGAAATCATTTACAGTACGATCCTCTCCATCGGAGACTTCGTGATCACCATCAGGGATATTCTTTCTCGATAAAGTTACGCAAATGGGAGTCGAATTTTGTGGTTGGTTCAATGTAATTAGATGCTTCATTTGCACTTCAGAAGTAACTTTCAAAGGCGGAATACTCACGGCTGAATTCTTCTGAAATAAAAATGCAAATTCCATATCGTATTGAGAGGGATCGACGTTAAACATGTTTTGTATTTCTTGATACATTTCTGTAAACGATGTATAATTTGTTATCAATATTGCATTAACCACATTTCCTTCACTCGTCCATTTTCATTTCCATTCCCATTGACCACTTTCATTCTTTTGAAATTCATCGAAGTAACAAATTGGGACACATGCAAATGGTGCCGCCATATCTACATTGTGAATATATATATTAAAAATGGGAGAAATTAAAAAAATCGATCCAGACGGGCGGATCCGCTCGGACGAATCCATCTGGGCGGATCCGCCCGTATGGATCCATCAGTCTGATTGATCCAGACTTTTTTCCCCTTTTTTTCAAATCTAGATCTAGATGTTTGTTTCAAAAAATTATAGATCCAGTCGTTCTCATGATTTTTTTTTAATGATCTAACATGCTTCAAAAAATTATAGATACCAATTGTAAAAATTTATCTGCCAAAAAAAAAACGATTCAATTTTTTAATTTAACTAAAACGAAATAAAAAATACTTAAATATACTTACCAATTTGTGATGGCTATAAAAAATATTTTCTTCTTCAAATTTTGATAATTTTCTGCCTTTTCACGTTCGAAATAGGTGAAAAATTGAAAGATTTTTATCTGTATTAAGAGTAAACAGATACAGAAAGTGTTTTGATTTTGAAATTGTAAGTGGAAAATGTTTGAATTTATTTGTAACTTCGAATGGGTATTTTTGTCTTTTAAACATTAACCTATTTTTGTAATTACATAAAATATATAAGGACAATAACGTCATTTTAACATTAAATGATCATTGTGATAAATGGTAAAATTTTATATATTTCTTGCCGTGCTGGGTAAAAAGTGAAACAACCTCGCTGGACCCGTTTAAGAACATATGGCTTGGAGTCTTACATAGTTGTTCATCCCTCCTAAAGGACGGATTTAGAGACCTCAGCCTACTTTTGGAGCCCTTTCTCTTCGTTGCTCCTAAAGGACGGATTTAGGTCTCACTGGACAATCTTGTGTCTTATATTCAATTAAGTGAATCACCCTTTATTCCACAAAAGAAATTCCAATGACACAAATAACATTAAATCCTCCCAAGAAATGCATTCTCAGGCACCCCTTAAAATAAATTACTCAATCTTCACTTTATTTACAGAAAAATCATCATCTACTACTGAAGAATTTCACCCCTCCATACGCAAAAGAACAAAATAATAAGCTGCTAAACTTAAAATAGAAATTAACTTTGAACTAATATTATCCTTAAAAGTTCCCTAAACAAATAGTTGACAAATAATAAAAGTAAAAAGTATAACAAAAAGAAACAATAGCGTGTTTTATCATTTCCTCCTCTTTTTTCTATTTTAAATACTAATTTTATTAAGCAAAAAAGCTAACAATAATTTTCACCAAGGAATCAATAAGAATGGATCTATAAGAAAAAGCATCCCCTTTCCAATTCAGGAAAATAGAAATGTTCTTTCTTTTTGCTTACTGACAGAAAAACCAGAAATCAAGAAAATCTATCATGGCTGAAGATTAATTAAGAATGGTAAAACCCAACAAGCATTCTTGACTAAAAATCCACAATCATCAATTGATTCCAAAAGACGAACAAAAAAGCTCAATCTTGAAGCCTAACAGATGAAAATCGAAGCAACTTATTAGTTATTCATGAATCAATGGAAGAATTCTACACAAGCACAACTCTAAATAATAATTTTCCTTTCAAAAGCAGTAGTTAAAAATTGGAAGAAGAAAAAAAAGTGTTTCTTTGAGTTGAAAAAAATATAAAGACATGGCAACTACATTCAATGTTGATAACTCAACTTGAAGAAGAAATTAGTGTGATATTGCTGCTGTTCAAATGATGATCTACAAAGTTTCACTTCATCTTCATCTTCTTCGAATCCAGAACCTTAGTATGGGTGAAATGCTCGCAATTTTCGCAAACTCTTAAAATTTCCCAAGAGCAATTTTGGAGGGTTAGGGAGAGATTTCAAAATTGAAAATATCAACATAACATATTCTACCACCTCATCAAAAGAAGAAATGGACACATCATCACAGAATATAGCATAATTGTACAGATTGTTGGCTTGTAACAGTAGGAGCTTTTTGTTACCTTTTCTCTCTCCATTGCTGTAACAACTTTATTCCCTTCTACTGTATATATTCACGTATCAATGAAATGAAAAGTAAGGTAGTGAATTCAGCCAAAATATGAGATTCTATTATGGTATCAGAGCTTCTAGACTCATCGTCCCTGATCTGTGATTTCTTTTCTTTTCAATTCCTCTACCAAGTCTGCCATGTCTTCCTCTTCCCACCTCATCACCACTAAACTCACCACTGATAACTTCTCCCTTTGGAAAGTCCAGATTATTGCTTACCTTCAAGGTCAAGACTTATATCAATATGTGGATGGCACACTTACCACTCCACCCGAAACCATCACCACCGACGCCGTGACCTCCCCTAATACAGCCTTTGCATCTTGGACAAAACAAGACAAATTAGTTCTTAGTATTCTTTTCTCCTCCATCTCTGAAGCAGTCCTGGGTCATGTTCTCTCTTCTAAAACCTCTCATGCCTTATGGCAAGCTCTTAACTCCCTGTTTACCTCGCAATCTCAGGCAAAGCAGTTCCAAGTTTGGTTTCAACTAGCTAACCTCTCCCGCGGTGAGCAAACAATCACCGAATATTTTGGGAAGGTTCGAAGCCTTGCTGATGTTCTAACTTCCACTGGTAATCCCCTACATGAAGCAGACCTTGTCACTTATCTTCTCACTGGACTCGGTCCTGCTTATGATACCTTTATCACCTCTATTACTACACGGGCAGAGCCCGTCTCCTCTCATGAACTCTATCAATTACTTCTTATACATGAAAATCGTCTCTCTCATTCATCACGAAGTTCACTCTCTAGTGAACCCTCTGCCAATTTTACACAATCTGTAAATCGAACAAGAAACACCTACAGAGGAGGTCGTAACGGCCGAAATGGAGGTGGTCAGGTAGATCATCATATTCAAACCATAGTGGTCGCTTTGGTTCTGCTGTGCCCTTCTCACATGGATCCTTCGGTTCAAACCGTGGCAGGCGTAATGGGTCTACTGCTCCTCCCTCATACAGCCCTCTAAATCATCGCCCTACCTGCCAAATTTGCAACGAATCTGGACACGAAGCCTTGCAATGCCGATATTGCTTTAATCACAGCTACCAGTACGCTGCTCCTCCTCATTTTTCAGCCAATTTCACCAGCCCCAATACCATCTCGGACTCTACCTGGTATCCAGATTCAGGCGCAACTCACCACATCACCAACGATTTCTCCAACCTTAATCTCTCCTCTGATCCTTACAATGGCACTGAACAAATTCGGGTTGGAGACGGTTCGGGTCTATCCATTCACCACACGGGTGACTCCTCTCTCTCAACTCCATGCTCTTCCTTTTTACTTCGCAATCTTCTTCATGTTCCTAGCATAACGAAAAATCTCATCTCTGTTTCTCAATTCTGTTGCGATAATCACTGTGTTTTTGAATTTCACTCCACTTTTTTTACTGTAAAGGACTCCAGGACAGGGACCTCCCTCCTCACAGGGCCAGTCCGTAATGGGCTATATGTCTTCCCCAGTATTCCTACTTCTCCGTCTCTCCCTGCTCGATCTCCATCAGCTAACATTGGTGAACGTACCTCCATGGCTCAGTGGCACTTTCGCCTTGGCCACCCTCATCAATCCGTTGTTTCCAGCCTCCTGCGCACCAAGTGTTTGAAAACACTCCCCACCGACTCTACCTTCTCCTGTGTCGACTGCCCTTTAGCTAAACTTCATCAATTGGGCTTTTTATCCTCTCGGGCTGAAGCTACCAAGCCCTTAGAGCTTGTATGTGCAGACGTTTGGGGCCCAGCTCCTTTTTGTTCTAGATTAAGTTTCAAATATTATTTGTCATTTGTAGACAAATTTACCAAGTTCACTTGGTTTTATCCCTTACAATATAAGTCTGATGTTGCTCAAATTTTTCCCGATTTTTTATCCTTAGTTGAGCGCTTATTTAATTCGAAACTTATTACCTTGCAAACAGACGGTGGTGGAGAATTTAAGCCTCTAACCCCCATATGTCAAAAACTCGGTATTTCTCATCAATTTTCGTGTCCACATACCCACCAACAAAATGGACTTGTGGAGCGAAAACATCGACACATTGTCGAAACTGGACTCGCCCTAATGGCCCATGCCAATCTACCGCCTCGTTTTTGGACCGACGCTTTTGAAACTGCTGTTTATCTTATAAATCGATTACCCTCAAAACATACTGATAATAAATCTCCATTTTTCCATATTTACAAACGGGGGGCTGATTATGAATTCCTCAAAGTGTTTGGCTGCCTTTGTTTTCCTAATCTTCGCCCGTATAACCAACATAAAATTAACTATCGTTCTTCTACTTGTCTCTTTCTTGGATATAGCGGTAGCCATAAGGGGTATAAATGCTTGGACTTAAAAACCCAAAGGCTGTACATTTCTCGTGATGTCCTCTTCCATGAGACCTCCTTCCCTTACTCTCGGCCTATTAACTCACCAAGTGTTGAGTCCAATTCCAAGCCCAGTCCTTCTATTTCCCTCCAAGCCCACCTTCCACTCTTTCCCCAATCCATTCTCGGTCCAGGCCCAAACCCATCCTTTCCTCCTTCGCCAGGCTCCTCTTCCTCTCCCTATATTTCTGAAATTCTCACTTCTCCTCCAATCCCTAATTCTACATTTCTCAAACCCCCCTCTGCAGCACCCAATCTCCTACCTCCTCGTTCTCCTATAATGACCCGTGCACAAACTAACTCCTCACGCCCTCTTGTTCGTACAGACGGTACCATCCCTTTTCCTTCTCGAGCCGATCTCACCACCGCTATTCCTGTCCCCACAAACCCCACCTCTTACTCTATAGCTCGCAAACACCTCGAATGGCAACATGCTATGCAACAGGAGTATGATGCCCTGGCTCAAAACAACACTTGGTCCTTAGTTCCATTTCATGTCTCTCTTAATGTGCTTGGGTGCAAGTGGGTCTACAAGACCAAACTACGAGCGGACGGTTCAATTGAAAGGAGGAAAGCCCGTCTCGTGGCTAAGGGTTACCACTAACAACAAGGACTAGATTTCGAGGATACCTTCAGTCCTGTGGTAAAGGCCTCTACCATTCGCCTCATCCTCTCCATTGCTACTGCTCGGGGTTGGCCACTTCGGCAAGTTGACATTCAAAATGCATTTCTTCATGGAACCCTTCATGACCAGGTATTCATGCAGCAACCCCAGGGTTTTAAAGACTCCCGTTTCCCTACGCATGTCTGTAAACTATATAAGGTACTCTATGGCCTAAAACAGGCCCCTAGAGCATGGTTTGCACAACTCAGTTCCTGGCTACTTTCCTATGGTTTTGCTTCAAAAGCCGATGCTTCTTTATTTATTCTTAACTCTAGTGATTTACATATTTATGTTCTCGTGTACGTCGATGATTTTATCATTACCGCCTCCAAGCCCTCTGCCATTGATACTTTTGTCCGAGATTTAGGAGTGGCATTTCCGGTTAAAGACTTAGGGGTCCTATCATTTTTCCTTGGGTTGGAAATAAATTATTTGTCCACTGGTATTCTATTGTCTCAGAGGAAGTACATTAAGGATCTCCTATCTCGAACTCATATGTTGAATTCTAAGTCGGTCTCGTCACCTATGGCTGCCTCTTTGAAACTCTCACAGTTCGATTCTCCCTTTTTTGATGATGTTACTCTCTTTAGGAGCGTCGTTGGAGGTTTACAATATCTGTCTCTCACTCGACCAGACATTGCCTTTGCCGTAAAACAAAGTGTGTCAATTCATGCACTCACCTAAGCTGCCCCATTGGACTGCAGTCAAACGAATCCTTCGTTACTTGCAAGGAACCATCAACCATGGCCTTTTCTTCTCTTCCCAATCTTCCTTTAAACTTCAAGCATACTCTGATGCTGATTGGGCAGGGTGCCCAGATGATAGGAAGTCTACTGGGGGTTATTGTGTTTACTTAGGCAAACACTTGGTTTCTTGGAGCTCAAAAAAACAGAAAACAGTGGCTAGGTCCAGTACAGAGGCTGAATATAAAGCTGTTGCCACCTCTGCTGCTGAAATCATTTGGCTTCAGATCTTAATTTCAGAACTTGGACTACCCTTATCACAGGCCCCAACACTATGGTGCGACAACATTGGAGCCACATACCTTGCTGCTAACCCTGTTTTTCACTC
The DNA here is from genome assembly GCA_019395295.1 of Osmanthus fragrans. Taxonomy (NCBI): domain Eukaryota; kingdom Viridiplantae; phylum Streptophyta; class Magnoliopsida; order Lamiales; family Oleaceae; genus Osmanthus; species Osmanthus fragrans. The sequence continues at coordinate 20,189,946 of CM033360.1, forward strand.
ATGGACAAAGCATGTGGATATTGATTTCCATTTTGTTTGAGACCGGGTAGCAGCAAAGTCTCTGACTATTGCCTTCATCAGCTCAAAAGACCAAATCGCGGATGGACTTACTAAACCATTAGTCACTGACAGGTTCTTCAAACTTCGATCGAGTCTCAATGTAGTTGACACTCCCTTGGACTCGAGGGGGCGTATCAACATAACAGATTCTACCACCTCATCAAAAGAAGAAATGGACACATCATCACAGAATATAGCATAATTGTACAGATTGTTGGCTTGTAACAGTAGGAGCTTTTTGTTACCTTTTCTCTCTCCATTGCTGTAACAACTTTATTCCCTTCTACTGTATATATTCACGTATCAATGAAATGAAAAGTAAGGTAGTGAATTCAGCCAAAATATGAGATTCTATTAGAAAAGACCATAAAAAAACAAAATAAAAAATCCAGGAGGACCTGGGGAATTTGACAAAAGGCTTGATGGATCTCATGAATGCCCTGGGCGGCAAGACAACCTAACATTTTCGTCTTGAATTTTGATTGCTTCAGTTATGGCTCTGAGCTCGAATAGGAGAATAGAGATTTTCGCCCCCGAGGCCGGGGGGGCGGGGAAGATAAGATCGAGAGCTGAAAGGGAAAATGAAGGTGGAAAAGATAGGGCTAAAAGTATCTGGGAAGTGATAAGACAAAAGGTTATATAATTATATTAGGAGCATTTTAAGAGACTTTTTAAAACTGGAATACTCTCTATTTTGAATAGTCAATTTTTAAAATTTTATTCAAAATTTTTTTTCAATTTAATATTTTAAAATAGAGTTTGGAGAGCCAAACTCACATCTCTATAATTTAATACTTCAAAGATTCCATCTTCCAATGTAGGTGGGAGACATAAGATCGAGAGCTGAAAGGGAAAATCAAGGTGGAAAAGATAGGGCTAAAAGTATTTGGGAAATGATAAGACAGAAAAAGCTCTATAATAATATCAAGAGTATCTCCAAGAGACTCTTTAAAAATAGAATACTCTTTATTTTGAAGAGTCAATTTTTAAAATTTTACTCCAATAGACTTTTCAATTTAACATTTTAAAATAGAGTGTGTTTGGCTCTCAAAATTCACCTCTCTATAATTTAATACTTCAAAATTTTCAACTTCCAATGCATAATTTATTAATTTAATTAAATAAATATACTTGAAAAATGATATAATTATTGGAGGGAAGATGGTAAAAATAAAAGATTGAAAAAAAATAATAAATACATATTGGGAATAATACAATTAAATGTTAAAAATAAAGAGATTATTGGAGCATTTTAAAATTTTTGCTCTTTAAATGTATAGATACCTTTTAAATTGTAGAATATGCTTTTTAAAAATAGAGAGTCTCTTGGAAATTAACAACATTTAATAAGTGTTTCGAAAAGTTAGCCTATTGAACAATATAAACAACAGTTAATAAACGTTGCAAAAGGTTAGCATATTTCATATTAAAAATGTTTATTAAATGTTGCAAAATGTTTCTCTTTTTGCAACGTTGAATAAACGTGACCAAGAGTTTAACATTATGCAATGTTTAATAAACGTTGCAAAAAGTGTAACATTTTGCAACAATAAACGAACTTTGTGAAAAAAACTATATATTTAAGTATTCTCAACAGTCAACGAACGTTGCTATAGAACAAACTTTTAACAACGGCATATACAAGTTGCGAAAAATAAAACTTTTCACAACACTCAATAAATGTTGCATAAAAAGACATTAGCAACATACATTTAAAAATGTTGCCAAATCTTAATTATATTAATCAATGACAACATTCACTTGTTAGAATGTTGCGATAGACACCTTTAGTAAAATTTAAATAACAAATGTTGCATTTTAGGTATTGCAAAAGATCATTTTTGTTGTAGTGTATATATATATATATATATATATATATATATATATATATATATATTGTATATATATATGATATATTTGTGTTATGATATATTGCTTTATTTAGTGGGAATTAAATCATTTTTTTAGTAGATACTGATAAAAGTTGAAATGTATGGTTGAAAAGTTGAGTCTTATGAATTGTATGGTTTAAATTAATTGTTGACTTTGTCTTAAATTAAAATCTGCATTTCAATTTCCATCAAATAGGGGCTATATGTTAAACTTTTATTATTTGAACATGAGTTTTGGATTGAAATTATGTCCTAAAAGGGATTAATAAAATCAATCAATCTTTTTTATAAATTAAAATTTAGCCCTTAACAACGAACATACATTAAAAAAAGAAATTCTCTACTTATTTTACGAAAAAATACAATTCAAACACTCTCGATTTTGTCTCTACTTAATCATTAAAGTTAACTCTGTTGAGTATTGATACCTAATAAACTCACAGGGCTATGATATTAACTCAGTTTTATTTCAGTCTGCTTCGATCAAATGACTGAACGATATATCGACACCATTAGTGGAACAACCCAACTCCTTTTTTCGTTTGGGTCACTCGAAGCAGCCTAATTATATTAGAGCTGCTCGTGGCCTGACCCACTTACTTGGATGACTATAGTGTATTATCCGCATTGAGCAGTCCATTTGTTTTAAGTTCTGGGCCTTACCTTGTTATTGGGCCTCGCTACTATTCACCCTAGCTTACTATATACAGATTGGCCCTTGTGTTAGATTACATGGTTTTTCCCAAGCCTCATTTCACTCGTTCGCTTGGCTACTCTATACTCGTTCATCCAACATTATTCTAGGTTGCTCCCTTTGCAACCTATGTGGTTTTCTTCTTTGTGATCTTGGTTCCTTTTGTTGTCTCTTTGTGGGAAACACATAAGCAACCGTAGTGGAAGAGAGCCGGAGTTGGAGGTTTTGGGTTGAAGCTTGGTAGTGTCGATTGAGGTTATATTGAGTCCAGAAATCCTTGTCATTGGAGTTACTTATATCCTCACATCTAGTATCAGAGCTTGGGGTGGAAGATTTGACCAAATTTCGACAGAAATTGCAAAGGAGACGCAATTTCCCTTTCTTGACTGAACTGAAAATTGACGATTCCGACCAAAATACACTTCCGATGGAAGAACGGAGGCCGGATCCATAACCAGCAAGTGGAGGCGCCTCCTGTGGTGAGGCACGTGGCGTTCATCAGACATATTACTTATTTTAACCTGCTGAACGTACTGATATTTTTTGTTTAGTGTTTCAGATTACGCAGGAAAATTTGGACGATTTTGCCCCTGGACACCAATCTGCTTCTGTGGCTTACTGTATTTGTACATTTGCTTAACCTTTAGGGAAAATAGTGGTGATTCTAAAGCAGCAAATTCGTATCTCACGTAATTTACAGACTCAGATATGTCCGCTCTGGTAAATTGGCTTATCCGGTTAATTTCAACAGTAGCGTGTTATCGTGTGGGAGTGACAATAGGATTATGGTTACCGTGAAGGGGTAACATTGCTTGTGTTAGAAATTAGGATTATTTGCTCTTAATTGGTTACGATTGAGTAATTAATTTTGATAGATTAGCTTATTGATCTTTTGATATAATTGTCGTTATTGAAATCTCTCGTTGATTTGGACATACTTGTTTTGTTACATCGTTAATTTTGTTGCGTCGTTAATTCTGTTAGAAATACCTAGACCTTACCCGCTCGAACATTCCCTTGATCTAATACCGCGAGTCTTACGAAACCCTAAGAATCTAAAACAGTGTATATCATCTGTTACCCTATGATTACTTTGTGTGGCTTGATTGTGATTATGTGCATTTTTTTTTTATCTAAAAGGTGACTTTTTCTATATGGCAACAAAAGACGAGGGACATTTTGATCCAATAAAAGGTTTCAAAAAGCCATTGAAGGTAATTTTTTTTTGCTAATTTTTGAAAAGAACAAAAAGAAGAAGCTAATGAGCTTGCTTATACTTCAGTTATTTTACACTTGTCTGCCGATGTCTTGAGAAAAGTGGGTAAACTGAAAACCACAAAAGAACTTTGGCAAAAGTTGGAGGACTTATATTTGCTTAAGTCTACTCCTAATAAGTTATATTTGTTTGAACGTTTTTTCAGTTTTAAAATGGATCCTTTAAGGGATTTTGACGACAATCTGAATATTTTTAACATACTTGTTCAAGATATCGTTAAATGTGATGAAAATGTGTCTGAAACTTATAAAGCTATAATCTTGCTTAATTATATGTCTAATTTAGATAGAGAGGTTAAGAATGTCATTAAATATAGAAGAGACACCTTAACTCCCGAGATTGTCATAGACTCCCTTAAGAGTAAGAAGATGAAAATTAAAGTTGAAAAAGAAGATAAGAGGAGTGGTGAGTTGCATATGATGATGCATATAATGAAATTTAAGCAATTGAATTTGGGTAGAGTTCAAGACAATAGTGATTCGAGTAGTGACTTGAGTGATGTGCTGGTAAGAAGAAGGGGGCAAGGGATGTGACAAGTCTAATGGTAGACGGTGTTACAATTGTGGTAAATCTGGACATTTTATTAGGAACTGTCCCAAGAAGATGGCTAAGTAGAAGGGTACGATGAGAGGTGAGGTAAATGTGGCTATAGGGTCGAGTGATGACCCTAGTGAGATTTATTGAGAGTAAATCTAGTTACTGCATTTCATCTGTGTGTAATCCTTTTTGCATATTTGTGATTGCTTAATCATGTTGCATTTCAATGCATTTGCATGAATTTGAAGTTATCTTATTACTTGGTGTAATTGTTTGCATGCATAGTGGGTTAAGATGCATTAGCAGTGTTTTGGATGTCTATAAGTGATGTGGAGTATAGATATCTAGGGGTACATTGTCGTTTGTGTTCGCTAAAAGTGCAAACCGCAAGTGCACGGGTCGCGTTCAAGTAATAAAGTGGACTTTTAGAGTCCGGATTGTCGATCTCTCGAGGAATGTTTACTTTAGATTACATGAATCTAATTAATTTAATTCTAACAATGAAAAAAACACAAACAATAAAAATACGATTTTGGAAAATAAGGAAAATAACTAAAATTCTACAAACTAAGAAAATAGAAACACATGGAAATTTTGGAGGAAAACGTGGTTGAGATTCATGGTTTCGCTTAACCGTTGCCTAATTAATTTCTCCACAAGTCAATTAATAAATTACTCAATTTCGATGTTAGACCCGATCTTTCAATTTTAGTTAATTACATCTCTCGAGCGAAATTAGCCATAATGGATTGTTTTAATATACTATATCTCTATGTTGATTACAATCAAACAATCGCATTCAATCTTTGTAAAAAGAACTCATTAGGTCACTTAGGGTTAGTGGTATATTTTTATCCACTACATAAACCTAGGGTTTCTACTATTTGGTCTAAAATGCACAATCTCCTCTCGAACGATATATAAATCACTAAACACATTCATTCATTGACCACATAAAATGAAAATGCAATAATCACAATAGTAAAAATACATGAAAATAAATAACTCAACATTAAAGAGCAAATATTAAAATTAATCAAGGCTACGTTAAACTAATACCACAAATCTCAACACAAACAACTAGCTCATTTTATACATATGATAAAAAGGAGAATGTTTATACAAATACATTACAAATATTGCAAAACAATTGAGAAAATAAGAGGTAAAGATAAAACCCTATTTTGTGCTTGCTCTTGATTTTCCCAAAGCTTTATCAAATTCTTGATCCAATCTCCTTTGTGCTCTTGAATTTGTTCCCCAAAAATACCAAACAAAATGGAAATAAAAAGAAAAGAAAAGAAAAAACAAAGAAAGAAACGAGAGAAGAAACCGGCAACAGAAGAACGTTAATGCCACAGCAGAGCCCCAAAATGAATGTTTTAAATCAAAAGATTCAAAACCTAGAAAATTTGCAGTCTTGATCCCTGAAATTTTGGAAAGTTGGCAAAAGAGTCCCCAACCTATTTTTTCATAGAAAGGCGCTGTCCACGGCCCAAAAAAAGGATTTTGTGCAATTTACAGCTTAGTCCCTTAAATAATTGTACGTTAAGTCCCTCAACTTTGAAATTGTATATTTTGGTCCTCAAATTTTGACTTTCATTCCAGTTTTGTCCTCCATAAATTGCATCTCAAATCCTCCACTTTTGACACTTGCACTTTGGTCCCCAATTTCACAAATTTTTATGATTTTTTTCATTTTCCCTCATTTTCTCTTGTTCACTTTCATTGGGTATTTTTGGCCTACATAAGCAAATGTTACGTAATTGTGAGTAACATGACATTCATTTCATTAATAATAAGCATATTTAGATATTAAATAAGTGTGCAAAAACATACTTATCAGTTTGTACAGGGGAATATGGAGTGTGACATTTGCATCACGAGTGGAGATGTGATTAAATGTCTAGAATCCTTTATGTGTAAAGAGACCCTGATCAGTTGGAGTGTGAGAGAGACACTTCTATCATTTCTGTTAGGTGGGGACTAATTATCCACGTAGGTTGGGAGAAGTAATGTGGTAATAGAGGATTATCTCGAGAACTTAGGATCCATTGTGATTTACCATTTAGACATGTGTTGGGTGATTAGTCTAGTGATCATAGTGGGCAATGAGTGAAGATATATGTTCTCGAGGTGTGAGCAGCACGGAATGGAATATTATAAGTGTGGTGAGATCTTTTGTGGGGTCATTTATGCATTTGTTGCATATGTGTTGACCATGTGTTTAATTAATTTGGTGTTAATCTGCTGTTCTATGTGAACATGTTTAAAAAGATCTGTGTGTGTTATCATATATTATATCGTCGTCGCATATTTATTTGTTTTTGACTGGTTACTGTGAATATTTACTTCTACTTGGGTGTTCGTGACCTTAGCATTGGTAAGTATATAGAGCAAGTATGGTATGTGTTTCGAGTCTGAAACACGAGGTAAGGTCTGTGATCCTAATTTTATTGGTTACCTTGATTGTGCAAGTAATAATTGTGTGTTTGGATTGCTTATAGGTTTATTGTGCATCAATGTGGAGATTTATTGGGTTTTGATGCCCAATAAACTCCTCGGGCTATGATGTTAACTCGATTTTTATTTCAGTCGACTTCGATCAAATGATTGAACGGTATATCGACACCATTAATGAAACGACCCAACTCATTTCCGTTTAGTCTACTCGTAGCAGTTCTAATTATATTAGAGCTGCTCATGGCTCGACCCACTTACTTGTATAGCTATAGTGTATCATCCACATTGAGCAACCTATTTGTTCTAAGTGTTGGGCCTTACCTTGTTATTGGACCACGTTACTATTCACCCTAGCTTACCTTATATGGATTGGACCTTGTGTTATATTACATGGTTTTTCCCATGCCTCCTTTTACCCGTTCACTTGGCTGCTTCTCTACTCGTTCATCTAACATTATTCTTGGTTGCTCCCTTCTGCAACCTGTGTGGTTTTCTTCTTTGTGATCTTGGTTCCTTTTGCTGTCTCTTTGTAGGAAATACATAAGCAACCGTTGTGGAGGAAAGCCGGAGTTGGAGGTTTTGGCTTAAAGTTTTGTGGTGTCGATTGAGGTTATACTAAGCCCGGAAATCCTTGTCATTAGAGTTGCTTATATCCTCATAGACTCCAAGTAATCACCTAGTAACTCTCTCTCACTTTTTCCTATTTCTTTATGAGTGGCTTTGCATTAAATGGTTGAAGTTGCAATACATGAATTTTTATCTTGTTCCTTAATTAAAAATGTTAATATTATTTACATCTTAAGTAGCTATTCAAATATATAAATATAAATTAAAACATGGAAGAGATACTTAGAAGTTATATTTGATTCAAATAAAATAAAAGTTAAACACTTCATTTAAAATTTCAAGCAATTAAAAAAAATACTATATTACCTATTTATATTTAATCTTCTACAAGTTCAAAAACATATATTTAAAAAATATATTTATTTAATGAATGAAGGATCAGGGTTGAAAAAAATTGTAAATATGTAAAATCGAATTTTTGTTTGAAATCGTGGGACCTACATGGATTGTCAACCTTTCGATTTTAAACATGATCAAACCGCTTAAAAATGATTTAATTTTGATTTCAATACTTCAAAAAATGCTTGAAACAAAATAGAACTATTTATATAATTTAAAACTAAAGAATATATGATTTATAACTTAACCAATATTCATTAATCACTATATATTCTTAGGGTTTGAGATACTAAACCACATATCATTGTTGCCGCAATATTTTGGCAGCTGCTTCTCTTCTCCCTGACTACGTTGTAACATAGATTTCTCATTTAAAAATAAAAAATAAAATCTCTATTGATCACTGCCTTGTTTGCCTTTGCATCCCAGAGGTTGAACCTTTTCATCCCTTTCTGATATCCCAGAAACATCCATCGTCTAGATTTCACATCAAGCTTCGACCTCTCATCACTAGAAACATTAATGTCGTTTTGATTTGTTCCATTCAGTGCGCTCCACTTCAGCATCGATTGATTTTTCAGTATACATGTTTTCGACCAGTCACATATTGCAACATAGTTGATAATTAATGAAATTTGAAAATGGTAAAAGTTGAAATATTGTTAGTGTTTCATATAAAAATTGAGGCTGTAAAATTTCCTCCTTTATTTGAGTTTGGAATCGATTACATGGATGCATAGATAGGGTTCAAATTGTACATGAATTAATTATTTCATGTACATTTTTTTTTTCAAAAGAAATGAATTGATAAAATGTAGTTGTAGAATAAAGTAAATAAATAAATACCTCCTCTTTCATCCGAGTTTGAGACTAGTTACATTACATCAACATTGAATTTCTTATCCCAAGTAAAATGCGCTCCTCCAAATACGAATGAAAACTTCATTGGTTATGTTTTATTGAAAATCATATTGAAGGCATGTGTTATCTTGGTCGAAAACAAACATTTCAATTAAAATAAGAGTGAAGAAATTATTTATGTAAAAATCTTATTTTGAGAAAGAAAATAATTAAAGATTTGAAATCCAAAATTCTTCAATTTCAAAAAAATGAAATTGAAATTCAATTCAAATTTATGCGATGATAAGTGCCACCACGCCACACAAGCAATCATCTAGGCGGGCTTAGAGTTGGGCAAAAAAAATTCGACCAACCCAAACCAAATCGATCGATTTGGGTCGATTTTTTAAGTTCAATTGGATTGGATTGAGTTGAAAAATTGAATTTAAGGTTAGGTTGGGTCTTGGGTTATGAATTAAAACCCAACCCGACCCAATCCAACCCAACCCAACCCGATGAATTAAAAAAATTAATATCTTAGATGAAAAAAATAAATTAAATAGAAATAATAGTAGAGATAAGATAATGACTTATAATATATGTCAATTTTCTTCATATAGACCGATTCACATGAAAACTACTTAAAATGCAATGTCATTGGACGTTAAAATAAAAATTAAAGACATGATAATGAAGTGATTGAATTTCAAAAAATTGTAAAAAAAAAAAATGCTTCTTAAATTTTAAATTTATTTATATATTATTTTTAGAAAGAATTCCTTATATGTGTGTTTAAAAAGCGTAGATTTTCAAGTAATTTTAAATTCTAAAAAATAATTCAAATTTAACAAATAAATCGAATCTAACTTTAATTTGGTCGAAATCCAAGCCGACCAACCCAACCCAAATCGATCAAAATTGGTTTGGGTTGGGTTGGGTTTAAATCAATAATTGGGTTGGGTTGGGTTGATTTTTTATTAAATCGACCAAGTTGGATTGGGTTTGGATCGAAAAAAAAAAAAAATCGATCCAATTCAACCCATATCCACCTCTAGACGGGCCTAAGTGGCCCTATAATTAGTGGCTCGTGAGCAATTTCACTGGTCAAGTCCACCCAATGAGCCATCAAAATGTTTGCACGAAAATTTTTAGATTCGACTTGTCCCATGAATCATCTAGAAGGCATGGGTAAAAAAGTCAATTACTGCATGAGCTGAAGTGGCAGAGAGGCCCAAGCAACTTTATACATTGGCGAGAAGCTACGATCATTGCCACCCGGATAGATGCACTTCACACAATGATGTAATCTATTAAGTCATTGCATGACAAAATATTGCTTACATCTAAATTAACTTTTGAATCAGCCTTAGTGTACAGGAAATTATTGTACTGAATTTATACAAACAAAATATAGTAGAGAGATGGGTGGATAATTTTTTGGACAATAAAATATTCACATGAGACACATTTATGTAAATATCTGTAATTTTTTGTACAAAAAAATTATGTATAAAAAAGTTAATGATTGGCTTCTAACGTTAAAAGGAGCCCAAAAAAAAAAAAAAAAAAAAAAAAAAAACTGAGTGTACAGGGCCCTGTACACTGCTCATAGATTTATGAAAGATTGAATAGAAAAGTTTATCCCGTGAGTGTGGACCCAATCTGTATTTTTCAGAATCTATCACAAATTTCAACAAAAGATTAGTTACAATAATTAATAATTAGAGTAGAATTAGCTATTGAAACGTGTGGAGATAAGGATGTCAAAGAGTTGAGTCTAGTCAGTTCATGAGTTAAAATTCGAGGCTCGGATTCAACTCGAATAAAAATGATTCGAGCTTTTTTTGTCCAAGTCGAGCCGAATTTTGTTCGACTAAAAAATCTAATCTCGACCCGAGTTTTAGGTTTGGGTCTTAAAGATCTGAGTTGGCTGGCCATTTTTTTTTATTACCTACAGGCAACTAGGAAACATGTGGGGATAGAGATGCCAACGAGTCAAGCCAGCTCGCAAGTCGAAACTCAAGACTCGAGTTCGACTCGAATGAAAATGGTTTGAGCTTTTTTTTTTTTGTCCAAGTCGAACCGAACTTTTGCTTGACGAAAAAATTTAGGCTTGACCCGAGATTAAGACCGAAGCCGGCTCACGATTGTTTTTATTACCTATAGGCTTAGCTGCCTGTAGGCAAAGGCAAGGCAGCTATGTAGCTACCTTTGTAGGGGCAACGACTTGTTGTTTGACTTTTTTTTTTTAAGGCTCAGTTCTTCATGTAGCTTGTGACACGAACCGGCCTATATAGCTCGACGAGCCACACGAGCTAGCTCAGGCTTGATAAAATCGAGCTGCAAATCAAGTCACGGACCGTCCAAGCCAGTGAGCCAAATGACACCCCCCATGTGGGGATGACATTATCGTTCCCATTTGTCTGGGAGTTTCCCTACCATCATTGTGCAAATCTCGACGGAGACGAAACAAAATTCCGATAGTCCCTTTTGGGTTTTTTTTTTTAATATCCATATATTTATTTTTAATTCAAATGGGGCGAGCTTGCATGATATGGTGTGGGAATATTATTTTTATAATATATATGGGAAGGGGTTCGTGGCGAGATTATGATCCTGTCCTCGACCCCAACTCAATGAAAAAAAATAATTAAAAAATGAACAACGTTGTAAAGACGTGTCCTTATTTCGTCAATCAATATATGTTAGGGGGAAAAAAGATATTAAAAATTTGTTATTGAAATAAGGTGGAAAAATATTTTATTTCGATTTTTAAAATTAATTTGATATTTTCCTTCCTACAGAAGCGAAAGGAGTGGAAGTCAACTCTACTTTCTATGAAGTCTTGAGACTTTTCTGTTCCACGAACTTTCGTGGTTACCAGATAAAAAGCATGAAGTACAACACCACCACAATAGAAGACCTGGTCAAGGGATGTCAATTATGGAAGGTTAAGCAAAAGATAAAAACAAAACCAAGACTAATAGTAATCAAATATTTGGTATCCAAGGAATAGGGTTTTGGAATTTATTTCATTCAATGTAAGTCTTAAAAATGTAATTTGGACAGAGTTAGATTAATTGAAATCAAATTAAAATGTCGTATAACAGTTTGATTCATATCGCACCTCTGGTGTACATGCAAATTGAAATTAAATTGTAGTGAAATAACCCGATTGAATCAAATTAAAATTTTGTTTTTTTATTGAGCAAAATTGAAGTACATTAATATAATTGACATTAATTAAGAGTATAATTACAAAGAATTGAATTTGCCCAATTTTAAAAACGGGTTTCAATAGTAGAAATGAAAAATTACCTTATTTTTAAAAAATTTATATGAAAAATATTCAACTTTCACTCAATGAAACATAAATTATCTAAGTGCAACATAACCTTTATATAAATAAGGTTGGTATCAAAAAGTTTTATTAAAATAGCAAATGGTATAAACTTATATAGGATCAATTCCACCCATTAATCGAAGTTAGGATTGAAAAAAATTATTATATATTGGCGGTTATTAATTTATAGAGTTTATACGGTATATTATCCTTACTTGATAAACTTGCTCGACCAATTAGACTCAACTCCTATATTTTATCAACTTGACCCTAAAATTCAATCAATTGGACTCTTTACTCGACCAACTCGACTCTACTAGATCAAGTTCGGTTGATATGAATCCTATTTTCATATTTATTCAACACCCCCCCCCCCCCCCCCCCCCACCCCCGGAAAAAATCGTCCTTGAAAGTCTCTACATTTGCTAGAAGTGTGAACAGAGAGCCAAAAATGAAGAAAAGAAAAATATTCTATCTTTAAATAGAAAACAAAGAAATTTCTAAACTATGAAGTAACGTCTTAATATAAATAAAGTCACGTTTTAAGAAAATCTTACGACTAACTTCATTTCCTCTCACTACTTTGAGAAAATTCATCTTTCTCCACTACGTCTATGTTTTTAATGTTTAAAAATAGAATTATTCTGCAAGCACAAGAAAAAAACAGGTAGAACCTGTATGACTTTTTTTTTTTTTTTTTTTTGTATTTTCTGTAGAAAAATTAAACATTCATGTTGAAATCAAAGAGAAGATTATAAGCGGAAACGTACCTTGATCCATATATGTGATTGCTAGAACGGGTTATGATCTTCCAATAGATACGTGATTCTTTAGAATTCTCTTCTATTGATGGGGATGCAGAGAGTGGATAAAACTTACATTCCATTGGGGACTATGACCCATAATAAATAAATAACTGAATTTTGACAGTTATTATCTTCCAGTTATTCTAAATTGGCCCTTAATCAATTTAAAATAACTATTTTGTCTCTATACTTTATTCCTATGACATTTAATACCCTTCATCAATTATATATATATATAAATTGTATATATATAAATTGTTAAGAAATATAAATTGTATTATTATGGTCTTGTGTATATTACAATGTAGAAGACCCTATTTATAGGGATACAAATAACTGTAAAAGGAAATAAACATAAAAGGAAAGATTATACAATAACCTACTATGGAAAATAATCTTACACTAAAAGGAAATACTATAATGAAAAATACTCAATATTATTTTCTATATTCCAATACGCCCCCTCAAGTTGGAGTATGGAGATTACGAATGTCCAACTTGCCATTACGAGCTAGTTGTGCTGTCAAGTCATCATCTTTAAAAAATTCAAAATTGCTCAACATCAAACTCAAATTTGCTCAACTTCAAACTCAAGAACCGAGTAAAAAAAAAAAAATGACACTAACAATTTTTTTTTTTTTTGTAAGAAAACCCCGAATTTGTCAAGGGGCAGGGGAAATGGTCGATAAAGTTCAAGGATTCGACCCTTCAAAGTTATTTTTTTTTTTTAAATTTTTTTTTTTTTTTTTTTTTTTTTGAAAGGGGGAGAAGAATTATGAGAAGAAGGAAAAAAGGGAGAGAAGAATTTTTAAGGGAGAGAAACCTCTAATTTGTTTAAGAGGCATTTTTTTGTTTGAAAAATCTCTAGGTTGTTTAAGAGGAATTTTTTTTTTTTTTTTTGAAAAACCTCTAGATTGTTTAAGAGGCAATTTTTTTTTTTTTTTTTTTTTTTTTGAAAGGGGGAGAAGAGGAATGAAGAGAAGAAAACGTGAGAGTGGAGAAGAAACAGGGAGGAAATTGCCAATTGAAACCCCTTTTTTTTTTTTTTTTTTTTTTTTTTGAAGTCAAACATTGCGGCTTGAATATATCTACTCTAAAAAGTGGCCAAGAATATGGACGCACAGAGAAGAAATTGAATAAGAATTGGAACCTTTTGTTTTGGAGTCAAAAAGGCCTCTCTCTTTTTTTTCCCTTACTAATTGAGCATACAAATAACTGTAAAAGGAAATAAACATAAAAGGAAAGATTATACAATAACCTACTATGGAAAATAATCCTACACTAAAAAGAAATACTATAATGGAAAATACTCCATATTATTTTCTATATTCCAATACATTCTATTGGGATCTATGACCCATAATAAATAAATAACTGAATTTTGACAGTTATTATCTTTCAGTTATTCTAAATTCGCCCTTCATCAATTTAAAATAACTATTTTGTCTCTATACTTTATTCCTATGACATTTAATACCCTTCATCAATATATATATATATATATATAGAGAGAGAGAGAGAGAGAGAGAGAGAGAGAGAGAGAGAGAGAGAGAGAGAGAGAGAGAGAGAGAAAAAATGATAATTTGCACAAGGGGAAGATGGAAACATTTGTATCAATTACCCTTAAAAAACTATTCGAAGATATTTACCACCATTAACCACTATAGCTACCACCTGAGGCCAATTCAGCCCCGTTTGGGTTCCATCAAATTAAATTTCATTTTTCTCTCTTTTATTTTTAATCACACAATTTTTCATAAATAATATTATACCAAGAGTTTACGTGCATTACTAGAAATCATATATATACATGTCACTATCGAGTTATATATGTTCAATTATTTATTTAAACACGATTGGATGATTAAAAATATTTATTTATTTAAATTATGTTTCAATACATTTAATTAATTAATTAATTAATTAAATCAAAATTTTTACAGATTTTGATAAAACTTGATAAAGCATGTGATTGAAAAATTAATAGAAGTTATGAATCTCATGAAATGTGTGGTTAAAATTAATTGTTGAATTTGACTCAAATTTTAACAAACAAAATTAAATCACACCAAACCGTATAAACTCTATAAATGAGATATTTCATTTGCATGCTCATGTACCACTACAAATCATAAGATGATCTTCTATGATTAAACAAGATAATATTAATAAATCAAACACGTTAGAAAAGTAATATTTATCTCGGAGAATATTCAAGTCTTCATTGTTTGGCATGAAAGTAAGAATTTCTTGACGAGAATATATATGTTGCCTTGAATATGGACACATATCGTAGTACAAATTAAAGTTTTTCTCCAAGAACCTCAATTTCCACACACTTTCCATTACATATAAAACCGAACCGGAGACTTGACGTCAAGATTTTTAACCCTATAAATATTAAGTCATCACGATTACTTCCATTCATACATTTGATCAACTAACCCTACTGGAGAAGGCCAGAAATACACAACACAGAGTACTTCAACATTTCAATGGAAACAACTCTTGATATTGACCTCAACGCTGATCCAAGACGTAACCACAGTGAAATTCCGGTACGTGGGTCTACTTGAAATATGAATGAAGAAAAAGAAACTAAAATTTCGATAATTCTATTTGTATTGCATGTGCAATATTATACCCTTATTTCTTATGCCGTTAATTTCTTAGACATATTTATGTTCGATCAGAATGAGGAGTTAGGAAAGGAATTTGGTGGGGAAAGCAAGTCATCATCAATGAAAGAAGAGGTGAGTACAAGCTAGCAAAGTTCAGTATTTCATCTTCCAGAACACACACATGGGTGGGCCCCACATAATTTTTGGGCAATTTTTTATTCATGGTGGGCCCCACATCATGTGTCTAGCACAATTCTGCAAAAAAAAAAAATTTTACACCTGAAATAATCCAATTTATAAAGTTTCCCTTGTAACAAATTCAAATATAAATTTATTTCTTCTAGGCTTGTATAATTCACATATGAAACTCATCTAAATCCTCTTTTCTGTCGTCGTCTTCTTCTTCTTCATTTTTTCCTTCTATTTATTCTCGTCTAGTTCGAAAAAAAGTATGTCGAACTTGGATAATTTTGATTTTTTAAAACCAAACCCTTGTGACACTTGTTTCTTCGACACTTTGTAAACCGTTATGTTTTTTGTGACAATATTTAGTCACCATAGAAAGCATAAATTCTTGTAGCGTTTAATTTTTAATTTTAATTTTTTAATTTTAATCTTTCCTCCAGTTGCTAACCTCAAAATTGTAATTATTTATGCAGTCTTATCGCTTCTTGATTCAGCAGTTAAATCTGATGAAATCTGAGAATAAGAAACTGAGAGAATTAATCACTATTGTATGTGAAAATTACAACAATTTGATGCAAAATTACTCAGGAGATGAACTCTCGAAATCAAGAAAGAGAAAGGCTCATTATACAGAAAATTGTTGCAGTTTTGTTGGAAAACATGGAAGCACTTGTAGCTTCTGTGATGAAGGGTCATCTGAGACACCAAATGAAATTGTGTCAAATGTTACAAAGTTTCATGTACGCATCGATCCATCTGATATGAGCCTAGTAAGTTAATTCTTGAGCTCAAATTATACGACTTAATGAAAATTGCTGAATTGCCTCGTCTGAAAGTTAAATCTTGGACTAATGCCTTGTGTATTTTTAAAAAAATGTGGGCCCCATCATGTGTATGCCTTGGCAGGGACCTGTGTACTTCTAGCATCTCCTTAATTCTTGAGGACGAAAATAGATGATTTACTGAAAATATTGTGTAGTCTGTCTTACCGAACAAACCATAAAGGTCTAAAGCGATTTTGACTACAGGTTAGTAAAGGATGGATATCAATGGAGAAAATATGGACAAAAGGTCACTAGAGACAATCCATCTCCTAGAGCCTACTATAAGTGCTCTTTTGCCCCAACTTGCCCAGTCAAGAAGAAGGTGAGTTCATTTCATAGAATATAAAATCTATTGTCAACCAGTTCACGTGTAATAGTAGATTGGACTAAACACAAAATGGACAAGATTTTAGCCCATTTCTTATTTAATACACTGGTGCAGTTGAATCAATGCCTATGTTTGGAAAAAAAAAAAAAAAATTAAACGCTACTGGTTAGATCACCGTTTATCCATCATTTCTATCGATATATAAACTCTTCCCAAATATAATCATTTTTACTAAGCATTCCATGAGTTTATTGCTCCTAGCACTTGGTGAGTGAGTTGTGCATATAGTTTAACACATAAACAGCATCTTTTTTTTCCTTTTTTTTTTTCCTTTTTTTTTTTTTTTTTTAATTAGGACAAACTTACATTTAAGTTATGTCAATACGCACTTTCAAGTGCAGCCATATTTATTTTTTCATCTTATAGTCAGTACATGCACACTTCCATATATGTACGATGTGAGACTTGAATTCAGGATGTGTATCTGTTTCATCACCATCTAGAACAATTTTATCTTAAAGCTTGAGCTATTAGAGACACGCATACTTATTTATGAAAATTATGTCTTCCACAAGAATACTAACTTATTCGAGGAAATAATTGATTTATACTCTTAGGTGCAAAGAAGTGTTAATGATCCATCACTTTTAGTAGCAACTTATGAAGGCAAACACAACCACAAGAATCCTTATGAAGATGAAATTTCAATAGAATTATTAAAGGGAGTAAATGATATCTCATCCTCCAGCTCTGTCTCAATATCCGTGGTTGAACAAATGGCATCTACTTTAACAAGAAATCCAAGTTTCACGGAAGCACTAACAGCAGCAATTGCAGGGAGAATTTTAGATCATGAAATTGAAGAAAATTGATGCAAGAAAATTCCAAGGATTTCAATCTTTAATGGCATCTGGGTTCATGTGAGAATGTAAAATTTAGCCCAATATTGTTGAATCCGCAATGTTGAAGTTAATGAAGTAGTAGATATTGTTTGTGAATTTGGATGTTGTCAAGTTTTGTGTCGCTTGTTGAAGATAGTATATAAATAAATAAACAAATCTATTCCCTCAAATAGCTTAGAACTTTTGAATGGGAAAATTGACCGTGACAACAAAATGGATAAATGCTGTGTTCAAATCTTACTACCAAATATTTATAAAAACTCCCCTATATGTTAGATCTCTCGTGATAAAATAGGCTCCGGTTTGATGGCCATTATAAAAAGAAATTGAGAGAAAATGATGTTTTGAATAGTGATTTTTTTGAAGAATATCATTAAAAAATATATTAAAATTTTGGATTTACATGCAAAATATATTTTTGTGTGAATGTGATTGAAAATCAGTATGAGAAATAAAGATAGTCAAACAAAGACTAATAAATATGATCTGCATATGAATGCGGCAGGTTGAGTTTGACTAATTGCCTCAAGCGAAGCTTGGTTTTCTCTTGCCATACCTGGTAGTCGACCAATATAAAGATTTTCGCTCATGCCAAACTCACACAGATTTCTGTTCAGTCTCTAGAAATTTCCAAGCGTTAGCGAAGAAAGAAGCATACTTGAAGAGGGCTAAGCCGAGAGAGAGAGAGAGAGACCACTTCAATTGGATCCTTCTCGTCCTAAAACCCACAGAAATGAATAGCTCGTGTACCTCTACCATAGCAGAATCATGTGCACAAATGTTCAATTTTCATTAGATCTTGACTATTATTCAAAAGGTCCAATTATTTTGAATGTGCAACGTTAAAAGTTAGTGTAAAACTTAAGTTCTTCCCAACTTTAATCTACAAATACACTAAAACCAACTTAATTTATTATAAGTAAACCTTTTAAGCTTAATCAAACACAATGAAACATTGTCCTTGAAAATTGACCAAACGAAGAAAACCATAAATGGGAAGAAAAAGAAAACTAACAATTTCATATAAAACCTTATTAATGTTGTCTATTTGTGCAATTACAGCAGAACTTTACATTCCTAAAGGCTAAAAACTCCTAAATTTGCAGAACAAACAACATTAGTAAACAATATCTAGTTGAGACCTCTTCAATATTTTCAAAAAATACAATGTTCCAAAGTAACTCAATAATTCTTACTACTAACCTCTGCAACAAACAGGTAAATCATACATTTTGCCACTTATGAATTTATAATCGCAGTTCTGTACAATATAAGAGTGGGAAACTTCAGAGTGGAGGTTAAGACAGCATACCATTCGGAAAGTGTTGCCCAGTTTCTGTAATTTTGCGTAGAACGTTTAAATCCTTTCACATCGACATTTCTTGAAAGTTAATGCTTTCGTGAAGCCAAATAAAACAACGTTAATCATTCTGGTGAACAAATCCTGCTAACATGCGTTCTGAATGACATCTTGGGAAGGATTGAATATAAGGAAATGGCTATCGGTCTGACTGAATCATGTGTGGATAAAGAACTTTTCATTTCACTACTTTGTTTGAATCAAGTGTTCAGACATCTTGGCCACGTTTGTCTTAGTATTCTTGTTCTGAGACTCTTTTGTGGACGAAGAACTCAATTTTGCCTTCTCATTCTCTGATTCTTTGAGGGCTTTTTTCTTTTCAAGTTCGAGTTGCTTGCAGTTTTCCTCATGAGCCCGTAGAAGCATCCTCACAAAATTCAGCAAAGTTGATACAACTGCAGAAACATTTCGATGAAAATGAAATATCAATTGTGTGAAACAAACATCAGAGGGAACATAAATTTAACATAAAAATCATTGAACAATGAAGAACAACCCCATAGTCGACTTAAAGAATCCTTCGTGAAAGCTCGGGCTGCCATTTCTCATTAAGCAGAGATAAATGCATAAGAATCAACCAAAGAGTAGCGTGTGGTTTCTGTCTCGTACAAGCATCCGAAGAAGTATTATAGGATTGATTACTCTGATCTACGAGAAGTCAAAGGACCCATAGGAATTATAATCAAGGTATAATACTAATCAATCTTTGACGGGCACCATCCATCCATAACATGCCATCCATCTTTTTCCATGATGAAAAAGTTATTTACTTGTTCATCAACAATAATGTATTAGGTTTCATTGTTAGCCATTTACTCTTTCTAAGCATCACCACAAGTTTCCCAAAAAAGAACCAAAATTTGTCTCCATATAGTTTGATACACTCTGATGTTCGGAGCTCCTCTCATATCACTATTATTTCACAAACCTAATGGACAATACCTTCATAGATGAATCTTCCCAAACAACTTGCATTTACCTAATGAAATTCAAATATGAGATCTCATCTATTTTTGTATATTTCAATAACCAGTTAGCCCACAGTTTAGGAAAATTAAAACATTCAGGACTGATAATGGTAAAGACTAAATCAATCAAGAATATACGAGGTAATTGGAACAAAAGGAAATTATACATTACTCATCCATGGAGACACTTCACGACAAACCTGGGTGGCTAAGGGAAAAATTATCAAGATTTCTGGAAACTTGACAGCGAGAATTTCCAAGAGCATTAATAAGACGAGGTTTATAATTTATGTTAAGCAATTTGTTGTCAAACGACCTCCCCGAGCTGTGATGTTAACTCGGATTGATTTCAGTCAGCTTAGACCAAATGACTGAACGGTATATCGACACCATTAATGGAACGACCCAACTCCAATTTAGTTTGGGCAGTCTAATTATACTAGAACTGCTCATGGCCCGACCCACTTAATTTGATGGCTATATTGTATTACCCACTTGAGCAGCTCATTTGTGTTAGTATTGGGCCTTACCTTCTCTTACTTGGCCACTATTATTATCCTATCCTAACTTACCTTATATGGTTTTGGTCACTTTGTTAAATGGCTCGGTTTTCTCCACGACTCCTCTCCAATTCGCCAATGTCGCTCTCTGCCCTCTCCATTCGACTATTATTATTGACTGCTCTCTTCTACAACTTGTGTGGTTGTGTCTTCGCGTGATATTGGTTTTCTTTTGTTGTTCTTTGTGTGTAAACAAAAGCAACCGTAGTGGAATAGTCGTGAGTTGGAGATTTTTGGGTTGTAGCATTGGTGGTGTCGATTGCGAACAAACTGAGTCCGGAAAACCTTGGTATTGGTGGAGTTTATCGCCTCACATCTGGAAGCAGAGCTTAAGTTGGTAGATTTGCCAAAAATTAGATCAAAAATCGCGAAGGAGACGTGATTTCATTTTTGGGCCGAACCTGAAATCGACGATTCCAGCCAAACCAAACCTCCATTGGACGAAAAACGGAGGCCAAACTCAAAACCAGCAGGTGACGGCACCTCTAGTGGTGAGGCACGTAGCGGTCGGCAGTGGCGCGCTGGGATTCCGGCGGCAGCGCTTGGCTGGACATTCCATTGAGCTTTCTTCGGACAGTTTGTTCATTTTGACCTGCTGAACGCAATGATATTGTTTATTTTGGGTTTCAGGTTACGCAGAAAAATTTGGACGAATTGCTCCTGGATACGGGATACCAATCTGCTTTTGTGGCTGATTGTATTGGTATATTTCCTGAACCTTTAAGGCGAATAGTGGTAGCCCTAAAGCAGCAAATTCACATTTCTCGTAACTTACGGACTCAGACAGGTCCGCTCTGATAAATTAGTTTATCCCGTTAAATTTTAGCAATAGCGCGTTATCGTGTGGGGTGACAAAAAGATTGTGGTTACCGCGAAGGAGTAACATTGCCTGTGCTAGAAATTAGGATTATTTGCTCTTAATTGCTACGATTGAGTATTTATTTTTTATAAATTAGCATATTATTATTTGTGATATAATTGTCGTTATTGGAATCTCCTATTGATTTGGACATACCTATTTGTTACATCGTTAATTTCGTTGCGTCGTTAATTCCGTTAGAATACCTAGACCTTACCCACTTGAACATTCCCTTGATTTAAGACTGCGAGTCTTACGAAACCCTGGAAATCTAAAACGGAGTATATTATCTGTGACCCTATGACTACTTTGTGTGGTTTATTCATTGTGATTTTGTGTTTTTGATTGATTCATAAAAATGACAAATTACAACTTTGATTTGGGGATTTTTAACAGAAAATGTGATTTTTCAATCTGGCAACAAAAAATGAGAGATATTTTGGTCTAACAAAAGGTTTCAAAAGCAATTGAAGACAATTTTTCAGTTAATTTTTCAAAAAAAAAAAAAAAAAAAAAAAGCCAATGAGCTGGCTTATACCTCAATATTTTACACTTGTCTGACATTGTTTTAAGAAAGGTGGGCAAACTAAAAATCACCAAAAAACTTTGGAAAAAATTGGAAGATTTGTATTTGCTCAAATTACCCGAACAAGCTTTCTTGAACGTTTTTTCAATTTTAAAATGGATCTTTCAAAAGATCTTAACGACAATTTAGACGTTTTTAACAAATTAGTTCAAGATATCGTTAACTGTGAAGAGACGGTGTCTAAAATCTACAAAGTTATAATTTTGTTTAACTCTATGTCTGACACGTATAAGAAAGTTAAAAATGCTATTAAGTATGGTAGGGATACCTCAACGCCTGAAATTGTCGTTGACTCACTTAGGAGTAAGGAAATGAAAATTAGAGCTAAAAAACATGATAAGAAAAGTGGTGGGAATCACATGATACGGGGTATGACTCAGTTTAGGCAAAACAGTAATGATGGATACCAAAGTAGTAGCAAGTCAAGTGGTAACGGAAGGAGAAAGAAGGGCAAAAGTTGGTCTAGATCAAAGTCTAGAACCAAGGTTAAGAAATGCTATGGTTGTGGGAACACGGGACATTTCATTAAGGATTGTCGTAAAGATAAGGGTAAGCAAAAGGTTAAAGAGAGAGATGAGGTGAATGTGTTGTCTTCTACTTCCGATGCTGACATGGGTGAAGTTCATATGATTACAAGTCATATTGTTTATACTACTGAATTGAATCTAACTGCTAATTTTCGTATGCATATGCATGAGTGAATACTTGATTCTGGTGCTTCATTTCACGTGACATCTGAAAATGATTTGTTTGAAAATTTGCATGAATTTAATGCTGGGAATGTTGTGCTATGTGACAATTTTGCTTACACTATTGCTTGAATTGGTGATATTAATATAAAGTTTGACACTGGCTTTGTGTACACATTGAAAGATGTTAGATACATTCCCGAACTGTCTAGGAATTTAATTTTAGTAGGAAGACTTGAAAATGATTACTTCACCGGTAAAATTGGAAATTGAACATTAAAAATGATTAAACGTGTATTAGTCGTCTCCAATAAGGAAACTAAAAAAAACAACATTTATATCACCACTGGAGAGGTGATTAGAAGTTTAAACTACTTTAAAACTACTTTATCTCTTCTGTCAATGTTGATCACACTTATATATGGCATAATAGGGTTGCATACGAAAGCATTAAAGGACTCCAGCTTCTTAATGAAAAATGTGCACTTGGTAACGACTATGTGTCTGATTTGTCATTCTGTGATCATTGTGCTTGGTAAGCATCATAGAACTTTTTTCTCCACAAGTGTTCATAAATCTAAAGGCATGCTTGAATATGTACATTCAGATCTGTGGGGTCCTGTTAGCAACCCCACCTTGGGTGGGAATAGGTATTGCTTGTCGATTATTGATGATTACACGAGAAAGGTGTGGGTTTACCTTTTAAAGGACAAATCTGACACTTTCCAAAATTTTACTATTCCTTAAATTCCCAGCAAAACGGGGTAGCGAAAATGATGAATAGAACCAAAGTCGTTTTGGGGTGAAGATGTTATGACTGCTTGTTATTTGATTAATTTGATTACATCTGCTACTTTAAATGGTGATACTCCTCATGAAAAGTGGTCTGGTAAACTAAGTAATTATTCTGTGCTTAGAATTTTTGGCTATGCTGCATTTTCTCATCAGAGTAAGGGAAAGTTTGAACCTAGAGTTAGAAAGTGTCTTTCTAGGGTACCCTGAGGGTGTTAAGGGTTACAAGTTATGGGATAGAAGAGTGAATCTGAACCTGAATCTGCGAGCGATACAGAACAAAGTGAAGAGAGAAATCAGTTAAGGTAGAGTTAGGAAAACTTAGCACTCATGTCCCTGCTATTCCTAATGAGGAAAAGACTCACGTTCATGAACCCGAGGTGGAGAATAGGTATGATGTGGTGATAGATGAGCACCCTGAGGAAGAAAATCTCTTAATAAACTACAATTTAGTTAAGGATAGAGAGAAGACAAACGAGGGAACCTAGGAGATTCAGATATGAATCTGAGCTAGCCTTTGCTCACGTTAGTTATGAGAGATAGTTGATAAAGAGCCAAAAATCTTTGAGGAGGCAATGAAGAGCGAATAATCTGAAGAGTGGTTTAAGGCAATGAGAGAGGAGATGAGCTCCTTAGAGAAGAATCAAACTTAGGAGTTAGTGCCTAGACCTAA